>VYZX01033875.1:0-16367 GCA_013401335.1 Brachypteracias leptosomus
TTTATGCATGTGTTGTCTGCTGAAGGGTGTGTTCTTTATGTTGATCCGGATAACTGGCAAAACACACATTCCCTGTGCACGTGCATCAGCCCTTGCTTTCCTTAACTAAGGAGTTTGAAGTCAGAGGATGTGTAGTTGTCACTTAAAGAGAGAAGCTGTTGAGTAAATGAGGTCTGAGAAGGGCTTTACTTGTGCATATTCCCTTCAGAAGGCGTGAAATTTGTCAGCTGATCTTTTTTAGCTGAGAGTTGCACATGTCCTGTCAAGGAGATTGGTATGAAGAAAAAAAAATATATAGACTGCTACATATATTTATCTGATTTTTATTAAATTACCAAGTGTCAGTGAAAATATAAGCCAACTTTGCTAATTAGAACTTTCTTGCCTTTTTGAAGTCAAGTACCAGGACCATTTCCTGGTACAGGGAATACAGATGGGAAGAAAAAAGGAAAAGGAATTAAGTATAGTTTGGACGCACCTATTTCCTTTACATTAAGCTGCAGGATGCTAAACAGCTTAACATATAAGAGCATGATGAAGCTAAGGAAAGCACTTGATGCAGTGAGTAAGAAAGAGAGAGGACATACTATGGGGACCCCTGGGGATTTAGGAGTTTTCAATTAAGAGAGGATATGAAAGATAATTTGAAGTAAATGAGGTATTCTGAATTTGAAGAAAGGATGCAGAATACTCTCAAGTGAAAGAACTCCCAAGCAAAGACTAGTTCCTTAAGGACTACCTCACCATAGATCTGCTGTAAAGCAAGACAGCTACAGGGGAACTAATAGGGTATCGTATTAGGGGAGCAACTCCCCTTACGCCAAGCTTTCACAAAGCTCCATCTTTTCTCTTCTATCAACATATGGGCAATCTGGCGATCCTTATCTACACTTTTTCTTTTCCCAGGGAGTTTGAAAATTGGTAAGCAGTAATTTTAGGGGATTTTTTCTCATATGAGTAATAATAATTATACTACACATTAACAAAAAGTTACTTTGTCTGTTATTGCTGTGCTGACATATAACTACAATAAATCTGGTATAATAACAGAAACTTCCATATGGCTATTTTAATCTTTTATTCAACATTCTGAGATAACCACTAAGAAAAATTTCTGGAAGGGATTTTTTTTTCTTTCCTCAGTACTGTCCCTGATAAAATGTGTATGTGGTAGGACTGAATACAACTAAAATTTCAGAGTGAACTGGACCAGGCTATTAAACATATGCCAGACTTTATGGAGTTATATTATCTAATAATTTTCTGTAAGCCAGATACATACATTTTCCAATCTGTATAAAATAATTATGATCTTTACAGTCCTCTTCAGTTATGACTGTCTTCTGAATAAATATGGGAGGAGTGGCTGACACACCAGAAGGCTGCTGCCATTGAGTGAGACCTGGACAGACTGCAGGGTAGGGCAGAGGGGAACCTCATGAAGTTCAACAAGGGCAAGTGTAGGATCCTGCACCTGGGGAGGAATAACCCCCTGCACCAGTACAGGTGAGGGGATGACCTGCTGGAAAGCCGCTCTGCAGAGAAGGACCTGGGGGTCCTAGTGGACAAGTTCACCATGCGCCAGCAATGTGCCCTCCTGGCCAAGAAGGTCAATGATGTCCTGGGGTGCATTAAGAATGTGACCAGCAGGTTGAAGGAGGTTCTTCTTCACCTCTACTCTGCCCTAGTGTGGCCACCTCTGGAGTATTGTGTCCAGTTCTAGGCTCCCAAGATCAAGAGAGACAAGGAACTACTGAAAAGAGTCCAGTGGAGGCTACAAAGATGCTAAGGGGACTGGAGCACCTCTCTGCACAGGAAAGGCTGAGAGCCCTGGGGCTGTTTAGCCTGGAGAAAAGAGTGAGAGGGGATCTGATCAATGCTGATCAACATCTAAAGGGTAGGGGTCAAGAGGATGAGGCCATATTCTTTTCAGTGGTGCCCAGCGACAGGACAAGGGGCAATAGGCACAAACTGAAATCCAGGAGGTTCTATCTGAAGGAAAAACTTCGACAGAAGGAAAAACTTTTCTGTGAGGTTGGTGGATCCCTGGAACGGGATGTCTGTGGAGAGGTATCTCCATAAGAATAGACATGTGAGCAAACCCAGACTTGGCGGCGCCAGTAAGGATGGCTACAGGGAATACGTAAACAAGGACACACAAGGATGGTTACAAGGAAGACGTAAACAAGGACACACGGGGACAGCCACGTGAGGCACGTGACATGGGACTGACGCAGCAAGAAAAAGGAGGCAGAAGGTGGAACCAAGGGAGGCGCCTTGAGAGCAGTACCTGGCCAATCAAGAGATGTTGCTTAGCACCTGGCAGAGTTTGTTACCAATTAGAGTTGTGCTTCCAGCGCGCAGTTAGCGCTGGTGGGTATATAATGATGATCTTCGGGCAATAAACGGAAATGCTTGGATTACATTAGTCCATGTACGTGTTGTCCATTGATCTCCCGCCGCAGATGTCCAGAGATGTTGTGGAGTCTTCTTCTCTGGAGAAATTCAAAACCCGCCTGGACACAATCCTGGGCAACCTGCTCTAGGTGACCCTGGTTTAGCAGGGGGTGTGATGGTTTAAGACCCTGCCAGGACAGGGCACTGCGTGGCCGCTGCCCCCACCCCCCGCCCCGGACGGGCACAGGAGAAGTAGCAAAATACAAACCCTGCGGGTTGAGATAAGGAGAATTCAATACAGCGATGCAAAAGCACCAATCACAACAACGGTAACAGCAACAGGGGTAACAATGTACAAAACAAGAGGTATAAAGGTACAGACCGCGTGGATACAGCTACAGACACAGAGCGAGGCAACCCGGGTGAGACAAAGCCGGGACTGCCCTGCCCGCGCCTCCTGTACCTGACATGAGGTCAGCATGGTACCGAATAGCAACTCCTGGTGAAAATTAACCCTATCCTGACTGAACCAGGACAGGGGCTTGGACAAGATGATCTCCAGAGTTCCCTTCCAGCCCCAGCCATGCTTTTATTTTGTGAATATTTCATGAATTATTTGCTGGTTTAGCCAAGTAGTGGTAGAGTTTTAACTAATGCATAAAACACACAAACTGAAACACATGAAATTCCACTTAAACAGAAATGTTCTTACTGTAAGAATCATCAAATGCTGGAACAAATTGGCCAGAGGGGTTAGGCAGTCTCCACGCTTTGGGATACCCAACTGGACACAGTACTGAGCAACTTGCTCTAGTTGGTCCTGCCTAAGCAGAAGAATTGGACTAGGTGACCCTCGGAGGTGCCTTTCAACCTCAGTGATCCTGTTACTTTATTAGAATTTCAGATTTTAGAAGCTGTCACTACTGGCTGTTTCCTCTGAGAAATCCCAAAGTCTGCATTTATCCCACATAGCTTCAAACAGTTCAGATAAAACCCTAGACTATTCTGCAGTTAATATCAACACAGGACAAGCATCTCTGGTAAAGTTGAAACTTTAGCATAAGCACTCCAAAACAAGAGCAGGTACACCAAAAGCAGCAACATTATTTTACAGTTTTGGAATAGCTATTGCTTTTTAAAGAATATCTAGAAAAGTTACTCCTCACAAGACTGGAAACTGAGATCATAGTTTGAAGCAAGACAGATAAACTTCTTCCCTTTATATTTCCATCTGAATACTTTCTTGTTAAGGCTGTAGAGCTGTGTCTTTAATGGGCACATGAATGCAAACTTGGTATCAAGGCAACATCATGAGCAATATATATCACTTCCAAATGCTTCTCTGCATTTCAAACTATGACATTTAATTGACAATTCATATAAAAAATTCTGGTCATGTCAAACATAATTCTTGACTGATTCAAGTCCATGTGCAGGTTTTATTATGCAAAAGTCATAGATGGGTGATCACTGGCATTTAGAAACTTGTATCTTGAACAGAAGGTTAAAATATGGCTTTTTGAAAGATTTTTCAGAAAGTCCTTAAGGAGAGGGGAGTGACAGAGGGGATACATATCAACTTTTTTAGGCTGTTGTGATACCACCAGGTTTTTTATGACAGGTGTGAAGGATAAAATTAGTCAGTTACTGGAAAATAATGAGCAATGCAAAGATGACTTCTGTGTTACAGCTCACAGCTGCTGTTGCACATTATGAAAAAGAGCTATCTCAATTATCAACTTAGCACAAAGAATAAAGTTTGTGAGTCATAATTAAAACAAGTTGTTTGAACTGATTTTGCTGTTCTTTATGACTAGTAACCTGCAGGTGAACATGAAGTTTCACTTTTAAGATCTGCTTCATAATTTAGAGCAGATTAACATTTAACATACTTCTCATGCTCCTTTGTGCAATTAGTAAAGACCTGTCTATCTTGTTCCAATGAGCAGGAAAAATGTAGGAAAAAAGAAACCTTCAATTTGAAGGGGATATTTTTAGAGGCCCCTCATTCTGTCATATTTATTTATGCTACTTTCTTACTATATTAACAACTTCAAAAAGTCTTTTGAGCTACTTCACAGTATTTGTCTAATTACTTGCCTTTCTTTTCTGGAACATGTAATACAAAACATACTCCAAGCACTGGAATGAAGTCATTAATCAAATTGCAAATTTAACTGTCACAGGAACTACAAAAAATTGGCAGGAATAGATGGTGGGTGGCATGAAAGTGTTTCTGGCAAAACTTGACTTGATTTGTGATGTTTTGCAAAGAAGTCACTACTTCATGTGATTATTGTTACCATTTCTCATCTCTCAGGTATCTGGGTAGGAACAAATAGGAAAAGATTTAGTCAACTGGCATCACTCTCCAGGCATGGGAAGTTTGTTGAATACTGGCAGGGTTGTTTCTGCCACCCCATACAATGCTGGAAGAAGCTCAGGACTCACATTAAAATTAAAACAGAGCCCTTCCACTTTCAAAACAATTCTTCCATCTACAACCACGTGGGCCAGCAGCAATGCTTACCAGACTGGGAACTGCAGCTTCATTTTTCGCTTTTCTAATGCTGTGCAGAGCTCTGCAAAAGTAGATGTACAGTGTCTAAGAGCTTATTTTAGGAAAAGTCTTATGACATTATTAACTTTGGATATACACCCAGTTCTGCTTCTTTCAGGTTACCAAAGATTCAGGGCCCAAAATGTAAGAGCAGGTAATTCCTGAGCTGCAGCACCAACAAAATCTGTGGCTTCCCCTGGCATTTGCAGCTCATATTGCTGCCTCTCATGGATTGAGAATATAAAGTGGTGTTTCTGCCAGTGAGAAATATTAACAGAATTTTTCTTATGTTCATTTATATATATTTTTATTAATTTAAAATGTCATTCAGATGTTTTCCCTTCTGCGAAATTTGAGTGAAAATAGCCAGTAAGGTTAAGAGTTTTGGGAAGTGAGACAAGCAAATACATGTAAACATTCCATTTTCTTAGAAAATCAGGCTAAAAATTACCAGTTTGATCCTGCCTATTGTATATGAACAACCGACATGAATATTATTAATTTTTATTGTATTCTTCATACATTTTTTATTGTATTCTTCCACCCTTGTGCTGTATAACACCTCCTTCTTCCATAATTAAAACTTGTGAACTGGAAGTCTGCATATAGCTTAGCTTTCTGTTGGTTATCTTTAAGAAGAAAGCAATCTTTTCCATATAATCCAAGGAAATTAATTCTTAATATTTAGTCACTTTCCAGTCCACTTTCAGTTATTTTAGCAATCCACCCAAATAAAACATGCATTGTAATTTAAAAGGAAATATATTTCAAGGGAGTTTTCATTGATACACACACTTGTCTCAGTTAATATAATGCTCTGAAAACAGTATATTGAAGTGCTAGTGCATTAATCCTTTGGGAATAGCACATTAGCAGTCTTGTTTAGATTGAATAGTCTTTGCCTGAACATTATTCATTCCAAGCATGTCATTCACAGTTCATGTCATATACCCGATACCAATTAATCGGTGTGAACTTGCTTAAAGCAGGAGAGCTGGGTATATCATAGATTATTTTCCATCTACTAAGGACATTAAAATTATATGATAGTATATCTGACTCCTCTTATGATTTTTAATCTAGTTTAGGCTTAACTGAATTTAACCAAGTTTCCAGGAGAGAAAGGTCTAGCAGAGTTTAGATTCACTCTACTACAACTTGGGAAGCTGCTGGTGGAAAATCCAAGCTTTTCAATTTTTGTTGATCAAAGTATTTATTGTTGCAAAATTGGCAAGTGGTGAGATATTACCCAAAACAAGCCCTGGCTCTCCAGCAAGAGTGAATCACTGAGGACTTGGGTTTCTGGTAGGAGGGTGGGGGAGAGGAAATGGTGAAAGAGAAAGAGGCCTTTCAATTTTGAAAGCATCCCTCCAAAATTTATGCATTTATTGTCCAAAAGATTGAATAGCAGGCTGATCCTTGGCAGTGCCACGACACTTTCATGTGTCAGTGTTATGAAAGATTCAAGTTTTGCTGCCCGTCACTGTTTCTCAATGTCTTTGATGCTGGCTTGCTTTAGAGTAAAATAAAAAAGTAGCAGATGGGGACTCAAAGGTCTGTTGTCTGTATAAAACCCCTTTTTCAAGCTGAAGCAGCACTATCAAATGCATGGCTTGATTCCCCCATTGAACCAAGGGAAACAGGAGTAGTTTTGAAAAGATATCAAGTGCTTGTTTCCCCTGAACAGCATGATAATTATGGTGTTCAGAGAGAAACCTAAATCACATTATTTGAATGAGGTGAAAAGTAGTGCTGTGTAATTGAAAGATGGTGGAATGGGTGTATACAGACAAGCACAGATCAAAGAAATCATCACACAGGTACCAGTGATGATAAAAGAGTAGAAAGAAAACCCAAAAACATGATGGCAAAACAGAATAAGTATGAAGTGGCTAGTACAATCTACAGCAGATCTTATCTGCATAGTAACTTGTTGCAGGGTAGTAGGACTCGATTATGGTTTAGAATTGGGAGTCAGTGCTTCATCGACTCATAAAACTGTTTGGGTTGGAAGAGACTTTTAAAGGTCGTCTAGTTCAAACCCCCTGCAGTGAGCAGGGACATCTGCAACTAGAGCAAGAGGCATTTGACCACCTCTCTGGGCAAGCTGGGCCAGGGTCTCACCACTCTCAGTGTAAAAAATGTCTTCCTTCTCTCTAGTCTAAGTCTCCTTCTTTTAGTTTAAATCCATTGCCCCTTGTCCTGTCGCAAGATGTCGTGCTAGAAATTCTGTCCCCATCTTTCTGACAGATCCCTTTAAGTAGTGAAATGCCACAGTAAGTCTCCCCAGAGTCTCCTCTTCTCCAGGCTGAACAACCCCAACTCTCTCAGCCTGGCCTCACAACAGAGGGATTCCAGCCCTCAGATCATTGTTGTGGCCTCCTCTGGACCTGCTCCAATGGGTTCATGTCTTTCTTGTGCTGAGAGCACCAGAGTTGGATACATTTTGCATTGGTGGTTATGTATGCCATGGTTGTGCAGGAATTAGTATCATCCATATATGAATTAAGAACGGTACATGAGGCAGCTTTACAGAAAGTGATTGCACTGGGGCCAAGAACTGTTTATGTGACTGGTGCCTATTGAGATGCTGCTCCTATTACATCCTGCAGATATTTGTGGCTTTTGTCATTAGGAGTATGTTAGTATTCCTCCACTGCCTTAGGTGCTGACTACATAAAGGAAAAGTGCATGGCTAGAAAAGAAGATTACAAGAAAATTAAGATCTGCAAACACAGAGGGTGAGAGTGAGGCCAGAAAGGGCAGAAGAACTCAAACTCATTGGACTTGCTAAAGCAGAGGTGAAGTGGTGAAGATGTGCATGTAGTAATCAAGCTGGTACAAACTCTGACTTAACTCTGTGACTTCAAATCCATTGGAGGCTATGCCTTTTTAGGATCATTTGAAAATTTTTGATCCAGCAGGGCATTTTCACAGTGGAATGTTGCTTTGTGCTGTTCCATTGCTGTGGTTTTAGTTTCATAGCAGGTACTCAGAAACTGGATTTACTCTCATGAGGAATGATCTGATATGGGTACCCTCAAGAGAGCATGGAAATGTAAATTACTAGTTAAACTGTACCAATAGAATTCTTTAAATATGCCCAAAATATTGGATTAAAGCAATAACTAAAACAACATAAACCTTTGTAATAGAAATCCTAATAAGGGCAGATTATACTACATAACTGGGTAAATTACATGTGCAGAGAAATATTTTAATCTACCCAGTGTCCCAGGATGTTCAGCTTCTACTGTAAATAAGCAAATTTAACTGCAAAGCAATCATCTTGACTTTTAACTGAGAAACAAAAATGACGAAATAATTCTGAACAAAATATAACAACTTCCTTTCTATTACAGCCCCTGTAATACTGCATTTCTCCCACACTTTAGTCAGATCTGTCCATTCTTTACAAATAGCAAGTTCCTGACATTAATAATGTAATCAATACGCTCTTTGGTTAAAGTGGCATATTCTCATTTTAGGCCTGGGCTAGAACTCAAGCTGCCACTTCTCACAAAGAAACTAATAATTGTGAATCATGACTCTTCTACGTAAAACATAAGATTTACCTTACTCCTCACCCCATCCAATTACACTGTGGGCATAAATAAAAAGTTTTTCTGAATGTTTTTGCAAACTCAAGTTACATTGATTTTTTTGTGTTTTCATTTGAGAAATTTGAAGATCTTTATTTTTCCTTCTCGTCACTTGTGTATTTTCTGGCCCAAAGTAACACATTTGCTCACCATACAGGCTAATTGAGCAAGTATATAACCAGTAGTACTCTTGTGCTTGTCTATGTTGGTGTGAATTTACTGCTGCCTAGAAGCAAGGAGGAGAACTACAATTGCAAGATGTGTCTGATTGTGCTAAATCCAGTCATGCAGATTAATTATTATGGCTTACTCTGGGATGTATCTTAAACCTCACTCAAGTCCATTATATTATAGTTGGAAATAAAAAGTTAGATTTAGAATTGAGGCCATAATTTCCTTTTTTGTTTCCTTTCCAATTCTTAACTGAAGCCAACTTGCCAAATGTTGAATTTAATACCTATAGAGAATATTTGAGTCAGAAAACTCTGGACTTTATAAATAGAGGAAACAAAATGGCTTCCATTACAGATAATGTATGAAATTTATTTGAATTAAACATTTAAATATGGCTAATTACCTCATTAACCTTTACATTAACAATTATATTTCACACTGTTCACTACATAGCTGCTATGCTGTGGTTCATAGGATTCTTAATTAAATCTAAGTCCAGTGGTCTTTCAAAGATTTCCCATCAATTTCACTATTATCATCCACAAACTGGGGGAACATATTCCTCAAGACTTTGTCTTCTGATAGGCTTGTGGTTATGCCTATCCTTGCAAGAGCAGTGGTTTGCCTTTAGCCATTCTGTTACAACCCCAGAATCCTGCGGTATTTAATTAGAGAGTCTATTTAAAGAGTTTATGAAGCAAAAGGTATAGGAAGAGATTTGTGACAGCGAAGGTTTCCACTATCTCAAGGTGCTTGCCTTTTCACAGAGCTGTGCTCTCCTTTGCATCTTGGAATGACTCTTCAGGGTCCTGTTCATAGTTCTGCAGTGCTCAATCCCTATTAAAACTCCTGTCTTAACTCCTAACTTCTGTGTGCTTATCTGCCTTTGCTTTCTGGGTTAAATTCTAGATGAGGATCAGAATGCTACTTCAGTATTTGGAAATCTTGCAATGAAAACCTCTTTCAGTTAAAAAAAAAATTTAAAAATGCAAATATTTGAGCTGCAAAGTGTCCGATGCTCTATGTGTTAATACTGTGTAATGTTTTGACCTCAGGTAATTACACAGTGCCTGGTAGTAAATCATATAACTGCTCTTGCTGAACTAGTATAAATACCAAATAGCTCAACAGACCTAGTGCAGCACTGATCAGCTTCTCCTGTGGGACATAACCCCTTGCAAGGTCTGCAGCAGTTTAAAGCACAAGGTTTTCCACAGGAATGTAAACCAGGTTTATAACACCAACATATCATACTGCTCCTCAGATGTGAGCATTGTCAGCCAATCTCTAAGAGACAAAACCTCTTAAATCATCTTTTCCTGGAATCATAAAAAAAGAAAGAAAAAGTTAATTACTGAAGCTCAAGATGTATGATAGCTTTTTAAGTGTAACTATTCAATGACAGAAACAATTTAAGAAGTTATTGCAAAAATGATGATATTAGATTTATGTCTCTCCAGTTTTTGCTCTTTTTCTTTTGGCTTTCATCCAGTTCATCAGGTAGTTTACTGCCAGACTACCAGTCTGTTTCATTAAAACAGCTTCTGTGTCTCTTTTTATAATCCATTTTTTCCTATGCACAGGATGAACAGTAACATTGCAATATTTGTTGTTTGTTAATCTGATTGAAAATACTGGATGCTGCTCCATAAAACCTCACATAAAACCTGTTTCTACCATTTAATACTCCCCTTCCTTCTAACAGATACCCAGCGATGGTTATTCTACCAGTTTAAGAAGCTTCACATTAATCTTAAAGCACAATGCAAACAGTTCCTGAATTTGGGAGAGAGGAGTATTGACACTTTTACCTTATTTTTCATCATTTTTAGATGAAAATAAGATATTTAGAGTACTTCTATTTTGTGATTCTAACCCAGAATTGCTAGTAGAGAGATATAATTTGCTGGTAGGAAAACTAGCAATAATATTGAAATATGACAATGTTCTTATTAATTCATAGAAAAACATAGACATGGGCCCAGTTTAATACTTCATAGGAAAAATGACAAGCCTTTTTAATGCCATCTTCAGATACTGGCTTGGAGCAGGCTCCAAAGGAAACGAAATATAGCCTAGGAACAGGACCGATTATTCAGAGATGTTAAGAGCCAGCCCTTGTTTCCTAGAACACAGCTGCTGATGTTGCCTTGACCTCACTTGACTTACCCGAGCAGAGTTACAGTACAGAAATACTGACAAACAGAGTTTGTGTTGACAGGACAGTGTAAACCAGTGTTTCCAAAGGGAATTTCAGTTTTCTGTGAAAAGGCCTTTTTGTTGTCCATCACAGTGCTCTTGCATTATTTGAATCTCACACCAAGCTACTCACAGTATAAATGAAATTTCAGTTGTGTGCTTTTGCTCACTCTTAGAGGCCCTTCATGCCTTATAATTATTCCTCCAGGTGATATCAAGCAGTGGAATGGCAGAGCACGGTCAGTCTTATTTTGCAAAGCTTTCATAAGTGACCCACTGCAGTTTTGTTAATTGACATATTCCCATGCTTACCTACCTCATCCTACCAACATTTATACCCCAAAATTGTTGTCAGTCTTGTATGCTTGCTAAAGATTTACTGAGTAGTACATCATGTCTCTGTGACAGACTAATGAACTAAGACAAAGCAGGAACACTTACGTTTATTCATACAGTATTGTCCCTTTTGAGGGTCTAGTTCCCTTTGTGTTATATTGATGAATGTGTCCTGCCTATAGATCTGTTGTCAGAAGTTTTTCTTTATGTGGATTTTATTTTCCAGAGGTTGGAGAAAGGCTGTCTGGCTTTCTTTCAACTGCAGTTGCATTTTAAGAGTGGTAGAAAGATTGACTTCTCCCTCTTTTAGAGACAAAGGCCTTTAATCTACTTCCAAATTGTGATAAACTATTACCAAGAAAAAGCATGGTGGAACTGACTGTGAGAGCCCACCATAAGCTGACCCCACGCTGATCATTGTCCCAAAAGAGACAGATCTTTCTGCACATGACATCAAATTTCCTATCCTTCCTGAGGAAACATGTTCTACCTTTTCTGGGCTGAAATCTAACAACAAAAATTTAGTCCAAGCTGCAGAACTGGTATCTCATCACCCCAAACCACCATTTCCACATCCTAAGAATGCCAGGAAGTTAAGAAAATTACAAAGAAGTAGGTCTGGAAGATTGAAAAAAAAGACTGTGAATTTTTAATGCAAAAGTGTAGTCCAAACTTTAACTTCTTTTACTGAGGAAAAAATATCTCTGTATTTTAGGTGTGAGAAGTTTTTCTATCTATCTACTGAATATCTCTAAGTGCAGCTAAACTTGTCCTGATGCTGTTCTGTTTTGAATCTTAAATGTAAACATCACAGGACAAACACCTTCGGTTTGTCTTCTACTTCTAGGCAGAGATGCAAGGTAGCAACAGCTACAGCTGCCAAGTCAGGGAGTTGTTCACTCACTGAAGACAAGGAGAAGTTTCTTGCTGCTGCCTTGGGCACTAACTGGGGCTCTGTTTCTGGGTAGTTTTACTCCTTGAGAAATTCTCCTCTTTACTCACCGTATTTATTTCACATTCAGATGACTTGTTGTTAAACAAATTAATGGAAATATTTTGTCTCATCAGATTATTTTGTTTTTAATAAGAGAAAGGAAAAATTAAAAAAAAACCCCAAACACATAAAAATAAATCCCAGGAAAGTCAGAGATGCAGTTAGTGTGACAAATTGTTTCACTAAATTCAAAGTCAGGTTGGATTTATATTTCAGAAAAACTGAATACAACATTTTTTTGTTTTCATTGGGCTTTCTTTTTAATGAAAAGCCACTGTTTATTATGCAAAGTGGAAAATAACAATGCTATGCCTAGATGAATCTCAAAAGCTCAGTACCATTAGAAATAACTTTCTGGGGGAGTGTAAGGGCCCAAGAGTGAAAAGAAATGCAAATCTCTGTATCAAGTTGTCTAGCAACTGGATATAAAAGAATATTTTTGAGTAATTTCTGCAAATCCTCTAGTTTTTTGCATCAGTTTGTTCAGTCACCATTAACCATCTACACAGAAACTCTGCAAGCAGGATATGTACAACTTCAGAGCTTCCAACTAGCCCCTCTGGTTTTTCCATCAGCATTTTATATCTTTCCACATTGGTGATTTTCCTCTTGAAGCCCTGAGCTGCTAATATGCACCATCTCAACAGTCCAGCCTGTCTGAAAGGTGGATAAATAGTCTGCAGTTTCACCTCTCTCATTTTTCTACAGCCTTTGTTTCACAGCTGTATGATAAAGGTTATATAGTTGGGCCATATCAGAGCTTGGACATGAATGCTTGCTAAACAGAGAGCTAAAATTGTTGTGTGGTCTTGGGAGTTTTTGGTGTGAACTTTTAATTTTGTTTTGGGGTTTTGTTGTTATTGCTTATTTAGTTGGGGTTTTTTTGTCTTGTTTTGTTTTTAAGTTTAGTTTAAGACTCCAGGATTGCAGATAATGATGCTCATACAATCACACTGGCTTTGCTCCCATGTTTTCCCAGGCAATTGTATTTCTTTCCTTTTTTTTCTTGTCCACACCTTTTCCCCTTCAAATTCCCTACCAAATAACTTTCTTTCCTTCATTCCCACATCTTATACAATAAAGGTAGTTTTCCTCTCCAGACTATGCATAGAAAATCTCCTGGCATTCAAACATGTGCTGTAGTACCAAAAGAAAAGAAGAAAAACATATTGGAACAAAGAAACAATATGTTGTACAAAACTAAACTAAAGGTATGTTTAGAGAACACTCGTTCCTCTTTTAGAGACTGTTCTGTACAGTGTCTCTGATGTCAAAACTTCAGCCTCAGGTCCCTGGGTAGGTGCTGCTTCCCTCCCTTATGTGCCTCCAGCTTCCGGCTTCCAATTCAGGTTACTATCACCTGCTGCATTTCACTCTTCTCCCTTAGGGAAAATCACACAGCTGCACTCACTGAGGATATGAATTTTCTCAAGAAACAGTCATTGTAGGCTTTCCATTTTTTTTCAAGATTGTAATGACTTGGGTAAACAGCTGAGATCTGGTTTATTTCCTGTACTCCCTTCACATCCTATTTTCAAATGAGCATCACTTGGTTTGAGAGCTCTCAGCTCCCTTGTTCTAACCTAATGGTTCTACTTTCACATGCCAAGATATTAGCTGGAGGTATCAATCTGAATCTCACTTACTGTCTTAAAAAGGCAGGGTGTATTTTTTATAACTTGTGCTAGACCGTGTGTCTGCTTTATATCAGATACGATTTAATAGCGTTTTTAAAGCTTGCCTGTCATCTGCCTTCCTTGAATATGAAAAGAAGCGCATTTACAAGCTATGCACTTTAGAAAGCCTTTCACTGTCCCAGAAAACCCTTACTGAAGTATCTATTTAAACATACCCCCTTTTTGGGAGTTTTAAAACCACTTTGCTTTGCATAGATACCTTAAAGTTTGTTTGCTGTTTTCTGCTTTGCTTCTTATCAGGTCTGAGAATGGTGTATTACTCAGGCACCCTGCATTATGGGAGGAATTCAGAAATATATTGGTCTGCTCCAGAATCCATCATTTATTAATCACTGTGCTGGGTGCTGTTCCTGCCATTTATCCTCAGCCACAGCCTGACTCTCTTCAGAAGCAGATTTTCCTCTTTTTTTTTCCATATATGTATTTTGTATCCTACAGCAGGAGTGAAGTCAATCAGCTTCAATCAATGCTGACACTATGAAACGCAAAAGCAGTACATCAAAATAGGAAGATTTGAGGGCAAGTTTGCTTTATGAATGCCAGGAATAATAAACTCCAGCTGTGTCCTGCCAATGGCTACATCAGCTACACAATCTGTTTTATTGGTTTGTTTGTTGGTTCAGGGCTTTTTGGTGTCTGTGTGTATCTGAATTCAGTCTTACATAGCTAAATCGAAGAGTTTGCCTATAGAAAGAGTTCCATCTTTGAGATGGAAGATCCATAACCATAAATGAGTTTGTTTCAATAGCTAAGTGAGTAGCAGATACCTATTTTTCAGGAACAAACTTCACAAACAGGCATCTACAAATTCCTTTGAGGAAAACAGAGGCTTTGCAAAAGATATAACACTCTGCTGCTTCTGGACATAAACTGGTTTGGTTATACATTAGCTTTATCCTTTTTACCAATTTCTCTAGCATATGGCTAAATAGTGGCTTGTAATCATATTGTGTACCAATATTTCAAGGTTTACAATCAGTGATTTAATTTGCCTACAGAGCTATATTCCTTTCCTAGGAAGGTCCGTGTGCTGTTTTGTGTGTCCACTGTCTGAAAGGTGGATGAATGGTTGCACATGCAGGTCTCTGCTGACTCCCCATGATGGTAACCTTGAGACATAATGTATAGAATAGCCCCTGAAATATTCAGGATGAGGATAACAACAGTTAGTCCATGCATAAAAATTGTTTGTTTGGGTTGAAGATAGGTTATTCACACAGCATAGTACAGTTATAAGAACAGGAGAGTGAACAGAAGAGGAAAAATCTCAATAAACTCTTAACTACCTACAAAGCATATATGTGAATATGATAACTTCTGAGGACAGCTCCTTGAAGTTTTATTTTCTTTGGGTTTCTCTAAAGATCTTTTACTTAAATAGGTAGAAAAATCAAGCACCTCAAATATGTACTGTGCACCTCAGGGATGTGATTGCACCTCCTTAATAATAGCTTATTTCTCTTTCTCAGAGGTCTATTTCTAGGAGTCCTTCCTTGGACTAGAGATTTTCCCTGAGCTGGCAAATGTTGGATTAGCTGTCACAGACTTTGCCTATGATAACCCAGAATTCATTTGAAAAAAATGAGGTGAGAGAAGTAAAATTACGCATCCATCCTTATTTTGACCTATTAAAATCACTTCTCTATCAAGAGCTATTTTCATACCTTGGAAGTTTATAAGACATAGAAAGATGAGGATTACATTAGATTTTATCTTAGGGGATATTTAAAGGTATTTCATGGAAATACCTGATTGTGAAAGATTTCCAATAGACTTGCTTAGTTTAAACCAATGAAAATGTATCTCTGATATGATTTCCTGTGCTTTCAAGTTAACTTTTTGGAGAAGTTAGTCATTTGAGGGCTGTTCTATCAATTAAGAGACAAGAACAATTGTGTTAAGAACCCCTGTGTAAGGGAACACAAGGTGTACTTGTCCTATGACACCTTAAAAGTTCTGTTTTATATATATGAATGAGAATTACATTTTGATATTTTCTTTGCTAAGTAATTCTACCTAGAATACTTTTCAAAGATAATACTCCTACTAACATACTTCACACACAGAAAAGTGTGAAAACTGCTGCACTATGGCATGAAGGAAACGAGTAGAATTGAGTAGGTAGGAATGAAGAAAAGGTCCAGGGAATACAACATTTTGATGGAAAGTCCCACAACATAGTAGCACCAACTCACAGTTTATTTTTTTCATAGAATCATAGAATGGTTTGGGTTGGAAGGGACATCAAAGATGATCTAGTTCCAACCCCCCTGCCATGGCAGGGACACCTACCACTACACCAGGTTGCTCAAGACCTCATCCAACCTAGCCTTAAACACCTCCAGGGATAGAGCATCCACAACCCCCTGGCCAATCTGTTCCATTGTCTCACCACCCTCTGAGTAAAG
>VYZX01033875.1:31866-44549 GCA_013401335.1 Brachypteracias leptosomus
GGACTAGGGGTGGGCACCGGGCACCCAGCCAAGGTAAACCCACCACAATGGTCATGAGGTAAGAGGTGATATGCAGGAAAATGTCAGATTTGGGAACTTGAACAAAAGCCTAGGAACCCTGCCTGTTGGGAAGCCTTGATACCACTGATATAAATTAATTTATTTTTTTGTTGGCTTACTCACTGTCTATTTCTGAAAGTGATCTTTTGGAGTTTTATTTGGTTGGTTGGCTTTTTTTTATTTGGGCTGTTTTTTTGTGGGAAAAAAATATGATTCTGAAGTAAGCTATCACAAGGTTTCAAAGCCTCAAGCCTAAAATACTTCTAGTTTCACATCTTGATTCATAGGCTTTCAAACTTTATTAGGGATTAGAAATTTGTATTCCTAACCAGCCACAGTGAATAGACACTCCTCTAAACGGGCTTTTGGNGATATAAAGAGAATAATGCTCCGGAATCCAGTGCAGAAAGGACTGACTTTAAAGTCTAGTGTTTATAATTTTACCTGTATATTTATTCTTTGGCACAAACAATATCTTTGGAAATACAGGCTTCATGACAAGATTTATTAAGTGGGAAGTTCTTTTAGAGAGATATCTAATTAATTATAAAGCAACACCTCTTTATTACATCAAAGAATTACATTATTGTGATTATGAGACGTGCAGAGACTTCATGTTCGCGTGTTCTGATTAGTGAGATTTCAGCCTGAATCTTGAATCATGGTTGTAGTGGGTCTGTCTGAGCTGATTTTCCCCATACAGCCTTCATGCTGCAGTACTGGAAGCCAGAAGGTGTTGATAACACACACCCTTGTTATGACGGGGTGTGTGGGGGGACAAGATTTGGGAGGGGATACAACCCGGACAGCCGACCCGAGCTGACTAATAGGATATTCCATACCATATGACGTCAGCTCAACTATAAAGGGAGGAGGACGGGGGGGATTCTGGGAAGACATTTGTCCTCCGAGCAACCGGTACGCGTTCTGGAGCCCTGCTTCCCGGGACAGGCCCGACACCGCCTGCGGATGGGAAGTAGAGAGTAACGGCTTTGTTGCTTTTGCTTCGCGCGCGCATGACCTTGCTTTCTCTGCTGTTTATTAAACTGCTTCTTATCATAACCCACGGGTTTTCCTTTTCCATCTTACTCTCTCCCCGCTTGCCTTGCTGACAGAGGTTTTGGTGGGGGGCGAGGGGAGTGATAGAAGGACTAGGGGTGGGCACCGGGCACCCAGCCAAGGTAAACCCACCACAATGGTCATGAGGTAAGAGGTGATATGCAGGAAAATGTCAGATTTGGGAACTTGAACAAAAGCCTAGGAACCCTGCCTGTTGGGAAGCCTTGATACCACTGATATAAATTAATTTATTTTTTTGTTGGCTTACTCACTGTCTATTTCTGAAAGTGATCTTTTGGAGTTTTATTTGGTTGGTTGGCTTTTTTTTATTTGGGCTGTTTTTTTGTGGGAAAAAAATATGATTCTGAAGTAAGCTATCACAAGGTTTCAAAGCCTCAAGCCTAAAATACTTCTAGTTTCACATCTTGATTCATAGGCTTTCAAACTTTATTAGGGATTAGAAATTTGTATTCCTAACCAGCCACAGTGAATAGACACTCCTCTAAACGGGCTTTTGGAAAGTGTGAATGTTCTTTATGAAGGCTGAAGTAGGAAGTTTCAAGAGCTGGACACACTGAACACACTTCTCAAAGCGTCTGGATGACAGTGAATCTTATGATCTTCCAGTATAAGCAATAAAATTATGAACAATAACATTCCATAAAATATATTTGGTTTTAAACACCGGTAACTACATAATAGTAGTAATACTATTTTAAAGTCTACTACAGATACTCTTGTCTGCAGGCAGTGAAAAAGGCCTAATTAAAATGAAATGTAATAGTGTTCAACCAGCATGTGATTTGACATATTATAAATTCATTCTTGTATTAATTGAGAATACTCTTTTTTTTGTGTGTGTGTGGTCTCCAGATTAATACAAAGAAAGGGGGTGAAAAGACATGAAGATAATTTATTTGCTCTTTCTACAGTACTAACATTTTTTACCTTAATGAGCTCTTAAAATGTAAATTATACAGTAAGCTTAAAAAATAGAACAGAAGAAATGTGTGAGGATTTTTCTTATTTTTCACATCAAAATTAGCTGCAATTATGATAAAAAATGTTCACTGTTCCACACCAGACTTTACACAAAAGTACTGGGCATTGTAAAATACCTTAAAACTTTTAGAGTTCTTGCTGATATTTTCCTTGATTTAGATCTGAGAGCTGGGGGGTTTTACTTTATCTGAAGACAGAAGACTAAATCAAGAATACTTTTAAGTATTTCCTTCATCGTTTTGGGATTTGGGTGGAGGTTTTTCCAAATATGAATGTGTTCTTGAACCTTGGCCTAGCATCTTCTACTATAATCTTGAAGAAGACACCAGATAGGAAAGTTGCTTTACCTTCCTGCTCAGTCTGCCTAACTCCTTTTATTGACATCTAGTGTATAATTACTTCAAGGTTTATAAAGTGCTTTGAGGTATTGAAGTGAAAGGTGCCTTGAAATAAGGTTGTATTGATAAGTTATTATTACACGGTTATTTTATAACCCTCAGAAAAGAAACATTTGTTTATAACTTCAGCATTTTTCACCAAACTGTAGTTTAAATTAGCCCTCAGATTGCTGGGTTTTTCTCCTGTTGCAAATTAATGCTGTTCTACTGTCTGTCTTATGAAGATAAAATGGTGACACCAAAGAAAACGTAACTTAAAAAAAAATACTTCCCAGTAGAAACACTTCAGTTATTCCCTAACATACTGGACAGCTACGTCCAAAGAAAGATGACTCAGATTTGTTAATATTTCATATATTGTCCATTCATTTTCTCAATAATATGAAAATTATAGATGCAGTTCCATTTTGGAAGATGTGATTCTCTTGAAATTACTTGGAAATCTGTATAAAAGGTTTAATAAGGCTAGAAAAGTCAAAAAAAAGAAAATTTGTGAGAGAATATATATTAAGAAAAAATGAATCAGTGAAAGATTACCTAAAGAATTTAACTCTAGGAAGTGGTTTGTTCTTTGTTCTCAGGATTTATAACACTCTCTGAGAAAGCACAGAGAGTCTATGAATAATTATTAGGAAAAAAACTTTTGTGAAGTTAAAAAAAACCCTTTGTATTTGTTTGATAAACAATTTACCTTTTTTTTTACAAGGTAATAGCCTGTATACCACAACATAATTGTTATCTTATTCTCAACTTCTGAATTAATCTACTGGGAAATTTAATCTTTTTATACCAGAAATATTTACCACTGTACCAGTTACAAAGTTCAATAAGAGTGTTCCAGAGTATCTTGTAACAAACCAGAAACTTTTCCAGAGTACTCTTTTTCAAAGAATACACAAAATGCTGAAGGGATGCTCCTAGAAAGGATGCCTGATCTTGTGATCAAAGCTACCTTAGTATTCTGAGTCAATTTTTTAGACTTTATGCAGAAATTCCCTACTATTTTGATATATCACACTTCTTCTCTATGTGCATTTGCTTCCTATCAGTGAAATTTAGGTAATAAAATTCCTTCCACCATTTCCCTTGTCTTTTTAGCTTGGAGGCAATGGATGTCTCTTATTATATGGTTATAAACTTAAGTGATCCCCATCAGCAGTTAAAACATAAATTAAAGGGAAATAACAACAAGTATAACCACACTGACGTGATGTAGTGGGTCTGGCTGAGTTGATTTTCCCCATACAGCCCTCATGCTGCAGTACTGGGAGCTAGAGGAAGTTGATAACACACCCGTGTTATGACTAGCAGGGCTCACACAGCACCAAAGGGAGAGGGACAAGATCTGGGGGGGGATACAACCCGGACAGCCGACTCTAGCTGACCAATAGAATATTCCATACCATACTATATGACGTAACATCTCTGTTTTTGCTTCATGCGTGCGGCCTTGCTTTTCCTGCTGTTTATTAAAACTGCTTTTTATTGTAACCCACGGGTTTTTTCCATCTTATTCTCTCCTCGCTTGCCCTGCTGATGAAGGTTGGGGGGATGGGGGAGTGATAGAATGGCTTGGTGGACATCTGGTGCCCAGCCAAGGTAAACCCACCACATATGACTAATAAAAATAGTTGCTGTAAGAAAACTGAAAAATTTTCAAGCCAGTTAGATCGTATCAAGAGAATTTTTTTTCCTGATATTCTGTGGTATTCTGTTAGACATGATCCATCCCGTCTAACATGTCCACTTCTTTAATGGCACAGCTCTTATAGGACTAGCGCGCTCTATCAAGAAAATAAACCACTGGTTTAAATGTAGCTAAAAAATGCACTTCAGATTATATTGAAAGTATATCTTCAGCATTGCTCTGAGATTCTTACTTCTAAACTTTAGCTGGAGATATGCTAGAAAAGTGGAAAGCTGTTGCCAGTTCTAATCCATGTCTTGTAAATACAGTGACAGTGAGGTACTGAAGACAACAATAAAATTGAATTCAGGACATCATTCATTCATTTATTCAATCATTGAATGCAGGTCATAAAAAATAGTGATTATTAAAGAAAAATTATCTTTTTTATCAATCTCAAAGTTATTTCCATTTCCAGTGTGTCCTGGTTTGCCAGGATAGGGTTAATTTTCACCAGGAGTTGCTATTCGGTACCATGCTGACTTCATGTCTGGCACACGAGGCTCGGGCAGGGCAGTCCCGGCTTTGTCTCACCCGGGTTGCCTCGCTCTGTGTCTGTAGCTGTATCCACGCGGTCTGTACCTTTATACCTCTTGTTTTGTACATTGTTATCCCTGTTGCTGTTACTGTTGTGATTGTTGCTTTTGCATCGCTGTATTAAATTCTCCTTATCTCAACCCGCAGGGTTTGTATTTTGCTACCTCTCCTGTTCCCGTCTGGGGGGGGAGGGTGGGGAAGGGGCAGCGGCCACATGGTGCCTGGTCCCGACAGGGTTTAAACAACCACACATTATTTAAAACTAACCCATATGTTTCATGTAAATATGTGCACATTAATTGCCATTTCAATCACAATTTCATTAATTTTTATACCATTTTTTTATTTTCTGAATGAACTTTTTGAGAAATTCTGTATTTGTGTGACTGTCTAGACCACAGTAACATTAATATTTTTTGTTTATCAAGACATCATTACATTTCTGACCAACTTAAAAATAAATATTGTCCTCACAAACCCCTCCTCCCCACACCCATTCTGTCTCAAGTTACTGTTCTGTTACACAAGAACAGTAACTTCTGCTCCATGAAATAAAAATCTAGATGAGAAATTCTGTAGAAAAATTTGGACCTTTCCTTATCAAGTGTCACTCTTCATCTCCTCCTTTCATGCCTTTGTTCTCTTATGCTGTAGCCATGGTTTTCTACTGATGACTTGACGTTTTGTGCAGCCATTTTAGGTGTAATTATTTTTTTTTTTTGTGGAGTAAACACCTAATCAGCACTTTCAGGGGCATCTATAGCTCTGGGGTTAGCTAATTACCTGTCAGCATTTTGATGGTGTCTGTGTTGGGTCATGTACTTTATTCCTAGCCTATTGAAAGAAAAGAACTGAAAAAAAATCAATCATGTTTTGTTTTCATAGCTGCTTTTATTAAATGTATCAAAAGCCCTTTTTTATTACTGTTATTTTTCATTTACTGGTTTGAAGCTTTTTTGTAATTCCATTTAAAAAAAAATTGTGTATACTAATAGTATATGAGAGTGCACATATGAACATATGTGGTTACATATGTAACTGTACAGACACACAGCCTTCAAACTTATGTTTCCAGATACGCTGGAGGCTGTTTTGAAGTTTGCAAGGTAAGTATCATTAGAAAATACTGAATTGCTACAGAAAAAACATTTCCTTTCTTCAAAATCCAGGAATGCCTACAGCAAGTACTTGTAGGAAGGAATAAATGGGTAACAAGTCTCAGGACATGATCAATGTACTAATATCCAGCACGAATGAACTCTCCAGAGCTCTTGAAATGGATACATATTTATCTTCTGACTAAATCAATATTTGTCCTACAGAAAACTATTGATAGTCTCAAGATTTTTTATAATATAATTGTACAGCTTTCAATTATACTCTCTTTTGTTGATTTCATGTTGAAGACAAAATCTTTTATTTTTCATTGTTGACTTAAGCTATGAAACTATAGCATTTTAAAAATTGTTTTGTGCGATTCCAGGAATATTAAAGGTCCCAGAATATTTTGCAATGCTTCACCAAATATCGTTTGCTGGGACTTCTGTGTTAATATATTTCACACAACACCCTACCACTGTTTACAAATCATTTTTCATTATCACTTTGTGCCTCTCTCCATTCTACTGTATTGATGAAACCTGGGAATTGAAACATGGTGTTTATTTTGTGGGATATTGATGTATTTGGACAGTTAATTCATGGGTGGCTAACTTTTCTGCTGCTGCTATTTGATCAGTACACAAATTTCTCTCATGCTGTCTTCTCAGGTTGACGGGGAAGCAGGAACAAAACTTATAGTTTGATCTACTTTCACTCAGTAGGCTCTAACTATAAACCTTGTCATATCTTTATGTTTCAAAAAATCATAAATCAAAATAAGCCCAGTTGCAGCACCTTGAATTTCAGAGTTTAAAACAAGAACAAATGTAAGTGCAGGTTGCTCCTAACTTTCTCAATCTTCATAGAAAAATGTCTTTCTTCTCAGGCTCTTCATATTACGTGTACATGAAGAATTGTTTGCATTCCAACTCATCTTGTTTGTGTTCATGTTGTGTCAAAAAGTAGACTCGAAGTTGAGGGCTGTCTGTGACTGGCCACAGTGCAGAGGAGAGAAGAGAAGAGACGTTTAATTTAGTTGGAAGATACCTACAGTGATGATCTAGTCCGAGTGCTTGACCACTTCAGGACTGACCAAAAGTTAAAGCATGGTATTAAAGGCACTGTCCAAATGTCTCTTAAATGTTGACTGGCTTGGGGTATTGACCACGTCTCCAGGAATGGCCTCTTCCAGGGTTTGACCACCCTCTTGGTAAAGAAATGGTTCCTAATGTCCAGTCTGAATCTGAATTGTCTCCAAAATTTCTGATAGGCCAAGTTAAAAGTGGGTTATAACTTAACAGCCCATTCTGAATTCAACTACACACCAAGAGAGAACAACCAACCGATCTACTATTGTCAAAGTTTTTGCCAGAAATTAAGAAATGACAAAACCCAGCCTGACCGTGGAGCCTGTGTTTTCACACTCTCTTTCTGGATGCCAGGAAGCCTTACAGGGTGGTTTTTACCTGCATCTGCATATGTCTGTGTTGGGGTTTAAGGTCTGGGGGGAGGAGGGGGACAGGTGCAGCGGCTATTCCAGTCCCCTTCCTGCCACACTTTATAAAAGGACACAGGAAGTTCTGTTCATCCCTTCCTCTCTGGGATTCCTGCAGGGACTGCACCTCCATGTGGCTGGAGCTGACTTTTCACGTGGTTTGGGAGAATCCAGCGCCATTCGAGACCAGGTTTTGTATATATTTGTATATGCACTTCCTCTTATTATCTCTGTACACTCCCTTTCCCTTAATACCTTTTTGTTCCCCATTAAACTTGTAATCTTAACTTCTGACTTTGTGTAAGGTCCTTTTTTTTTTCTCCCCCAGGAGGGAAGAGGGAGGGGAGAGAGGGGCGAAACAAGTTCTGCTCCGTGGGGCTTGCCCTGAGCCTTAAACAGAGACAGTCTGTCCTCCCCACTTGAACACCCTATGGGAGGGTAGGGTGATCTGGGCCCAGGGATGATTAGCAACACCAAATGCAGAGGCTGTTTGCTAGTGGTATGGTAGTGCTGGAGGTCTCTGAGGAATTGAAGGGTAGAAATCTGAGGCACTTTTAGCAATAGCTGGGGGAAGGCAAGTGAAAGCTAAACAAGCTCAGTTTGGTCTTCTCAAAGGTAGTACTTTTAACACTCATGACTACCAGTACAGACTCTAAGGCTGGGAACTGCCTTCCCCCTATGGGGATCAGCCCCTGAAGGGCATCACTGGAAAAGAAGGGACTGACAAAACTCTTAAAGAAGGCATGAAACTGAGCAAATCTACCGTAGCAGGGTCATACAGCTTGTGAGAGCTGACCTGCTGTGTGTGATAGTGCCTTTGAATTCATACATCTACACTGAGCAATTGAATCACTTCTAACAGCTGTGACCTGAATCACAAAACCCTCTTGAACCAGCACCGTTGAATAAAATTTCTGATATTTCTTTTGCTTTTGTTACTACTTGGTCACCTCCACGACATTCTTCCTCCAAGGAGATGCTCCTTTGGCATTTCATTTTAGATTGCTTTTGTCCCTTGTCTATATCGTATCTGAGAGTCAACAAGGTGGAATATAAAATATTTATTTGTTGGCAGAAAATTATTTGTTGGTGCTATTGTGGGTTATACTTCCACTGGCTGCAATGTCGCAGCTGTGCTGTTTCCAAATTAACTATCATATGCCTACACATACACACATACCTGTATAATCAGTTCAGTCAGTATGGGATTGTGAGAGACCGGACGAAGTTACTGTCGTGTCTCAACTTTATTTAGCTATTTTTGCAACAAAAGTGCCAGCTGAAACTGCAAGGCTTAAATAAATCTTGCTGCTGCTAAGCTAAAGCTCAGTTGCCTTAGAAATGAGACTGTCTGTCCCAGGTACAGTAACCACCATATCCTCCAAATTTGGGGAACTACTTTCTGTTTGTCATTGTTTACAACTCCTGCAACATTGCACATGCACCACCAGCAGGGTCAGGGGTAGGACACGGTGATGAAGATGTGCAAAGGAGGAAGGCCAGCAGTGTGGGACCCCCAGGTACCCAAAAAAGTGATGTAACGCATGTGCCTAAGATGTACCTGAAGGGAGAAGACTATGCTAAAGAGTTCCAGGAATTCAGAAGACAATTCAAAGAAAAAGAAGGACCCTGGATCAATAAAAGAACATCGTGGGGAATATGGGGGCCTTCACTAACTGAGCACACATCTGGGGAGCATTGCCACCAGAGGAACACTCCCTCCCACCAACTGAGAATCTGATTCAGCCGGGCACTGCTGGATCCATGGTGGTGACTATTCCTTCCTAACTTCTGTAATTCTGTCTCAAACTTTCTTTTTATCTCCTCAAGCTTTCTTTCTGTCTATGATTTCTTCCTATCCTATTGCAGTTAGGACTTGGCATTTTCTAACCATAATAAAGTTTGATGTGTGGGTGACATCTGACTTTGGTTGTGTCTTAATTTTGTACTGGGATCAAGTTGAACTCTCTCAATGTCCGATATCGGATCAAGACAGGGATATTTCAGAGTAGGTTTTCTCTTAGAAAGACTGCCTCAGAGCTTGATTATATATGTAGGTTTTTTATGTGTGTAGATGTGTTTCACATGAATATTCATGAATATATGCACCTATAATACAAATATATAATGCATAAAATAATGAATTAGATAATCTAGGATCTACAAGCATCTTTTTCTTTTCCATGTACAAAGAACCTCAGTAGAATAATGGAACAAATCAGATGTCTTAAGTTAAGTAGAATGAAAACCTGTTAAAGGCTGGTTTCTTTTTTGCTGCTAAACCCCATTAAATAATGTTATCTATTTCATGTTATTTTTTGATGTAAATGACCATTGTCTAATGCTAAATTAAGTCTTAGAGAGTTCACAGAATCACAGAATGTTAGGTGTTGGAAGGGACCTCTGGAGATCATCAAGTCCAACCACCCTGCCAGAGCAGGACCATAGAATCTAGGGCAGGTCACACAGGAATGCATCCAGACAGGTCTTGAAAGTCTCCAGATAGGGAGACTCCACAACCTCTCTGGGGACCCTGTTCTAGTGCTTTGTAACCTTTACGGTAAAGAAGTTCTTCCTCATGTTGACTCTCTCAAGTAGATCTCTGTCCCTCTTGAACTGGGGAGCCAGAACTGGATGCAATACTCCAGGTGAGTTCTCACTAGGGCAGAGTAGAGAAGGAGGAGGACCTCCCTCGATCTGCTGGAGACACTCTTCTTAATGCACCCCAGGATACCATTGGCTTTCTTGGCCACAAGGGCACATTGCTGTCCCATGGATAACTTGTCCACCAGGACTCCAAGGTCCTTCTCCACAGAGCTGCTCTCTAGCAGATCGCCTCCTTACCTGTACTGGTGCATTTTATTTCTTCTGCCCAGTTGCAGGACTCTGCACTTATTCTTGTTGAACCTCATTAGGTTCCTCTTTGCCCAGCTCTCCAGTCTGTCCAAATCTTACAGAATGGCTGCACAGCCTTCGGGTGTATCAGCCAAACCTCCCAGTTTTGTATCATCAGCAAACTTGCTGAGAAGACACATCAACAAGGTTGTTGGTGAAGATGTTGAACAGGACCGGACCTAGCACTGACTCTTGGGGGACTCCACTAGTTACAGGTCTCCAGCTGGACTTGGAACTGTTGATCACCACTCTTTGGGCTCTNGGGATATTTCAGAGTAGGTTTTCTCTTAGAAAGACTGCCTCAGAGCTTGATTATATATGTAGGTTTTTTATGTGTGTAGATGTGTTTCACATGAATATTCATGAATATATGCACCTATAATACAAATATATAATGCATAAAATAATGAATTAGATAATCTAGGATCTACAAGCATCTTTTTCTTTTCCATGTACAAAGAACCTCAGTAGAATAATGGAACAAATCAGATGTCTTAAGTTAAGTAGAATGAAAACCTGTTAAAGGCTGGTTTCTTTTTTGCTGCTAAACCCCATTAAATAATGTTATCTATTTCATGTTATTTTTTGATGTAAATGACCATTGTCTAATGCTAAATTAAGTCTTAGAGAGTTCACAGAATCACAGAATGTTAGGTGTTGGAAGGGACCTCTGGAGATCATCAAGTCCAACCACCCTGCCAGAGCAGGACCATAGAATCTAGGGCAGGTCACACAGGAATGCATCCAGACAGGTCTTGAAAGTCTCCAGATAGGGAGACTCCACAACCTCTCTGGGGACCCTGTTCTAGTGCTTTGTAACCTTTACGGTAAAGAAGTTCTTCCTCATGTTGACTCTCTCAAGTAGATCTCTGTCCCTCTTGAACTGGGGAGCCAGAACTGGATGCAATACTCCAGGTGAGTTCTCACTAGGGCAGAGTAGAGAAGGAGGAGGACCTCCCTCGATCTGCTGGAGACACTCTTCTTAATACACCCCAGGATACCATTGGCTTTCTTGGCCACAAGGGCACATTGCTGTCCCATGGATAACTTGTCCACCAGGACTCCAAGGTCCTTCTCCACAGAGCTGCTCTCTAGCAGATCGCCTCCTTACCTGTACTGGTGCATTTTATTTCTTCTGCCCAGTTGCAGGACTCTGCACTTATTCTTGTTGAACCTCATTAGGTTCCTCTTTGCCCAGCTCTCCAGTCTGTCCAAATCTTACAGAATGGCTGCACAGCCTTCGGGTGTATCAGCCAAACCTCCCAGTTTTGTATCATCAGCAAACTTGCTGAGAAGACACATCAACAAGGTTGTTGGTGAAGATGTTGAACAGGACCGGACCTAGCACTGACTCTTGGGGGACTCCACTAGTTACAGGTCTCCAGCTGGACTTGGAACTGTTGATCACCACTCTTTGGGCTCTGTTGTGTAGCCAGTTCTTAATCCATCTGTCTGTCTGTTCTTCTATCTCACACTTCCTGAGCTTGCTCACAAGGATGTTATGGGAGACTGTGTCAAAGGTCAAGGTAGACTACATCCACTGGTCTCCCTGCATCTATCCACTCAATCATGACATCATAGAATGCTATCAGATTAATCAAGCATGATGTCCCCTTGGTAAATCCATGCTGACTACTCCTGATAACCTTCTTGTCTTCCACGTGCTTAGAGATGATCTCCAGAATTAGTCGCCCCATCATTTTTCCAGGGATGGAGGTGAGGCTGACTGGTCTGTAGTTTCCTGGATCTTCCTTCTTGCCCTTTTTGAAGACTGGAGTGACACTGGTTTTCCTCCAGTCCTCAGGCATATCTCCTGAGTTCTTTTACAGCTGGCTTTTTGGTGACATTTGTATAGACATTTATTAAGGTTCATGTGAATGAAGAATGAATGGAAGAGCCTGCATATGAAAGCACCAGAAAGAGCAACCTAAAGTGAGATACATTAAACCTTAGACTAAAATAAAGGACAGAACAGAGTCTCTATGAGGTCCTAAAACCTGCAAAAAGGCACATCCAAAAACTCGCACATAGTTATCAGCTCAAGGAGAAGGTAAGAAGCAGGATGATGACTCAATATTCAGCACTGTCCATAGTCTGTGCACCTTCAGTTGACCCTGGCCAAATCACTCAGCCCCACACTTTTTCGGTGCTTGTGGGTATTGTACCATGAGATTGTTTTCACAGAATCACAGAATGTTAGGGATAGCAAGGGACCTCGAAAGATCAGCTAGTCCAATCCCCCAGAGCAGGATCACCTAGATCAGGTCACACAGGAATGCGCCCAGGTGGGTTTTGAATGTCTCCAGATAAGGAGACCCCACAACCTCTCTGGGCAGTCTGTTCCAGTGCTCTGTCACCCTCATTGTGAAGAAGTTTTTTTCTCATATTTATGTGGAACCTCCTATGTTCCAGCTTGCACCCGTTGCCCCTTGTCCTATCATTGGATGTC
>VYZX01033876.1:0-13884 GCA_013401335.1 Brachypteracias leptosomus
TCTGTCCTCATCTTTCTTTTGTTAACCCACTTACCAAGCTTACAACAGATGTCCCTTGACTGAGATTGCCTGTGCCTTTAAAATACATGAAGAAGGGGTAGAAAAAAGAGAAAACACTCAGTGATATTTCTCAGCACGCTGTTTAGGGACCCCGAATAGTGACATAAGGGCCCAACAGTATCATATACTAAATTGTGGCTTCTGTGGTACTACTCCTATTCCGATTGCTGCATTTTTAAACAAGGTCCAAGGTTTAACTAGGAATTATTTGTTCTGGGTGCAAACAGAGCTCCACTGCTAAACTCATTTTGATAAGAGCAAACACACTATGGAAATCAGGTATTTGTTCTGATCTTTAGTGTTTTATATTGCTTTGCTCACCAGTCAGTAGGATCATCCACCGTTTTTACTGCTTCCTGACAGAAACAATGCAAATTCTAATAGCAAACCCCATGTTAAAGTACATGTTAAGAAAATAAACGTGTGTGTGCTGACACTAGAGTGAATAGTGGGTTGCAGTAAAACTCCACAGTGGTTATGCTCAACAGTTTGTAATCCAGCACACTCTCTCTCAAAGGTGGGAAGTCAATTTTTCTGAAAATGCCCACCAATAACTTCAGATTTAAGTAGAATGTCTGAATCACAACCTAACTATCACCTTGGATGAACACCCAGGTAAAAATTAAAATAATCTTCTGGGTTTTTTTGTTTTGTTTTTTTTTCCCACTGACTGCAACCTTCAATGTTACTGGTGGCTATTGGAAGAGATTAGGGCGTATCTGTCTGCAAACCCCTACGCTCTGGTTCCCAGGTCATCTGGATCAGCTGCTTGTGTGAGATTACTATTTCTTCTGCCCTCTTATGTGTCTGGAGGGTTGTTGGTTTGTTTTGCTTGGAGGTCACCCACAGAATACGTAATGAGGTCAGATTACAACACAAAGTGGGGATGCTCTCAGGGTGTGAGTATCCGGAGTCTGCAAGCACTCCCAAATTCCCTAATCTAGATGGTGTCATAGAAAAGGAGCAACATCCCTCAAACATGTCACAATTCACCAAATCAAATTACTGTATGTTTAGTTTAATGCAGCATATGTTATTGACTAACATCTTCCAATGAGGACTTAACCTGGATTTTTTTTTCTTTTTGGAAGAAAGCTGCTGGAAGTGCCAGAAGTTTGCGCTCCATGGGTGTGCTCAGGTGTACAGCAGGCCGAGGGTGGGTTATCAGAAAGAAGATTGACGTTTGCAGATGTCAGAGCAGACAGCAATGTGTCATAAAGCAGTAGGAGAGAGAATAGGGACAAATTTTCATCCACCCAAGAATAAAGATTCATTTATTTATGTGTGGGAGAAGGGTAAAAGGAGTTAAACACTTTACAACACTCATGTTGATCATGTCACCATCTTAAGCCATCCCAAAAACACTCTTGTAGAGGAAGGAAAATTTTAACCTCCAGCTATATCCCAGGGAAAAGTCAATCATTATTGCTGAAGCTACCACTAGTGAATTTTAGAATTAAATCCTAAACTGCTAATGAAAAATCATGAGAAGATAGGGAAGCTATTGTCGTGTGCTGTTTTCCTTTCCATCTGCTTATTCACTTATTTTAGATCTCTTTTCTTGTATTTCCAGAAGGAAGAGAGAATGATTATCATATTAATTTCTAATAACATTGTTGAATATGTGCCAGTTTATACAGTATTTAAGAACAGGTTTAAACAGAAACATGAAATATTTACAAGTCAGCTTTTTTAAAGTATGATCTGCCACTCTGATGTGTAACAGAGCATATGCCTGTTGTCTCAAATGCACACACCTTCTTCAGAAATGGCTTAAAGATCCATAAGAGCTTCAGAAATGTCTTTTGCGGTTATAGTGAAAATTGTGTTTATTTAGCAGCTCTACTACTTTCTTCCCATATTGCCTTCCCTGTGAAGAAACAAATACAGAAATCTTTCTTTTTCTGTTCCTTCAATACGTAAAAGTACTCTTTCCCAGGTTACCTGGAGCAGTGTGTGTAATGACATAATTCTAGACATGCAATGAGTTCTGTACTCCATGGACTCAATGGAATATTAATATTCTTGCAAATTCTAGGATTTTCTTTACCATAATTTTTGTGCACACTTTAAAGTCATATAAGGTATAGTTCTGTCAGCTTATCAGAACTGTTGAAACTGTTCCTAAACTGTTCTTTTTTTAGGAAAGGGTGTGCAAAACACATGAAAAACTAGTTAACAATCACATAATTTATACCCTACTGGTGGAAATTGTGCATGTGCTCCCATATGTCCCATAACCAGCATTTTTATTGTTCTGTAGTTGGGATGTGGATTTAGACTGTACAGAAACAGTGTGATTTGTTTCTTAAGAGTGGTCCTGCCTTGACTTGTGGCTAGTTTACATCTTCTTGCTATCGCTTTAACAATGCTCTGAAGTTTAAATAGTGTTTCTCTGGTGTTTACTGTAAGGGAGGTCAGGAGAAACACGTTGTATCTTCATATTGTCGATTTGCTTTATTGGTACGATTTCAATTCATCTTGTTCACTATTGAAAATATGAAGTGAGATGGTTCATAGGAGAATATCAGTAGTGACCCTATAGACATTTCTGCTTTCAACATCATCCTTTAGCCAGTTACTGCTCACACAATATTTCCTGTTGCAATCTTTCTCTAGCATAATTATTTGTCATAGAGCATTGCATCAAAGCCTGAGATAAACTGAATTACACTTACTGTGTTTCCTTGACTTCCTTTGATATTATCACTGAAATATTTGGCTTCATAGATTCTATGTTTACAATGTTATAGCTGTATCATGCTACGGTTGCACTGATAGAGCGTTAAAAGTCTTTACTAGAGTTTTCTGCATTCTAATGTTCCAATTCTTTCGAACTGTTCACTCCAAAATACTGGAGGGAATAAAGAAAACTGTTTTTTTGACACACACATCCCCCTTCCCCCCCACCTCCATCTTACTGTTGATTTCCTTTGCTTTATTTTATTTCCTAGGAAATTGCTTCCTTATCTACATCTTTTTACCTTAGTATTTAACAGTAGTATGTTAACATCTCTAAGGCTAAAAATGCTTTGCAAATATTAATGAATATATGTGCTGCACTTCTGAGAGGCTACAAATATTCTGTCAATCTTCACAGGCCACTGGCACCACCTTACACAGTGAGCGTTGCTTCTGACAGCTTCAATGCAAGTATTTACTTTTGCTTCATCCGACTATCTTTATGGCAGCTGACAAGTGCACAACAAGGAATAAGCATCTGGTTTTCATCTAAAAACAAACAGCAAAGTGATTTTTATTTAATATACAAACACAGAAGGAAAACACGCAGTTATCCTGAGGATATAGTCTTCAGTTCCTCTGTGGCCATATTAGATGCACAAAGGAGAAAAAAATTGACTACTTTTTTTTTTTTTTTTAAATCCCATTGCTCGGCTTACTCATGTAGAAGATGTGGATTTACCTGCCCTATGCTGCTTGAAAAATTCAGTCTGATACCTGACTGCTCCTCTTAAATCTTTCTGAGTAACCAGGTGTGTACAGGAGAATTCTCTCTGAGTAGGCTAGCATGGTACAAAGTACATATTTTGGATTTTACAAAGTCACAAATGTCAACATCACAAATATTCAATACCCTTATGCTACATAAAAGTAAGCTTATTTATGAGAATAACAGATTCTGTTTTACAATCTGTTTCTTGGAATGTTTTAGATATTCTGTAATTCAGAAACAACGGAGCAAGTCAAAATACTTGAGGGTAACAGAAGTCTTCTAGTAGAGTAAACTTTTGCTCTGCCAAGTACTAAGGATAATTAACTTCAAGTAAATATAGAATGTGGTTCTGGCTCCTTTGTTAGACTAATTAGTTAAGATAGGTGTGTCTTCAAAATTTAATTTTGAGTGACAGTGAAGCTCTCTTTCTCTCAAGAGCATATAAGAAAAATTGATTAGAATTCTTTGTCATAGTTGCTTTTAGGTAGCTTGCTGCCTATGCTGGGTAGTTTATAGGACAAGTTTGGCAGTATTTATTTAGGATAGATACCTCTCAGTGACCTCTTGTTACAGAACACTACAACATATAACAGCATGGTCCAGCCTCTGAAAAGAGAGGTATCAAAATCCTCTGCATTTCAAAATGAACTTTAATGTAATTCTAGTCACATGAGGTAGCAAGAGATGGAAAGATATTTATTTTGCTTTGCTTTGCTTTCAAATCAGCTTAGATATCTGTCAGTACATCGTTTCATTAAGAGGAAGAAAAATAAACCAAGAATGATTATTGGTGTGGTACGCAAGTTTGCATGTACCAATTAGTTTGCTTTGTGCTCATTTCTAAGACTGGCTCTTCAAACTTGCAGTTTTGGTTAGATAACCTGATAAGCACACATGGACTAAGTGACAATTAAGATGTTGTTTCAGTATCAATACATTTCTGAAAGAGCCAGACCAGCACTCTAGGTATATTTTCACATGATGCTTTCTGCATTTCACCTTCCTTTGTACCTTTCCTCATCTGATGAGAGGCTTTGGGGCAGTGTGACAAAGCTCATTGAAGGCTGAACTCAGCCCTCACAGGCTGCGGTGCTTGCCAGGGCTAGTGCTTCAGCCTGTCAATGCTGGCATTGATGCAGAGTAGGCAGAACAAGTTTTTGCAGTCCCCAGTCAACACTCTGTACACTTGTATTGCATGTATATTTGTCATATTTGTATATTCGTAATTTCTTATGAATATACATAGATGCTGATGTCACTACAACAGCTTCAGAAGAAGCCAGATTAGCTAGTTCTCCTGATAGATCTGAAAGCCTGACGGAAAAAAGAAAACGCAATCCTAAATGAATTATATTAAAATGATCCTGACTTTGTTTTGATGTTGCTTTGTTTGTTTTATTTGGTATATGTGAATAGAGAGGGAAGGACTGCCAAGAAAGCTAAACTGGGCTAATAGCGAGGATGTGATGCAGAATGGAATCCTTAAATTGACATTAAGACATCCGCTACAAAACCTATACTTTATACTGAACTAGATACTCCAGTGTAACAGTTGAGGTTAAGTAATTTAATAGAAAAGGAAACAAGGTTTGGAGATAGTTTCCATTACTTGAATAATCTTTTCTCACTCTTTCAGTCCTGCATTAAATATATATCCCATGAAAGTAAAAAGTCATAAATATCTGATAGTTATCTGCTTAAAACAGAGCTCTTGATGCTAATATCATGTGACATCTGGTAAACATTTAATTAGCTTCTTTTTTAAATGGAGGTTACGTTTTGTGGGTTAATTAGAAGGCTAGGTTATCATTTGTATTGCAGAGACCCAAATATCAGAACTGAGACCCTAATGTGCAGGCTGTCATACATGGAGAGACACGATCCCTGCCTTCAGGTACCTCCCATCTAATTAGAAATGATGTATGAGCATGACACATTATAGGTGTGAAAGATGAGATTGAGGATAAGAGTAATTGACAGTATGATCAAGTTAAGTTACCCTATGCATAGAATGAAAGGCTGTAATTATCATAGCTATTAGCAAACATGGGCCCAAGGAATGTTTACCCCACCAAGCAGGACTGTATGCCAAGGCAGAATTTATTGGTCTTCTGAGATTCCCGTTTCTCAGGCTGATGGCAAGGGAAGAGATCCCATCCCATTCCACCAGGGTAGAAATGATATGCTGCTGAGCAGCAGCTCCAAGGGCTTGTCGGAACTGGCCCTCAGAGACCTGAAGTGAGACTCCTGCTATGAAGCTTTGAATGAAGCAAGGCTATCAATGAGGAAGGAAGAGTACTGTAGAGATTGAGATTAAACCTCAAACTCCAGAGAATTAGAGTGGAAAAAATGTTGTTTTAAGTGATTCTTGCACTTCCATAGATCAGGAATTCTTGTATACATTAAGCCTTGCTTTCCTATGTTCGATTTTTTTTCTCCACATCTTGTTGTGTATATGAACTGTAAATGAGCAGATGTAAGTAACAGAGCTGTGCATCTTCTTTCAAATGATTATTCAGTTCCACTTACTTCTACTTGAAGGATTAATGCAAATTTTAAAATAATTTTCAAATTACCCAAGTCTGAGCACCATAAATAACATCTTTCCTTAAGTTTGTGTTGTGATCGTCTAGGAGTTTGGATGCTAGACGACCTACACTGACACTTGAGATTCATGAATCTCACAAGTAAATGCCTGAGGATTTCATTGAAATAACTTACATATTAACCACTATTATCTAAGTGTCACTGGCATTTAATAACCTTGCAGTCTTCATTGCTTTTGCAGCCTTGGGGTTTAGGAAGGAAGCATCTTTGAACACCTAGGAATATGATCTTCTGCATTGCACACATGACCAAGAATGTTCGTGTTTAAGTTCCTTCTTCATCTTTAACATGTCTATTTCAACTCCTTCATCATTTATATTTGGTTTTATATGGGGAAGTGAATGATATGCTCAAATTCTTAATTTATATTTTCTTACAAATGTAAGATTAATAACATTAACGATTATAAAACAATCAAAATGCTGACCTTTCCAAACAGTCACAGTTTACACTTGACTTTTTGTCTGAATATTTTCAGAGTCCTAGGTAACACCAGTAGTCTTGCAATAAATTGTCCAAACAATTAACTAAGAAACAGCACAACGGACCTCTGAAACATTACATTGTGTGCAACTAACTCCAGATGTGGAAGTGCTTTGGGTTTTTTTTCCCTCTTTTCCTCCTCCTGCACATTTAAAGTTGGAAGCAAAACCTTGGGGAAAAGATGAACAAACGTGGGCGCACTGGTTATATATGAGTGATTATGATGTAGTTTTCTTCTGAAAAATAAGGTGACTGAACTTCACGTGTTATCTTCATGGTTGTTTAGCTTTAGTGTGTGAAATTAGAACTTTCCTGGAATGCTGAAGCTCATAGACTGTGTGAGTAGAGATGAAGTGTTTTGTTCTGTTGTCAGCTCTAAATTGAAGCCAGTGGTCAGCAGCAAGCCTTTGGTCTGCTGTGCAAGGTCTTCCAGGATGGGCTGAGCCTGTGCTTCACTAGCCTCATGCCTCATTAGGAAGAATCACACCACCTAAACAAGAAAGCTAATAGGCTGTTGGATTCCTCAGGAGGGGGGAAATTATGCCTGTTAAGTTTCGAGAGGTTTATTCATCTGAGTGTTGTATGTTCAAGCAAGCCCCGTTGTGTCCTGGCAGCTGCTGTGGCACAGAAAGGGTGCTCTGCAAAGGTGAGCTCCTCCAGCCTCGCCAGCCTGCCAACTGACACCCTCTGGTGGGAAGAGTCAATAGGCTGATTTTCCTGGCTTTTTGATATGGTTCTGCCCGTTTTACTCCTCTTCTGTCATTCTTAACAAAGGGTCAAAAACATACTTTCTGTTGAATTGATTCCAGGTAAGGAGAATATTTACCAGAGTTCCTCACTAATAATGTTCTGTTTAATCAGACATCTGCAATATCTTTGTCCGTATGTTCCTATATTTGGGTTGTGGTAATTTTATTCAGAGAGATGAGCACTTGCTTCTTGCAGTTTAATAAAAATTTTGTGCTAATACTTTGACAGATAAACAGATTAAATATTAAAATGCTTAAACTTTTAAGGCCTTTGTGAAAGGCTTCAACATTGTAGGTTAATTTGTTTTGAATTTCTTAAATAAGTGAATGTTTCTTGAATCACCTATTACTGAAACATCTGAGAACTATTGGGTTTTTTTGCTTTTGTATATAATTATGGCCTTCAAATACAGAACAAAATTCACCAGAAGTCCATATTATGAAAAATTTATCCTTTTCCCTAATAACACTTGTCTGAAATAGTCAGGTAAGCACCTATGTACTGAGAGCGAGTGTCAAAAGTCTGTATTAACAGTTCCTTGGATATACTGGAAATAGTGCTACTGGACAGATACACATTTGGAGATGAGAGATTCATTTCCCTAAGTAGGCAAGGATTTGGGGGTTTATTCACATTCTGCTGTAGTTCCTCTTAAGGTTAAATTAGCCCATGTGAATTTTTTGCTACAGCATTCATTTCAGCTAATGAGGACCCCATGTGAGTATCTCAGTATGACACTGAAGTCAGGCAGATCTGTGAAAAGCAGACAGTAGCTTATGAATAAAGAGGCAGTGATTCTTTCTGGCCTTGAACTCCACTGATGGCTTTGAAATTGAAGAGAAAAGACTCACAAAGCCATATTTTTTTTTTGTCATAACTGTAAATCCACAATTAATCTGTTTACTTGACTCCAGTCAAATTAATCCAGCTATTGAGAGTGCACACAATTTTTAAAGGCCTGCCACAAAAAAGAAAAGAAATTAAAGGAAAACTACGCTTTGTTCACTTGTACCAAGACTAGAACAAGTTGGCGTTCCCATAAAAAGTAACTCCTTTGAAAAATCTTTTTGTAAAGAACTGTTGATTGTACTGGCACTTTCTAGGATCTTTTAAGAAGAACCTTCATGCCTTTTTACATCTATTTAAAACATGAATCACATAGTGGAAAGGCTGCAGGCATTTTCATGTCTTTGTTAACATTTTGAAAATGTATATGCAGCTATACATATTTCATTCAAAGAGAAAAGAGACAAATTAAAAAGTCTTCAAAGGAAAACTTTGCCTGGTTCAAGAATTACTTCTAATTTGAATGTTTTATATTCGGCCTATCCTATTACTTATGTACTTCAGTAGCTTTTCCACCTGAAGATGTCAGTGTTTTACAGTAGTTGAACTAAACCCCACTGAAATAGATTACATGTGATTAAAGCCCTGAAAATTATTCTTGTAAAAATAAATGCCTAATACTTTCTTTTTAATAGCTCTTGAGATAAATCTACTCCTATTTAAATAATTCTTCTTCAATTGTGCTTCCTATATGCTTTTCCTGATTTAGTTAATTTGCTGTAGAAGAACATTTTTGTGTTAAGCTTTAAAAAGCAGAAATGAGGATTATTTAGCACCTGCTAAATTGATAATCTGAAGTTATATAAAAGCTAAAGAACATAGCAGCCTTCCAGACTTGCTTCTCTCCTTCTATCAAATATTTTGAGAGCTGTCAGGTTCTAGAAGATAATCAGCTACCAAGAAGCTTGTGTCTTTGCTAAGACAGCTCAAGGTAAAATGGAGCAGGCATATTGATTTAGAAACTGCAGAGTAAAGGCAATCTAGATATTTAAGCTCTATTTCAAAGGGAATTTATTTTCATCCAGTAATCTACATTATTTGTACCTCACATCACAAATAAAGATTTAATTTCCATTCCTGGGCAGCCAGTCTCCTAAAAGATGGAGAAATCTGTATAATTTGGCATTGTACATAGGCATCATGGCTACTCAGATTCCCCAAAAAGGCAAAGATCAGAATAGTCATGGTCAAGTCCTCAGTCAAGCCTGCTAAAGGGAAGGAGGGGGCTTAGATCTTCAGTGTGCTGGCTCTGTTCTGCAAACAGTGCTATTTCCAAAGAGATTGTGTCCATGCGTAGAGCACTGAGTTGTCATCTATTTGTCATGTCCACTTAGCTGCAACGCTCTCATAAGGACAAGGAAGCAAACATTATCATTTTCATTTCATCGGTGGGAAAATTGAAGGTGAAGTAACTGGTGTAGAGGTTGCTATGAGAGCTCAGGTTCCCCTCTTCCTTTCAAAATTCATCGGTGTTCTTGTGTTATCACGAAGACAAGAAAATAAATGACCAGAGACTTGACTTTTTTCCTTAGTTGCCCTGAGTTTTCAGTTAGGCAAGTATAGCTGATCCAGCCATACCAGCAGTGACCAGTAGGTGACACTCTAGTCCAATGGATATAGTCAAATCATACTGAAGTTGGTTTGTTACTGGATTATAGAACTGCTGTGTTTTTCAATTGAAAATGAATATTTTAATTGATCAAATATGTGTTTATATTTTACCTATTCATCGAACTGTATCCAAGCAAAACTATTTGCTATTAAATGTATCAATTCCTGTCATGATAAACATTATAAAAATACTCTTATCACTACTCAAGAAAATAACAAACTTTTGTGGAAGACCTTCAGCACATTTGTATTAAAAGATGACTATATAACTATAGAATAACTATATTTGTTTTCCAGAAGAAACTCTCATAGCAATTTTTAAAATAACAGAGGTTCATCAAATAGTTGAATTAATCATGGAGAAACTCTTAAATGATGTAAGATGGACAACCAACAGGGATCTGAGTTATGAGTGTAACACCATCTCATTGTGTCCAACACAGCTACATGATCCTGTCTATACTGTCTGTCTAGCTGCGTACTGAAGGTGGCTGGCTCGTTTGGCCTCTAAACTCCTACGAATCTTTGTGACACCTTAATACAGAATTTCATGTCTTGAATAATTTCAAATTTTCCAATTTCCAGCCTAAATGTGATAATGATTAGTCTATGACTACTTTTTCGTGTCTGCGTGGTTTTACCCACTCTGCACATAGTGAATTGTTCACAGAGAGAGATCTTGTCTCTTCTCAGCTTCATTTTGGAAATGAACACCAACTGCAGCCCCTTTAGAGTTCTTTCCTTTTAGTTTCCTGCTGCAGGAAAAAGGCATGGCCAGTTCATGGGTTGCTGCTGGAAGTCTCCACAGAACCATAGTTAATGTATTGCTGACCCCAGAATAGCTCTAACAGGTACAAGAAATAAATGAAGGGTTGCAGCTCTGTAACAGGAAGAAAAATTGTAGGACTTAGTGAAGGAAAAAACAGACATCTCCTAATCAAATACAAGCTGGTTCAAAAATGTATCTGTGATAGAGAAACATAGCATCCCATTCCTCAGGTACCTTACGTGTGCAAGGCTTTTTTCTGTATGATTTAATTGGGAGTTTTCCAAGGTAATACCAGAGACATTGTGCTTGCATTAAGACACACTGAGTAAGATTCCTCTTAAGTGAAGAGGATTCCGGGACAAATGCCAGTGAAGTTGAGTCGTATAAAGCTCATGGCATTCATGGCTGAATGTTTTATTGTATTATTCTCTTCTCTTTGGTCAGTGTTCATATCCCTGATATACCCATATTTGAGTGCTTCATGTGTGTTATTTTTCCAGACAATGGTTTGGGAGAAGAAAACATGGTTAGGAAAGGGAAAAAACGACAGGGATGGCAATTAAAATACCTGGTAGCTGCTTCCTGGGTTTCGATGGTGGTTTTCATTACTCTGCCTGTTTGTGAACATGAGGTCCATGTGACCTTCTGCAGCGTTGACTGGAAAACCTGAATGTCTGGTATTGAAATGTTACAGTTTGAATGAGAAGAAAATCCTGAATCAAGATAAAAAGCCAAAAAGTATAACAGTTTTGTAGCACTCCAATCCCTCACAGTATTTTGTTTCACTTTATGAAATCCTTGGGAATCTCTGCAGTTAATTGGGCTGCACAGATTGAGCCTCATAGGGTTAGGTAGTGTTGTGGTGTGAATTGTTTCTTAAACTAAGCTTGCAAATTATAAAGTCAGAGGTTAATGTCCTCTTATATATCGGCAGCTTTAATGAAGGTCACTGGGGATTGCTGCTTTTTTGGGTTATTTTCTTTTTTAAGCTTTATTATGCTGAGAGGAAACTTTAGCTTTTATGCACCCAATGTTAAAAAGAAAGCAATAACCTCGTGATGTGCTTTATAAAAGTAGATATTTACTTCTTGGTAGTTGCCTGAGCTTCCCTTTCTTAGTGTAGCAAACAGTTTGCACAAGCTGTCTTGACAGCTTTCAGCCCAGATCTCCGTCCATAATCAGTAACAAAACTGTACTCCCTGCAAGCTTTCAAAATGTTTCCCTCCGCTGTTTGCCACCTGGCAATATGTTTTTGCCCACTGTAGCTGCATTGTGTTTTAGAAAAAATATTCTGACTTATTAATTGTGTGGAGTGTAGCTTCACCCCCTCACTTTGTCAGATTACTGTAAGTGACAGCCAATATAACAGTGGGAAGCAGGAGATTTAGAAAGCTAGCTCACTTCTGAATTGACTTTACATCAGGGAGGAATGTTCCATCTATTCCTAATAGAGAGAGAGTGCTTTTATAGGCTATCTCCGGCTTCTCATCCTGAAAAACTCACGGCTTTGAAGTCTAGGCAAATATCAGAGGGGCTTACCACAGAAAGAGATGTGCCTTTGCCTTTCTCTCAGGTAGGGAAAGCTCAAACTTTTAATCGGGGGAGACTCTGCAGACGTTATTCAAGGCCATAATCTATCTAGCACCCAAAAACATGTTGGATGTTTCTCAGAGTAAGGAGGATGACTGTGGCCATATAGGTTAAATATGATTATTCATACGCGTGTGCCAGAATCGTATGTAAGCATAAGAGTATCTCTAAAGAAAAATCATTAATATTTTTCATATTGGGATTCAGTGTTTGGGATGCAAAGAGAAATGCTCATGAATGTCATTGCATTATATGACACTACTAATATATTTAACTGCTATGGAATGGCCTTAATTTACCAGCTCCTTTGATCCTAACACAGGGGTTCGGCTTCTGAAAATTATTTCTAACACAATGAACTTATTTTCTCTCTGCTCCCCAGCTGGCCCGATTGCAGTTCCATTCCCTTAGTTTTTCTGGCTTGGGAGTTGCTTTTATAAATGCCAATAGCAAATGCTATAGTCTTTGATCTTTCCCTGACTCCTTTCCCCTGCTATCTCAGTGCCCACCAAAGAAGCACTGAGTCTATACACAGCATCGATTGTATAGTCAAACATGTCTGGCAAAAGTTCTGGCATGACTAGGAAAGCTCATCAAGATTTTCTGTCTTGTCAAAGCAAAGGCATGAGGTTAGTCTCAATTAGTCAGCAAAGAGTCTGTGAAAATGCATCATCTCGGAACATCCCCAAGCCTTAATCAGAGAAAGGATTCATTCTCAAGCAAGTCAAGATGCTGTCAAATTCATCTCTTACTTTCTGCTTTTCCACTCCTACTTTCAGCCTCTTCTTCACTGCTGGTCATGAGTTCTGTAATGCCTTATATGAATGTTTACATTTTTATACAAAACCAGTATTCATAGGTTTTAAGTAAGGAACAAACCAGTGTAAAATAGATTCTGCTTAATGATGGGCTGAGGTGAAAAAGGCAAGTAGTTAATCTAGGAAGTTTTCTCTGCACCAAGCCCCAAGACAACAGGAGACACAATTAGCCAAACTTCTCAGTAGAGAAAGATGATGATGATGTGCTACAACAAAAATGCAACTAATCACCAGCGTGCTGTCCTGGGAACCTGGCTGCATTGCTTTCTCAGTACACCCTGTATAAAAAAAGTAATTAAAGAACCATTCTTTACGATGGAGATTGTTCAAAATTGGCCCAAAATACTGGTTTTTAATTTTTGATGTTGAGAGTAAGCCTCTTGGCAAAGCACTCCTCACGCAATAGAAATCTGTATGGAGTAGGTCATATGTAAAAGTATATATGGGGATGTGCAAGTCCTCTCCAAGACATTTGGTTTATGAACAGGAGTAAATTGAAAACACTGATTGGAACATCTGGACACAATGCTTTTAAGTGACTCTTTGCAGGAAGGCACAAGCAAAAATTGTGTATATTCTGGTTTTAAGCCTGTTTGCAGACAGGAATGAGACTGCCAAGAGTTGAAAACTTTTGAAGGTTCCTATCTCTGTTTCTAGTGCTGAGATGAAACAGCAGCTAGTGGAATTGAGCACCTTACTGTCAGTCAAACCTCAGTTACTCTATTCAGCACTCTACAGAAATGGTCTCTTTTTATTTCCCCTCACAGTTTGCTGGCATGTCTCATAATAATAAAAAATGATAAACTCTTGACTCTGCAGTCTTATATGAAAGAGTTTGATTTAAGGCCTTGACTCAGTATATATTCTATTTTTTGTAACATAGCTTTGACTGTTTG
>VYZX01033881.1:1804-22938 GCA_013401335.1 Brachypteracias leptosomus
GCGCCCCCGCTGGCCTGGGCGGGGAAGCGCAAGGGGTGCCCGCGGGGCCTCTCGCAGCTCTCCGGGCTGTGCGGGGAGCTGCATCTCATCGCCCCTCACCCCCGCTAGCACCCCCTCCCCTCCGCCAAAAGACAAAAATAAGCCTAAACCCAAGAATTAATAAATAATGATGCTGGAGCTGTGGAGATCCAGAGGAGGCCTCCGTGGCTAGTGCTTGGGGGCCTTCCCTTGAAATTGGCTGGTGAAATTGAAGAGGACTTCAGGTGCTGGAAAGTTTTTGAAAGTTTTGATTCGAAGGAGAGGGGTCTGCTGTTGCCGTCGGGGGAACCGGGGCGGGGAGGTGAGGGAAGGGCGGGCGCCGGCGCCTCCTGGCTCCGCGGTGCCCGGCGCATGATGCGCGCAGGCTGCGGCGCGCCCGGCCTGCCTGAACCTGCTGGGGAGCCGTCCGCCGCCCGCCCGAGCCTACGTGGCCAAGGTAAAGAGTCTGTGGAGCGTTTCTGCTCGCTTTAGCGCGGCTCGGGGCTCAGGAGCCTGCGGTCCCGTTTCCCAGCGCAGCCCCTGGCCGAGGGTACTGATGAGCGCTGAGTCCCAGGATGGGGTTGCTGGTGGAGGGGCAAAGCCTGGGCTGCAGTCGGGCAGCCGGTGCAGGCAGGAAAACATTCATTTAAAACTTGCGAGAATAGTGCGGACAGAAAGCAGGCTACTGGTATATTCTCAAGGGAAAAATAACCTCAGAAGTAACCACCCTAAATTTATAGTATCTTTATCAGTACGTGAGGAGCGCAGAGCTGCAGACAAGAGCATGCAGTCACCTCTACTTGGGAATCACATCTACTTTTAAGAAGGGATGTTATGTACTTTCTTATGGAGAGAAACATAGACATTCCCCTTCCAAAGAGGATTTTCCCTTGTCTTTTCCCCGCATCCAAAACTCACTCATGTAGACGAGTGGGAATCTTTCCATTGACATCAGTAGGAATTGCTCCATTAACTCAGTGGGCTTGGATTAGGCCCTTGGAAATTTTGTTACAAATGTGGGATTAGGAAGTTGTACATGGTGTCTGTGTACCCACGGTAATCTCTGTGTGTGTGTGGGGAAAAGAAGTCAGAGACAGAGTTTTAAGAGATTTTGACAGGTTTAGTTTTTGTTTTATTTTTTTTCCCCCCACGCTAGGTAATTTAAAACCATTAAGGAAAAACATTACTGCTAGGAATATTACTGTAAAGAAAATATGATTAATTATTAAATCGGTTTCTCTAATGCTATACTAAACCCTTTTGAGTGAGATATAGGTTTTAGTGTTCAAATTAGTATTTATTTTTAATTTAAGGTTTTTCTTGGCTGTAATAATTTGTTCATATTAAATATAGATACTGAAAAGACCTCTGTTTTGCAGTAATTTCCTCTTTTGATGTAGTTCTTACAAAATGGTAGTGTTCTGTAGCATTCTTGTGTACTTAAATCATTCATTTAACTACTCAGAATAGTAGATTACTAAACAGTTGAGGGAAAGGAAAGAGTGTTTCAAACACGGCATTTCCAAAACACATATAGTAACCTTCATGTCAATTGCTGGGTCACTTTGCAATGTACAAACGACATTAGACATTCTAATTTATTTTTTTAATAAAATGTACTGCTTCATGTGAGGCCTTGTTAGTGTAGGCTTTAAGATTTAACAGTAACCTTACCAGGAAGCTTAAGCAGAATCAATTGTATAAATATTTGGGTATTTCTTTGTTTTTAGTTTAACCTCAATGGTTCTTATGTTTTGTCACAAGATCTTTGCTACAGTGAAATGTTTACAATGTTTGAGAGAGGAGAAAATCTAAATGTTTTGTAGCTTTCTGTTTAGTGAAGATTTGTGTAAAATTACCAAAGAGTCCATAGGGAACGACCAAATTAGTTTTTTGAGTGTGAGGAACAGTAAAAGTAGTATATAAAGTTCAGGACATTTTAATTAGTGAATATGTGGTACAATAGTCAGGTGTTCAGTTTCATAGGTTTTTGAAGTGCTTGATTTTTTTTTTTGGTAGTCATCTGTTGCTTATACATTTTTAAAATTCTTTCTGTAATAGAATGCATCAAAACTAACATTTTAAGATTAAAGGTGCATATGCTTAGAAACATTCCTGTCAAGTGCTATGTATTTTTAAAAAGGTTCTTGTTGGATTGAAATGTATTTAAAAAAATTACTGTAGCATAAGCCTTTTTTTTTTTCCCTGAACTGATTTACGTGAGCTAGAATAAACCTTTTATATTCTGAAGAATATACCTGATTCAGCATTACATGCACAGGAGTTATTCAAGGCTAGTGGGCTGAAAACAATAGAAAACTTCTGAGATGTGATCCGTGTTGTGGCAGTGTTTTGCTATGTGTCATTGGAAATGTCACTTAACCTCTTTGGTTTTCATCATCAAAATGTGAGGGCTGGTATTTATCTATCTTTCGGATAGGGTGATTAATTAATATTTCTTGAACACTAAGTACTCTTGTTCCATTTCTATTTTTACCAGGTTTATTTTGAAGAAATTAAATTCTGATGGTGGTTGAAAAAGAATGGTTCATGGGAGTCATCATGTTTTTTCTTTGTGAATCAGATTGTGAAGAGGTCACTTGCTTGTAGGAATTGAAAATGATTTAGGACATAGGTCACTGAGAAGCACCCATGGAATGATTTTGACTGGAGAAAATTGCAAATCACAGTCAAACTGAAAAATGCTGTCAACGTTGTTGCAAAATAATAATTTTTGATACACTCGAACTGATTACTCTTTTTAAATTTTGTGACAGCTAGTGGGTCTAGAAGTAATGCAAATGATGTATTTTTTTTTTCACAGACACTGTAACATACCTCTCAACTAATCCTTGTTAGAAGAAATACTTGTCATTTAGATTCCCATTTCCTGTCCTGTTTTGACTTGAGATCTTTCTTGATTATATGTGTAAATTAGTGGCACCAGAAGAACTGAATAAAAAAGATGAAATTATTGAAAAGGTTAGTTGTAATAAACTACCCTCTTAAATTAATCTTAAAATTCCAATTTTGTAGTTCACTGTTAGTTGTTTGGAGGTTTTCTTCCACATTTGCTCCTTCACAGAACGAACATACTTACCTTACTGTAATCATTTCCAAGGGTAGTTTTGAACTTAAATTTCAAAACTCCTAGATTGGCATAAAAACACGGAGCAGTCCCCGAAGTATCATTTAACTCTGATCATCTTTTTTTTCTCCTTTCTGAGGCTCTGAACGGTCTAATCACACTTCTTTTAAAAATCTTCCAAGATGTTTACTGCAAATTATAAGAGGCATCTATCCTGTGATGCAAGATTTGCCTCCGTTTTGGCTTTTCTGCTTTCCCCACCCCGTTTCTGCTGGGTTTGTGTTTTGAGGGCAAGACCATGTTTTATGTCAGAAAGCTGGATTTGAAAGTGCCAGCAATAGCTCGCCTATGCTGTCATCACTGAAGTAGCTGAAAATAATCTCTTTAATGAACAGTTGCTATGATGTTTATTGGTTCACCAAACTGTAGTTTGGTATGGTGTTAGAAAGTGAAGTTTGAACTCTGAAAGAGTGAGTTATGTGTGGAATCATGTTTAATACCATGATTTCAGTTCCTATTCTAAGGGAAATGAAATTAAAATGTTAAGCACATTTTATTTCACTATTAACAGTCTTAAGTCTTTTTAGTAAATTGTAGAGATTGTTGAGGAGTGGGAATTAGAACATTTCAGACTTAACTTTCTATCGGTTTAGTTAGTTATTTCTTTTTCCTGCAAATAGTAATCACATGTCTGTAGCTGGAAAAGGTTTCGCTGCAGCTTGTTTATTTAAATATGTATGTTAGTCAGGCTGACTGCTAAGTGTAGAACCGATTCCCTTGGATACTGCGAGTTGTACCCTTGGTGTGCCCCAAGTGTGGGTGTCTCTTCTGCTCAGTGACAGAGGGGTTCACTATGGCTGTAGGTGACATGGGTGACTTCCTATTTGATCAGGCTCTCCTAGGGATTAACAGGCTTAAGGGACAGGCAGCACTTTCATTCAATGTGGGACATTTTCTGCTCTGTCCCCCCCAGCCCAATTCCCTGCTGTTCTCTGATGGCCCTTCTGGATGGAGTGACTACAGATCTCCATCATAAAACTCAAGTATTTTTTTGGGTTCATAGGCTGGCTTTGACTTAACCTGTGGAGCTTATTTATTTACCAAGAGACTTGGATCTTCTCACTCCTTCCTAGGGGCAGCAGGTACTGAAAGCGGATGGTGGGATGTCTCCATTTTGAGAAGTTCCCAGCCCATTGCAAGGTCCAAAGAGATGCTGCAGATGCTTTGCTTGGTGAGCTGGTCGTCTGGACCACTGCTGTGCATCAGACCATGGCTGCAAATTGCATCAAATTAAGTATTTCTGTAAATTGCTGAATTTAGTCCTGTTTTGGCTAGTTTGCCTTCAGGATATTGCGAGGATGTCTGAGATTCCAGTGGGCTTGTGCCAACCCTGTCCCTGTGAGAAATACTCTTTACTATTTGGCCCAGAATTGTAAATTCAGATGATTAGTGGTATTTTGAGGTTGACTGGTATATCATTATATATAAAGTTTTTGGGTTTTTCTAAGCGTGTTACTTCTTTAGATAAGTATTTACATTGTTATGAAAAATTTCTTACATCTTTTAAGATTTTGGTGATGATCCTATTAGAAAAATTAAATTTTTCTTTCATAACTTGATGTGTATTTTGCAAGTTTGATCAGAATTTCTCTCCTAAGTAAATTTAAATACTGACTTATTCCATTATCCAGCTTCCTTATTTCAACCTAAACCACCATGATACATATTTTAAAAATATTAATGATGTATTTGATGTAATTTGAAATAATGTGTAGTTGACATAATTTGTCAAATTACATTTTTGACATATATATGTTAAAACAGTGTGATCTTGGTGGATATTACTACTACGATATTTGTGATCTGTGCTTTAAAAGAAGGAGGGAGAATGGCTGCACAAATTTAGTGTATTGCATTGCTTGTTTTACAGGACCAAATCGGATAATTCAGTCTGCAAATTAAGGAACTTGTGTTTAGAGAAGCAATCTCTGAGTTGCCAAGTTATTTCAAGCGCAATACTATGCTAAGGATATGTCAGATGTTCATTTTGAATTTACCCAGGAATGGTGAAGAAATTTTAAAAGAGGTAAATATCCCTAAACACCATTTAAACTTTTCCATTCCATCAGTGCTATCTCTACTTGTAAAAAAAGTTACTCTCAGTTATGTTATTGATTTCTCTTTTTGTAAGTGTTAGCACTGATGTTGAGGAGGCACATTGTTCTTCTGGAATTGTAACCCACCTTGTAAAACAAGTGGTGGATAATACCTGCATAATAAAACTTGTAGTTGACATTTAACCGCTTGGAAATTAGATCAGGAACTGTCAAGTTTTACCACATACAAATAATGTAGAGGAAATTTTAAGGGTTAGCAGTGGGAAGCCACAAAGGGCTTTGGAAAGGAGAGGGACAACACACAAACAATGGCGAGGTGGGGAGTGCTTGTGGAAATGGGCCAGAGAAAACATGTGGCTGGGCAGGAGCCAGAGGAGGCACCGGCAGCGCTGCCAGGAGGTGAGCAGCCGCCCAGAGAACAGGGGCTCAGGTTTGTGGAAGAAAGAGCAGGGTGAGTTTTATCTGGTACTCAATCTATGAAATAAATTTTTTCACCTTTGCTTAATCTATGGGAGGAAATAATGAACTACTTGCGCTCCGCCAGCGTTACGCATGCGGTCAGGCACAGATCTGGCAGGAACTGGAGTTAGGCCACTTCACAATGGCTACGACAGAAGAGGTATAGTTCTCTAAGCTATTTTTTAAATAATCTTGATAATTCCAATGTTTATCTTTGGAAACTTGCTTATTAGTTGTTGTATTGAAAGTTGATTTTTAATTACTGCAAATCAAAGTGTGACAGAGGAGGGACAGAGCTGTTTTGAAGATAAAGGGGAATTAAAGTGTATAGAAGGCAGAGGCTAGTATCTTTTAGAGTCTAAAACACAGTAACTGAAATATTTATGATTCAAGGCTCTTCTCTGTGAAAGAACACAGACAGGATTGTGGTTTCATTACAGTACTTACAGTATTCTCATGACCTAAAAATGAAAACACAAAAACCTAATGCAGTCAGGTGTGCACAGACTGCAGAGATATGAATATCTGGTAAACTGCTGTGCTTTTCACTTGTGTCAACATGTTTTTGTGTTTTTAGAATAACATATTTAATTCAATACGGAATAAGCGATTATCATATGTACAGTACGGTCAATGTAAGAGGAGGCGTGCTGAGGACTCCTTGATATGTAGCAAAAATCATTCTTCATTGAAAATCAATTAGTGGAATATATGGGTGCAAAAACTAAAAATATTAGGATGGTACTTTGCTAAAGATCATGAAATGCCTTCACGCAGAAATTCATTCAGACTCATTTGTTACCAGTCTTGAATGCATTTAAATTACTTTTAATGTTGTGATGATGCCTGTAAATTGTTCTCAGTACACAATAACTGTCAGTGTACATTGAAGAATACGTATGGTCAGTAATTCAACAGATAACTGTATTAAATATATGAAAGAAGTTTCATGTGGTGTCATAAATCCTTGCACATTCTTTTGCTTAAGAAAAGGAATTAAGCGTATTATGACAGAAACTTTAACGTATTTGGTATTGAATTCTATTTTAAGTGACTGATATCTTCTAAATAGTTAAAGGTGTGTTTAGCATTGGATGTTGCGACCAATCTGTTCTTGATGCCCTGTTTATTACTGATCAGGGCAGAAAACATCCTAAAGAAGAGTGTGGTCAGTTAAGACAGAAACATTCAGTCCTTTGCTAAAACTGCAGATGTGTTTGAGGAGTGGGATTCTCCTGGGCAGAAACTGCCCATGCTGGAGGGTGACTTTCACTGTATAAAAGGTATTTATAGGGTTGTGATGGGAAAACCTGCCCTTCCAAAATCTTCCTTCAAAAAATGAGGAGAGGGTGCTTCCAGAGCAGATTTGAATTAAGTTTCCAGACTGATCATGGCTTGTGGCATTGGTGTCTTTTAGCTTAGGTGCTGAAGTTGGTTGGTGCTTTGGATGAGTTTGTATGTTCATGTGCAAAACTGGTTTCTGAGGTTGAGAACTTACTGTCTATTTAGCTGCTCTTCAGAGCCACCTAGACTAGGGCTAGTGATGGTCTGCTTGTGTGTATTTAAGCCAAGTTCAAGCGTTTTCAGTTTTTCATTCAGTACAAGTTCTTATGACAACTGTTGATAGGTTCTGAGCAAGTTACCACTAAGGTGAAAAGTCCATATTCAATGTGTCCCTTTCAAGGGTTTACTTCCATTTATTCAGTAAATGAATCTTAAAGAGTACAGCAGTCAGGTGCATCATTGGTGAGGATCTGATGATGTATGAGAAAGACATTCCTTAAAATATGAACATATATACTTGTTTTAAATCAGTTGTGTCCAGCCTGATCAGCCAAGCATGACAGACAAGTATCACATATCTTGTGCTGTGGCTTTAGGGTGTTGTGCACCACATGATCAGTGCTAATACCCATATGCAGCAAGTCTGTAATTTCCAGGAGCTTTGGGCTTGCAACATGGTGGATGGGTGTTGATAATTCACTACATATTTCTCTAGGAAGGATATGACTGCATGTTGGACCATGTTTTTATTTCTCAAGGTTCTTACTCCTAATTATTTGGTTGTCACATGAGACAAGAGTTACTGTAAGGTGTGGGAAAGGTGGTGGATGGAGCAAGCTACATGATACTTGCCTGGTCCTCCTGAGTTGCAGGCTGGCCACTTGTACTTCAAATCTTGTGTGACTCAGTAGAAGAATACATTTATATTATTCAATTACGTGTAAAAATGGAACCTGCTGTCCTGGACTTAACTAGAGTGCTAGTTTAACCTCTGTTTCAGTATCTATCTTCAGTAACTAGAATTAAATTTTAACCTTAATCTATTAGCCTTAGTATACATAGGCACCTGTACATTTTGTGAATCAATAGTGCTTATATCAAACTCTCTGATTTTACTTTTATGTCATTTAAATATAGTTTTATAAATACTCTTTTATACCCAGTGACTTCCATTCTGGTCTTGTTACCACTAAATTACTATCAGAATAGGGAAGATGCCATTTTTTCAAGTCACTGTTAGGTATGTGGTTCTGCTCCAATTTCACTTACCAACAAAATTACCTTTAGCTGAATTTCTCTTACCTCTAAGTCACAGATGAGTAGGAGCAGAATGTGACCACAGACTATTAAAAATATCTTTCTCATTGTCACCTGCAATATTACCATAATTGGAACTAAGGAGTCTGCAGTTGCACAATATTTATGTTGCAATCCAAACTGACAGAGTCTGGAATGCTTCTGTAGCAAAACAAGACACAGACCCGAGCCTCACGCCACACGCTTGGGAGGGAGTGAGCTGCTCCTTCTGGAGACCTCCTCCAGGAGGGATGTGCCTTGGGTCCCCCTGCTTTGCTGTGGGCTGGGAGGACCTTCCTGGAGGTGGGGGAGAGGTGATGAGGTGAGTACTCAGAGCCTGGCTGTGGTGAACGGTAGCTCAAGGCATGTGTAGGTGATGCTTTGGGTCAGGCTGCAAGGACGGCTCCTTTGCCAAGCTGGGGAGCTGTGGTAAGAGAGTTCTCCTTCTTTGAGCCCTTATGATTGGGCTGGGCTCCTTTTTCTTTTTTTTTCACTCCTGACACTTACGGGGCCTCTTGGTCAGGAGGTGGTGTTTGGAAAGAAACACTTTTAATGCGTTTACTTTCCTTTGACGGATGGAAATGGTGAATCACCATCCAGTGTCACCTTTGCTGCTCAGATCGCTGTAGGCACAGTGAAGCTAATGTTTCGCCCTGCTGCTGCTCTGGTAGGCTCTGCAGCAGCTGATGAACTTGATCTATTACTCCTGGCCTTCACTGCCAAACACAGTACAGTGTATTTGCCCGTGACTGACATGCTTAGATCTATGGCCATGAGATACCTGGTCAACTCTTCAAGCCTTTACCTTTAGCATTAGCTTTAACCCCTCAGGGCTCAGCTGCTTGCGCAGTTAAAGCATGGCAAGGGGTTTTATAGCAGAGATTTGACTCAGCAAGACTTGTGCTAACTCTTGCTGAAGATATGAAATACAATTTGTAGCTTATAATTGCTGCCTAATATGATCTTGGACCCTTACTTAAAATCCATTTAACTGATACTGCACTTTCTTTATAAGGTTATTATTGGGAGCTAACCTTTTCTTGTGTTGTGGTTAAATGTACAATGTAATAAGGGTGTTTTTTAATGTGTTTAAGAGTTGGAAGATGTGTTAGAAGTAACCTTTATGCAGAGAGTTTTATATAGTTGTAGTAAGGAGAGTGATATTAAAATCCTGAACATTAGTACCGTCTGAATGTAATTTGTTCTCATTGTGTTTTGTGTGTGCCTGCTAGCAGAAGATGGTACAGTATATTGAGAAAATCTGTTTTGTTCTCCAATATCTTTCTTACCAGCAATTATTAACCTAGTGCAAATTACTGTCTCCGGAAAGTTTTTGTACTTTGATTTATGCAAAAATACAAAAAGCATATTGGATACAAAAAATAAATCACAGTTCTTTCTCTTTTTACATTTCAAGGAGAACAACCTAAACCCAAGATCTTGGGCACAAAATTGAAAGCCTCCCAGAAATCTTTATTTTCTTGTTTAGCTCTTGATAAACAGGCATGGGTCATGTCTGTTGGTGGTCTCCAGGGATCACTAGTTCATAACAGATTTAAATATTAATTTCGCTCAATGACAAATGGCAGTTTTGTTCGTATCTATGGATAGTAGTTTGTCTGCTTTTGATTGACTTATATAGATGCAGGTTTGTTTACAGTTTTAAGCTAAAATTAAGTATTTATCCTTCTTTTTTTTTTTATCAAATACCTTTGAGTATACATATAGAACTTGGTGTACATGGAAAGGATTTTAGAACTTGTCTCCCTGCACTCTTCTTGAAATTGCTATAAACAGTGATGAAGGCAATGGTGTTTCATACCAGAAAAGGGATCAGGAAAGAAAAACCCAATAGACTGCTTAAGCAGAGAAAGATAACATGAGTATTATAAGTGTGGTCAGCCTTTGTTGCAATTTGTATTTTCTTTTTCCCGTGTTAGTGTAGAAAGCTCTTTTCCCACTGTTCAGTCTTTTTTTTTCTTTTTTCTCACTTCTTCATTTCCCTTCCCATTTGCCTCAAGGGGGCATTGTGGGTTGAAGAAAGGGAGCAGGTTTTACACATGTCAGGCTATTGGCCTATAACTGAAAAATACTTGTTTTTCTTATGTTCAGTAAACTGCTGTCAGAGGTGAACACATCAGTAGGGATGTAATAGGCAAAAATGGCCTTAAGAGAAACAAACAATATTTTTAATCTTAAGTAGGTGGGGAAGGGGGCAGCAGTCATGGCTCATGAGGTTGAAATTAACTGCTTTTAACATTGTGAAGACTTATGATGATGTAGACAAAGTGCCATCCTAAAATTTATAAGTATAATTCTTGGCTCAGATGTAGACTTCTTGTGGAACTTTATGATAGAGTTGCTTAATCTCAGCGCAGTAAAGATAAATTCATTAATAGTTATGAGGTGTTGATATAATTAAATAGAGAATGCCAGTAAATTGCTTTCTGGAGCTCAGTGACAGTAAACTCTGATCTTCTAATTTAGTCTCTATACCGCTTCCCAGTCACTTGCTGAAAGGCTTTGGAATCTGAGAAATTAACCCTACTCCAGGCACAGTATCCATGAGAACTAAGTTGAGTTCTCTAAAGGCTGATGCTTGAATGAGGACTGGAAGCGTTTCCTCAACATAAGGTAAGACTAGATGGATGAAGGAGAGCGGAAACAGGTTTTTACATTGCCTGTCATGTTCAGAGATTCTTATGTTTCTCAATAACTGCCTGGATCCTGTACAGGTTTGTGATAGCCCTGACACTTACACAGAAGAAAAATTGAGAAGCTAACGACCCAGTGAAAGAGATGCCGTCCAAATGAGAAAAATTAGCTAAGCCCATTTCTTTTGATGTTGTTGCAGTATTGCTCACATCTGGCTTTTTCGTTGATCTAAACAAATGTTATCATTCTCTCCGTACATAGTGCGTTTTCCTTGTGAATTATTTAAGTGTGTGCAGAAATTATTTCTGAGAGAAACTTGATATCTCTGAAATTAGCCTTTTGCACAAAGGATAGTTTTAACTGCATTAGGAAAGTGTTCGCTTTACACTTTTAACCTGAGCTGTTAAGAATAGAAATGGATGGTAAAACACATTCTTTACGAAAGTGTCAGTATTTTTTCTTGGTGGACTGTTTCTTTGTGTAGGGTATTCCTCTTCTAACACACTGTTTTCTGTTAATCTACTTAATACTGTATCAAGCTGTAACTGTAGTGTAACCCTTTGGGCTCTAAAATGGAGGTGGACAAGAAATACAGCAGCACAGTTGGATCAGGCGGAGGTGTTGGATTCAGGCTCTCTCTGGTGTTTCACACACTTTGAGGACTTCAATGTGCTGTGCCAGATACCTCCTGAAGAAAGACCAGAGCCTGACCATCTCCTCTGCACCAGTTCATATTACTGGTGAGCTTCATACTTGGCCTCCTGATGGACATTTTGTGTGTTTCTCTTGCCTCTCTAGCAGGCTGGTAGTTAGGGGACTTTCCTGGAGTAAGTGTACAGAGAGTTTCCCTCTTCTCAGACTCAAGTACCCATCAGCTCAGACTGGATTGCTTCTCAGTGTGATCAAAACCTTTGTTTCACCAGTGACCACAACTTGCAGCTTGGGGTCAGAGATAGTGTAGTTTACTCCTTTAACTGAGAAGTGCTGGACTGCAGATGGCTGAAGATCACAAGGTTGGGATGAAGATATCTGTTCCTGCAGATAAGAATGTGATAGCTGGTGCCTCAGCTGCAACAGTATTTGTCATGTATTTCGTCTTCTCAACCAGGACAGTCCAGTTCAGTAAGATTACTGGGAATTAAGGAGTTTGAATGGAAAAGGCATGTGAAAAGATAGTTGAGAATCATCTTATGTTGGCAGACTTCAGTGTTTCTTTTGGCTAGCCCGTTTGATGTTGATTTCAGAAGTCTAGTAGATGAGCTAGGGCCTGGGGGTGTTGGTTGATAGCTGGCCAGATATGAGCCAGGAGTGTGCCTAGGTGGCCAGGAAGGCCAACGACATCCTGGCCTGTATCAGAGAGATTGTGGCCAGCAGGATCAGGGAAGTGATTGTGCCCCTCTACTCAGCACTGGTGAGGCTGCGCATCAAATACTGGGTTCAGTTTTGGGCCCTTCACTACAAGAAGGACATGAGGTGCTAGAGCATATCCAGAAAAGAGCTGGTGAAGGGTCTATAGAGAACAAGTCTTACAAGAAGTGGCTGAGGAAACAAGTTATTTAGCCTGGAGAGAAGGAGGATCAGGAGAGACCTTATACCTCTCTGCAACCAGAGGTGAGTAGCAAGGTGGATGTTGGTCTGTTCTCCCAAGTAACAAGTGATAGTACAAGAAATGGGCTCAAGTTTTGCCAGAGGTTTAGATTGGATATTGGGAAAAAATTTCTCCACTGAAAGGGTTGTTAAGCGTTGTCACAGGTTGCTCATGGAAGTGGTTGAGTCACTGTCCCTGGAGGTATTTAAAAGACATGTAGATGTTGTGTTTAGGAATATGGTTTAGTGGTGGACTTGTCAGTGCTGAGTTAACTTTATCATCTTAAAGGTCTTTTCCAACCTAAATGATTCTATGATTCTGTGATTCTTTGACCTTAAGTCAACAGGATGGAAAAGCTTCTTTGTTCTTTGCTCCTTGTGCAGTGTCAAAGTCAGGTACTGAGTAAGCCTCTTCCTCTTCTTGGGTTACTTCTTGCGTTTTATTTCAAGGTGAAAGTGCCATAAAATTGAATGAAAAAAATGGTAGATGATGTTGTTTTGGAATACAGTTCTTGTTGAATTATCCCCCACATCCCCTGTTTGCTTCAATTATAGAAAGAATGGGAATAGTTTCCTTAAAAATCTGCTATAAGAGACCTGTCTTTCTGATATTTACTACAGTGTATGTACTGACTTAATATGGATGTCAAACTTGGAAGGTGAAGTGCTATTGCTGAAGTGCATCAACTAGATTTCAGTATCGTAGTGCCTTCTATGCATTTTAAATACAGTGGTCATAGTTTGTACTGTTCTGTTTGTCATAAAAGAATTGAGGTGAAGTGAATTAGCTAGTATACAGGTGTTCATAATTCATCCTGGAATTTTCTAATGCTTTAAAAGAAGTTCTTTAAGTTACCTTTATTTCACATACGTGTGCGTCTTGCAGTAACATCTGTGTAAAACAGCTAATAATTGTATCCAAACTGTTGCCAGCTCTACCATTTCTTTCCCACAAAACATCTTTGCATAAATGAAAATTATGTGTTTTGATTTCCACATGGCAAATCTAAAGTACTTGCAATAAATAGCAAACTTCACAAAAGTAAGAAAAACCCAAACAACACAAAACCAAACAAAACTCAACTGTTATCTGTACCGCAGATCAGCACTTTTGATGTGGCCATTTTGATTGTTGCAATATAACGTTGAAGGCATTGCTGCTTCTGCAACTGTAAACTTCACTGAAGGCCTGAAGTTTTGTTGGTGGTGTGAAGAAGTAAAAAAACTCTAGCAACATGAATACGTACATAGTGAGTAACTACATAAGCAGTGTTTCTGTCTTTGGGTTGCAATTTTAACACTTGAAGTCTCTTAAAATTCAGTATACTTAAAAAGAACCATTTCTGTGACCATTTGCAAAGTTTTAATTTAAGCCCTGTTGTTGATCTAGAGCTTTTTCTTGTTTAAGGTTGTTTAATTACTTTTGTAATTTTTGTTTGTAGTTCAGTATAATCTCATGCAGACTATTGGTTTTTTGGTGTGGGGTTTTTTTTTATCTTCTGTTGATGGTTGTATATTTGTGTGGAATGTTAAATTTGACCACTAATAACTTAAGCATTTAAATAAGCAAATAAATAAGATTCTAAACAATAGCAGAGAACTGTGAACTGAAACAAATACTAAGCAGTGCAAATTTATTTCATGAGCATAATCTCTGCACCTGCTATAGACTCCATTGTGGAAACTCTTGCTTTTATATGATTTTATTTATTTAGAAAGAGAAAAAGATCATCCTGTTTTCATTCAAGTATCATTTTATTTAAGGCAGATTTAATAGAAATAAGAATAATAGGCCTATCTCTTACAGTGCATATTGTTAAAATGCGTATGCCTTCCCTGATAATTACTATTCATGAAGGCTCAGTACTCTTTCTTTAAAGGAGACAACTCTCTGTTATCTTACCTGTAAAATAGGTGGGTGAATGTGGGCACTAAAGTCACCTCATACAAAATGTAAAGTACTATTCAGATATGTAGTCTAGGAGACCTGTGGTCCATGTACTTCATTGCATTGCCTTTTAGAAAACACACATCACACTGAGTGCTTGGGTAAGTCACGTTGATACGGTGTCACCTGCACTACAAATGATAGAGTCTTAATGATGATTGACTTTGTTACCTTGGCGCAAGTAAGAGCCCATGATTTCCACATACAGGGTGGAACCCAGTCATGGCTGATAATGCAAAGGAAGATGCTGTTACCCTTCGTTTTTGTAAGTGCTTGACTATTGTGCAGCTCTACTAGTTTCCAAGTAGAAACTAGGAATCCTGGTACCCTGCGTTCCTCTGCTGTCTCACAAATAGTTGTGTAGTTTATAAAATAGCTGTTTTGTCACTGTGAATGGATTTGTCTGTCCGTGTAAAGGAAAGCACATAATCTACCTCCTGGGGTTGGCAGTACACTCATTTTCCTGCTGATAATGAAAGGATGAAGAGGAGAGGGGAACCTGCATTCTTCTCCAGTTTTTAAGGAGACCAGATACAGTCTTTGAACTTCTGGTGTTACGATGCATTTTCTTTGCTATAGAACTGTCAGAAAATACAAAGGTTATATCTATGCAGACAGCCTAACTTGCTTCTGGCTCTCCAGAGTACTCTCATTTCATGTTCAGCTATAATAATCTATAGGTCTTGGAAAAACTAGAGCATTACAGCTGTAGCTGTAGCACTCTGAGATGGCCAGGATGGGTCATTTGGATGAGAGCTGTGGCAAGGCATGTGATGCCCTGCGCAGTGGCATTGGCCTGTCAGGGCTGAGGTGCTTTGCAAGCATGCCCCTGTAATCATGCGGTGAGATCCTTACTTCTGGAAGCCAGAACAGGCGTCAGAGAAACTTTTCTCTGCTGTAATCCTACCTAATCTTTGCTTTTGAAAGTTTTCAAGACCACTGCTAATTCTCACGAGCGTAGCTCTGAATTTTTTGTTTACTTTTGCCTGCTTGCATTTTTTCAGTTTTCTTTCCTCCCATGCTTATTTCAAGTGGATCCTAACCATGGAGGGGATGATTCTAGGAAGGGAGTATTTCATCAAAGAAGGAGTGTCCTAAAACTTCTGCCTAACTAGAGGTATACTGCAAAGTGAGGAAGTTACATAAAATACAGTGGTAGCACAAGAAACCATCACTTTTTTACAGAAATCATTGTGCAGTGGAAAGTGCTTCATGTCAGCTGAAATGTCAGATGTATCAGGAAAAAGTTAAAGTGGAACCTGATTTCTGTAAGGCTAAAAATTCAAGTAATTTGCTTAGGGATGCAATAGAAAATCAATCTTATGCTTGAAAGAGGGAATAGTAGCCTTCAAGTCTCATCCCATGTTTCGTAGCTGATTGCCTGTTTTTATTTTCTCCCCCCCCTTTTCTGTCAGTATTTACTAATGCCCTTTGGTTAACTCCATTATACCTTTGAAAAACTTCTTGCAGAGCTCAGCTGCTTTGGCTTGTTTGCTGGGTAAGCCTCACTGATATTATTATAATTAATAGGATGTGTAAAAACTTCCTGAACTCAGTGTTACAGAATCAGGCTATTAAAACTTGGTACCCCATATGTTCTGCAGGGTGCAAGATTTCCATCCCCCACAGCTGGGGCTCATCAGAGAAGAGTCTAGATCTACATTGATCTTGCATGCTGCGTGGGAAGTTGGTTTGGTAGGAACACCATTCAGCTTGTAAAAGAGTAAGAGGGATGGAAAATAAAGTCAGTTTACAGTTTGGAGGTGTGTCTCTAATTTGCTTTCTTTGATTTTTAAACCACAGGGATAAAAATGTGAGAGGAGGATGTGATGTATTTTTAGATGCTGAACATCTTTGAAGATCTGATTCATAAGTGAGAGTTGAAACTTTCACAATTGCATGTTACATGCTAAGTTTTCTTGCTTTGGCTCTTGGTTTTGTTGAGTGGCAGTGCTTCATTTCCTCCAACAACATCAATTTTAGGAATTATATTTTAAATTCTAAGAAAGTAATACAGAGTAATAAGGTGAAGAGAGCAGTCTGATATTTTTGAAGGATTTCTTTCTTTTTTTGGTGACTTGGAGGTGTCATGAATGTTTGCAACTTGCTAGTTCTGTGAAAGTAATGAAACTGATCAAATATTGAAAAAGATGGAGAGGAAATATGTTAACTGATAAACCACAAAACAAGTACATAATTAAGAAGAGAGATCATGATACTGAGGAATTTGAACAGTATATGACCCCATACTAAAAAAATGTAGTTATTCTCAAGAAGACATTACTAGAGACTTCAAAGCAGATTTCACTGCGAAACTTCAGATTGCAGTTTAAGGGTCTTTCTAACACAGATTTGGTGAAGGAAGTACCTTTCAGCCTGGAGATGTATTAGTGTTGATTTGACCACTGCTTTCTCTTTAGAAAGAAGCAGAAGAGTACTTAGTGTGCTTACTGCATAGCAATATTCATGAACTCCATGTCCGTCCTTTGACAGTGTTTTAGAGCACTGCTTAGGAACTGGAAGACCACTTCTAGGTGCTGTGCAAACACAGAATCACTCTGAGTCTCAACCCAGTTTAAATAGAGGTAACAGGTAGAAACAGGCAAGGGAAGACAGGAAAACAAGGAGTTATCATAGCATATCAGCAAATAGTCTGTTTTAAAATTTCCCATAGGTCTTCTGCCAAAGCAGTTTGAAGGAGGTTAATCAGTTAGTCTTGTGGATGTTCACAGGCGTGTGAGGTGTCAGCCTGAATAAAAAGTCTGAAGACACTTAATTGAAAAAATAACACATAGATGATGGAAGCTGGCAGCCTGGACTTAAAGGAGAAGGGAGTTTACCTCTAGATATGGAATGAGAGATGATAGGTCGGCTTTGACGTGGAAGATAAGTGATTAATATATAATGGGGTACTGGATTTATGTCAGTAGAATGAGATTGCATTTGTCAAGATTAGAACAAAAGATAGGAACAGGATCTGAAATAAGAATGATGGGAGTATAATAGCTGTACAGATTGAGAAGAGGCATACTTTAAAGGTACTATTTGTAAAGGTCCTATGATATTTACATGTAAACCTTTTGTAAGTATGTGAATCTACAGGACCTAGATGCTTGTGTCTGAAGACTAGAGAGATGTGTAAGTCCAAGATGATGCCCCAGTTATTAGCCAAAATGAATGGTAATCTTGACCAAGAAAGGAAGCAAGAGGAGAGCTTATTAGCCTTTAGAGGAAACTATATTTTATCTTCTAACTGTACAAAATTGTGGTCCAGTTCACATCAGTGGTGTGCTGTTAGTGGTGGGGGGAAAGTAACCTGCTCCAGGTGAGCAGAAGTCTCGTGGGGCCCAGAATTTTTATGAAGTCCTTCTTTATCAGTTCTCTTGTGGAAGAGGATCTTTCAAAAAGTTCTTTGTATATTATTCTTTGATGTTTCTGTATTACTCTTCAGTAGCAGCATTTGTAGCCTAAGGTTACAAGGAAAGTGTGCCACACCTGAAGTACCATGGAAAATATGTATTAATACACATAGTAACATGCTTAAGTATTTAGGTTTTCAGAACCAGGATTGACTTGACTGCATTGATCACCAGTGGTGAAACCAGGAATTATGAAGATGTTCCAGATTGAATGCCAGTAGAATCTCTGTCATATACACTACTTATTTTACATATATAGGGTTTATTTCCACCTACTGGGAAAACTGTTCTGGAAATGCTTTAGCAAATCATCTCTCTCCATATATAGTGTCAAGGTATTTAATTTGCTTATTTATAGAGAGATTGAGGAGACAACATTGCTATGAAGTTCCTGGTTTTGACCTGCACCTTCATCAATCTGTGGACATTCTGGAATGGCCAGTTCTGATGGCAGTTCTGGTATCCAGGCTCTGACCACAGAGCTTTCATGTTGCTGTGGCCATTTATTTATTTATTTATTTTTAGTACAAAATGGTGGAGTAGTGTAATGTGAGGTAGGTTCAAGATGCTGTGAAGTTTCCTTTTTTCTTGGATTGAGACTTCACTTAGAGAATAGAGCAAAAATTTACTGCAGTTTGAAAGTGATTTGATGTCTTTTTAATTTGGTCTTTTGTATATTTAGAAAAAACAAAAATCAGTTTTAATTTCTTTTTAAAGATTCCCTTTCAATGTGTTTCCATGTGAACGGTATTAGAAGAATCTGAAAAGTTGAACTTTTTTCCTTTACTTGCAGACTTCTGACTACACGTGCCCTCTGAGACCCTTACCAGATAACTTAGGTGCATTGCTTTGGGATTCCTGACAGAGAATTCCTGCTGACCCAAGTGAGGGTGTAGCTGTGCTGGTTCAGTCACTGAGGACTGCTTGATTACCTCCCCCCTGCCCATTGTCCTTCTTTCAAGTTCTAGAAATTGTTCATCAGATTTATCACTGCTTTTTAAGAAAGTCTTCATGAGCATGACCTGAGGTTTTGCAGGAAATCTTGAAATAAGAGTAATAATATTGTTATACATTCTCTCACATTCAGCCACACATGCTATCACAAAAGTAGCCTTGGAGCTGTTTTAGTTTTATGGCAAAGAGTGTTTCTTTTCATATCAGGTAATCCGATCTGCTGGGTTTCTTTCCCCTTTTGGCTTTGAAAACATGCCTTTATATTAATAATCCTGGATTTTGTGCTGAAAGTTGATTGCTCTAATTGCTAATTGGTATTCAGTAACACTAAATAAAAGCTCAAATTTTTCTCTTTTTCTTTTTTCTACTCTGAAGTCTATCAATGTGTATTTTTAGAGTTCACCATTAGTGGATATATAATCTTTGTGTCTGCTTTTATTCTTGGCCACTGGGAATTTTGCTACCAGCAATAAAAGACAACCTCCATGTTGTACTGCACAGTATAGATATTGTAAATTTTGGTCTTGCTTTCCATTGATCTGGTTTGCCATATGGGAATCATATTCAGCTGATCTTTATTTCCTGAGTCAGAAATTCTGTTTTACCCATCTTTGGGGCTTTCAGCATTTATTCTCAGTGGGCTGTCAGGTATTGCACATGAAAGTAAGGGTTCAAAGGCATATAAAGAAGGTTGAGGTCTGAAATGTTTACTTAACACCGTCTTTTTTTTAATTTTTATAAACATTTGCCAGACTGAAGGATCAGCATGAAACCTTAATAGGTTTTAGACTTTGTGCTCTATTATGAACATTTTACACATACATAATTTTAGTGTAGCCTGGAATACATCAGCTGTAAACTTGTTAGTGTAGATTTGCCAGCAACAGTGTTAGCAGCATTTCAATTAGTTTCTGTAAGTTTATCAATTATTTTTCTCAGAGAGTTATTTCCTTTCACTTCTGTTTTTGGTTCTGGAACTGCCTCTAACAGACTGCCATTGTGCTACAAAGAAAACTTAAATGAATTGACTATGCAGCTTTTAATTAATATGATAGGTAAAATTTTTAAAATAAAGGTGCCATCCTCTCTCTTTGCAATGTAATTCCACTGAAAGAGAGAATGAATTTGAGTGAAAGTGAGAATGAGTTTATTGTTGCTCACCTGTGAAGCTGCTGCCACCAGTGAGGTAAATAGTTATAATTTTAACAACGTTTGTGACTTCAGTATTTAATTTCTTGGGAAGCAAATGCCTAAAAATGGAGGGATTTGAATCACTCGGGGACAGTGATACAGAGGCTCTAGATTCTATTAGTGTAGTTTGATTTTTTTCTTTCTCATTTGTACTGAAGTGTATTTAAGGCTTAGCATACTAGAGTGTCTGATGTTCTACTTCCATCTTCAGTCTACCTCGTTTTGCTTTTTATTGTCAAGCAAGGAAATTGCCAGGGATCTTGATACCCAGTGAGAGGATTTTTGTTCTCTCTTCTTCTGGTCCCTTTCTTCTTCATTGCCAAGAGGATGTAGAGCACTAGGATTGGCTCAAAGTGACCTCTTTTGTTTAGAAAAGCTGTGGTTTTGGTGTGCCTATGGCCATATTTTGTTGTTGAGGAACTGGAAACAGATGAGAAAAAGGCAATCAAAGACTGAAAGGAAGGTGGGGGGCTCCCCCATAGCTCCTTCACCTTTTGTGCAAGGACCTCCGAGAGTAAAGCTTTTTGGGAACTCTGCTCTTTCACAGAGTCCTTGACTCCCAGTTCTGGTCTTCCTGACTTGCATGGCCTCTTCATTAGGAAGTTAACCTGTAAGTTTAGCTCACTGCTTAGTGTTCAGTCATGTCTGCCTCCTTTTCTTACTTCTTGTCCTTTTTTTTCCAACCAAAAGAGGGAATGGCATCTAGATGAATGTGGCCTTGTGGACCCCTTGTTTGAAGTAGGTGGGCTACCAACTACTTCTTTTCTCACATCTTACTTTTATTTGTGTTTGTTTGTTTGTTAGTTCTGTCAGCACTGAAACATTGCACTCTCATTCTGCTAGTTCACCTTTCCTCACTTTAGTAATCAAAGATGGTTATGGCTCGACAGCTGTCCTGGCTTTCCCCTGACATTGGCTAAGGCTGTGAACCATTTTCCCATCCAGCCCTTCCCAGGCTTCTGTTCCACTACTTGTCTTATTTTATATTGGGAAGAAAAACCTAAGGAAATGAAGAAAGTAATCAGAAGCAGCCAGATTCAAGACCTTCAGTAGAAGAAACCACTACATCAGCCAGAGGTGTTTCAGACAGCATAAAGCAGTCTGATGGAATATTGATC
>VYZX01033882.1:3544-22774 GCA_013401335.1 Brachypteracias leptosomus
CTGCTAGGGAATATGCCCTGTGGTGTGAGAACAGCACACCTGAGAATGTTTATGCTGATTATGAACTGCAATAAGACTGCTTCTTTGTACCCAGCTGTATGAACTGGTGCATCTATTAACTGTGCTCTTGGCCTAGCTTTCATATTGACCTCTCCCTAGCACCAGCTGAGAGGGTTCTTAACACTCCTTAATTAGGTGTCAGCTAGAACAAAGGTTGCAGACACCCTTGGGCCAAGAGCAGTTGACTGAGCTCATTAGAGCTACTGGAGATTCTTTAGGTCCACATCTCTGTGGCTACCATTGTCTTCTCCTTACTTGACAGCTGTGTTNACAAATCAGGGTGGCAGATGAGTGCCTCCAGCCTCCATCAGAAGGGATTTACCACTGCTATCACTTGCCATTTCCACCTGGTGCTCCTCTGTGGCTCAGGGTCAGTTAGCCCAGATGGTTTGCTTGAAAGCACACCCAACTCCTTCACCTCGGGTTTAAGGGTAATGAACTTGTTTCACAACTGCAAGCTTTGAGGCAAAACAAGAGCCCTCCTCTTGGTGCCAGAAGTCACCAGCNTGTGGCTACCATTGTCTTCTCCTTACTTGACAGCTGTGTTCTCAATCAAGCCTCTAATTTACAAAAACAACAGACACAAAGTTTTCTTACTGATCTCCCATGTATAGGCAAATAATTTCACTCTTCTATCATCCTGTTTTCAGCCTCTCATCCTGCATTTCCAGTTTGATTTGTTTCAGTGATTTCAAGCTCACTGGCAGAAGGACTTCCTCTGTTTGATAATGCCTGGAAAAAAAAAAGTCCTTCCTAAGTTTAACTTGCTAGATTTTACTCTTATTATTCTTTATTGACCTATTTTGTCTTTCACACAGCCAAGTGACTCACATCAGTCTGATCTCATGTTTCCTTATTGGCATCACCTCAGAAAGCATTCCAGTTGAGCAGACTGATGGGTTTTATTTATTTATCAATTTTCACAAGATAGATTTACCACTGTTTATGAGGAACTCCCACTGATTTTTGCTGTATAGTAAAAAATGAACAGGACATGACTCTTCATCATTTTAATGATTGTTATATCAGAGCTGAAATTTTTTGGGTTTGATTTGGTTTTTATTTTTAAAGACATCAAAGCCTAAATGTACAAAAGAATAGAGACATTTACTCTAACTTTGATCACTGATGTCCAAAACTGCCGTCTTCAAATCCCCTATTTAATGGCACTGAATCCTGAAGAAGTCCTTTTTTCATACTGCAGTGTAATTGATAACTCTTCTGGGCATGTTAAACAGTGTTTCAATTCAACATCGATAGAGTTTATTGGACCAACACCTACTTCATTTCCACCTTCCTCAGGAACTGCAGACTTTGTATCCTTCAATGTCCTTTGTATGCCCTATGTTGTCTGAAAGATATAATCGAAAGAAGTTCCATGGCAGCATAAACACTTTTTTTAATTCAAGAAATAAATAGTTAGAACCCCAAATTATCATTTAAAAATCTTGTTTTCAAATCATTCTTCTACTTAAATATGTTCTTTCTGCTCAGAAAGGCAATAGAAAGTTTAAATACTGTGTATCATTACTTTGGAAAAACTGAGAAAGCCACAGAGCTACTGAAGCAGAAACTAAACCACAAATGTCTTTTATTTTGAGTGACAGCTCTAATCAGTAAGCTGGAAAGTCACTTGCTTTCTTTCTGTCTTTGGTCCAACAACCTTTGATTATTGCAAGAAAATGGAATTATTTCAAAAGAAAGGAGTGAGAATGCCCTTGATCTGTGTATGTGTCCCTCAGGCAGAGAAAAGCATTTTAACTGTACTCATGAGTATTCAACTAACCAGTAAGTGATAAAAATGGGAACAGAGAGGTACCTTGTAAACGAAAGAAATTTTATAATGTTATAAAATACTATTTAAGTATTTGAAAGACAAAGTGTTTGTGAGTATCATGCTTTTGGAACGGGTTCAGAGGTGCAAATCCTATAGCATGAAAATAGTTCTCCAGGAGATATACCTTAGACAGTCAAAGAGAAAGTCATATCTGTTCTCATCATCCAATGCTTCCGAGCATTTCTTAGGCATGGATATTAAAAGCCAAATCCAGATTATAGACTATTTCTTAAGGATCAAAGTTAAAATTTAGGTGTTACAAACATTGCAAGATATATTTTCACTTAAAGTTAAAATAGGTAACAGTTATGCTTTGCAGCTATTTTTCCTGTGCTTCTAGCTCCCCCTGGAATATTTTAAAGCATAGACCTAGGCAAGAAATTTGGAATCTGATCAAGTAAGCTGTCAAAAACCAAATCTTGAATCCAAATGTTTAATACAAGTTTTAGGTTGGTCCTATCTTAATTAGACATTTGTTCTAGAAAGGACTCCTGAATTCAGCATGTTATTATTTCTCCTTTTGAACATCATACAATATTTTATTTAGTAAGAGACATTAATAAATAATGGATCTTTTACTTTCCTGACATTATTTCATTTACCTTGATGGATATTTTTAATCTGGTATAAGTTTGGACATTTCTCTAGAATGTTTCAATGATAAATGTTAATCAAACAATTACAAAATATCTCTGAAAATTAAAAGATTATGTACTATAGTGTCTGTGAAATTATACAGTAGATTAGCATAAATCTAATAAGCATCCAGGATTAAATTTTTTGTGTGGTCTCCATAAGTGTAATATTTTCAGTTTATTACTATTTACAGTAATATTTTTCTGTTAAGCATGAAGGTCTTGACATCTGCAACTGCTTTCAAGACTTTGAGGTACTGTGTCAGATACTCATATAATTCAATTCAGTTGCATCTGGTCAATAGCACTTGCACCCAGGTTCTTTGCTATTGATAATTGACTTTGACAGCATTGAAATGAAGTGACAGGATGCACACAATCATTGTAAATGACATCTTCTCTCATTGCACCTGAGATAAAATATTAGTGGCTTGTACAGTACATAAGAACTTGTAAGCAAATTATTAAAAAATAGAAGATTACTTTTTTCGGGCTTCATCTTATTGAGGAAAATAAAAGAATATGTCAGAATTTTTCTTTTTATATAGTTCATACTTCTATGTTTTTCCTATTTAAAAAAGCCAGTGAAGCTTCCTTTATCTTTCAACTTATACCAGGATACTTCCTCATATTCCTGCTCTGTTTTATGTACCACATCTAGCCACTCTTTGATATATATTGTCCTCAGCTAGATAAAATTGATTACAAAAAAAGGCATTATCCACCTTACTATACATAAAGTAATATTTCTTAAATATTTTTTCCACTTTAATTTTACTTTTCTCCATATGATTTCCTGTCAGCAACAGTTTTGCTTCCTTTGTGTTGAGAAGAGGTAATTATCTGCAATTCCTGGATGTCAGTGCTCCCATCACTCCTCACACTGAATGAGCTGAGTTGCTTATATCAGTCAAATGTAGTTAGTAATTCCCTGGTTAGCTTAAATACTCACAACCGGAAATTACAGCCTTCTTTCTCTGTATTGAATGCAGTCCTCTGCACTGTTGTCAACTCAAGTAAACTGCTAAATCCTGACTCTAACAATTTTAATCTTATTATCTATCCAAAAGAACCGCAGATCATTCTGACAAGTATGACATCAACTCTGAGTTTAATGACATTGCATCTCTCAGTCTTTTTTAATGGTTATAGTAATCTAAAAGCTATCTAGAAAGTCATATCATCTACACTTATTACTGTCATTATTACTACTACCAATTATAATATTATGGTGGAAATTAACTGAAGTTTGGAATAGCCTGCTTATATGTAGCAACATCATCTCCTCACCAGATGTGAATTTAAAAAAAAAAAAATAAAAAATTAAGAAATGCTTCCATTCCATCTAGTTTGTTTAAACTATTTTTTTCTTGAATATATTACACTTTAATTGTAACTAATGTCAGCAACAATAAACCTTTTATCAAATTCCATTGTTTCTCTATGTAAAAGATGCTGTTTACTTACAATAACAACAACAAATTTCCCTTACTTAGAAATATAGATGAAACTGCCCAGGAAATTAGTGTTAGCACATTTGCTTTTATTTCTTGGTCACCAAGAAACTTAATTTTGTTGCCTGCAGTGATATTCTTTTTACTTCTTGTTTATTTTGTCTTTCTTTTCAATGAAGATTTGTTAGCTAAATCAGATTTACAAGAACTGGGAAATCTATCTGAGAGGAAACACAAGCAGGTTTCATTATTATTTTTATTATCATGTATCGGTTGGTCATAACCATTGCAACCTTTCTCATTTGTCTCTTCTTGGTTTTTTCTCAGACACTTCTGTACATAATAGCAAAGTGAATCTCAAAGCATCAGCCAGAGTGGTGTGTTACATTGACCAGCCAAACTTTCACATGCTTCTTTATGCCTTTTCCTTATTTCCCATCTCTATTACAAATACACCTTTTGTCTCAGAAAAAGCAGAAGTTAACAGTGAAGACTAAATTATGAAAAGTTCAAATAATGTAAAAGACAGCTAATGGAAGCTACCATTAGAAACCAGAACTGCCTTGACTTCCTCCCTCCCCCTTTATTTTTAGGATAACAGAGAAAGATACTGAAGAAACAAACAAACAAAAATAATTTTTTGATTAAAAAAGAAAAATTAAAATAAACTAATTAGAATGTATTGGAATATTTGGAAATACTTTGAAAAAGAGTGAAATTTAGGGTATACTCAAACCATTCATTCCAACTCTTGTTTTCCAGTTTGGTCAATGAATGAAAAAATAATAATAATTAAAAAATTATCTGCAAAGTAAAAGTCTTTTGGTCAGAGAAACGACTTGTTGGACCTTACTGAAGCAGATTTTAAAGAAATCAACTATGCATTTTTCAGCATTTTTAGAAAATACAATTTTTGAGCAAGCAAACACCAATGATTATTTTTCAACTTATTTAAAAATGAAAGATATTTTCTAAAAGTCTGTGTCATCATTTTCTGACAAATCTCTGGTTTAAAAAAAAAATTCCTGAAAAACATAATGAGAGTTTCACAATGAAAATTTGCCATTTCAGAGTCTTCACCCTATCCCAGTCTGTAAAATATAATAAAAACATTTAATTATTCTTCAACAATGCATGTAAAAGGTAAAGTAATATTTAGAAACATCACAACATACTTACCACAATGTTTAAACTCCCCATGATTAGTATGGGGGGATTAAATATTTTAGACTTCTTGACCTGAAACAGATATAGTCACCCAACAACTTCAATGACTTTTCAGAAAAGTGAAATACCAAGGAAGATAAAAGGATGATGCTTCCCTGTAGGAGAATAAGAAAATTTTAAAGGTCCTTATAACAGTACAGTATTAGATACTGTGTAAGACCAAGATTTATGATGAAGGAAAGGTGTATTATGTGTATTCCCAGGCAGTGACATTGCATTTTATGAATGTAAGAAAGTATTATATAAATGGTTGTAATATGAATGAGGAAAATAAATTTGAATCAGTACTTTACTCTCCTTGCTATGGAGATAAACCTCAGGAGTAGGGTGGCTGCCATCACCTCTATGCGGCGGGAGATCAATGGACAACGCGTACACGGATTAATATAATCCAAGCATTGCCGTTTATTGCCCAAAGCTCACTCATTATATACCCACCAGCTCTAACCGCGCGCTGGAAGCACCACTCTAATTGGTAACCAACTCTGCCAGGCACTAAGCAACATCTCCTGATTGGCCAGGTACTGCTCTCAAGGCGCCTCCCTTGGTTCCACCTTCTGCCTCCATTTTCTTGCTGCTTCACTCCTGTGTCACGTGCCACACATGGCTGTCCCCGTGTGTCCTTGTTTACATCTTCCCTGTAACCATCCTTGTGTGTGTCCTTGTTTACATCTTCCCTGTAGCCATCCTTACTGGCGCCGCCAAGTCTGGGTTTGCTCACATGCCCATTCTTATGGAGATACCTCTCCACACCTCTAAATCTAAAAATTTTGAATAAAATACTGTGTTAGTTTGGAGTTTTTTCAGCATATCATGCTTGGCTGAATGGAGATCATCATCTTTCCTGCACAGCACCACCTCCTCTCTCCTGCATCTTGCCTAATGCGTTTTTCTACAAAAGCTCTTCAAGGACCTGTAAAGGTCTTATGCAAAGTCTGGTAGTTCCCATGCCTCAGTCACAGGGATTCATGTAGCAGGATTTCCACAGGATACCTTTGTCCTCATTAGTCTTCTTTTTTTTCTGATTCTACAGACCTCCAAAGAAGGGCATCACTCTGAAGCAGCTCACCCTCTAGTTTCCCAGGACCATTGGCAGCTCTCCCTGGGGCTCTGGGAAGATGAAAGTTGAACATTTTTTTACTTAAATTTCAGACCACTGCTCCTTCCTAAAGCAGGAGAAGAGGAAAGGATGCAGGCAAGCTGTCTGACACTAAATCAGTGAATAATTGTCTCAAACAAGAGTAAGTCTGTCAACTAAAAAGCCATCAGAGGGAACTCATCAGCAGAAAAAACCACCTGATTTCTTGTTGGGCTAGAAGACTTCCATTCAACAGCTGCCAATCCTCTCTTGTCTTTCACCAAAGACTCAGTCTGTGGAATGCTGCAAAAATAGCTTCAAATGAATAAGAAAGCAAACAACCAAACAAGCATTGAATCATGAGAAAAAACAGGCTTCAAGTGACTACACAGAACCAATTGGTAACAGTTCATACTTCTCCAATGAAAGAGCATGTAAGGCAACACACTTGAGGAATACAGATATATGTATGTAAGATATTTTGTGAAGAAGAAACAATTCAATAATGTTCTGGTTTTGGCTGGGATAGAGACAATTTTCTTCATAGTTGCTGGTACAGGGCTATGTTTTGGATTTCTGCTGGAAACAGTGTTGATTTTTTAGTTATTGATGAGCAGTGCTTACACAGTACTAAGGCCTTTTCTGATTCTTGGACTGACCCACCAGTGAGTAGGCTGGGGGTCCACAAGCAGGTTGGGGGAGGACACCAGCCCTGGCTAGGACTGCTGACCCAAACTCACCAAAGGGATATTCCATGCCATATGATGTCATGCTCAGCACATAAAGTTGGGCTTAGAAGAAAGAAGGGGGGGTCTTTTGGAGTTATGATTCTTCCCCCATCCCAGCACGGAGTTGTGAGTGAGCAGCTGTGTGGGGCTTAGTTGCCAGCTGTGGTTAAACTGTAGAAGCAGAAAAGCCTAACATCAATGGAAATACAATCTAATTAATAAAAGAAAAATCTATACAAATTTCTGAAATTTAGAAGATAACTTGACATATATTTAGAATATTTGTTTTTTTGAAATGATCAATCAAAAATAATTTCTCCTTTGTGACAACATTTTTTCATTAAAATTCTCAACCAACCGTCTCAACTAAATTTTCAACAAACCATTTTTGCCTTTTAAGCTGCCATATGTATCTGAGATGTTGGTAGAATTTAATTTGCTTTAAATATATTAAGTATGCAGCTGAATTTACTTTGGGTTTTATATTTTGGCATTCTCTAGGCCTTTTTCAGATACTATGTAGGAACAGTTAACTTAAAATTTTTGAAAATATTTCTCTTTATGAGGTGACAGTGCCTAACACTTCATTGAGAATATTATTAAAAGTGGATTCTAGGATATTTATTTCATTTCCAACTGAAACAGAACAATTATATGAACATCTACTTATTTATTTGATACTTCAATTTACTGTGAAATTCAGACATTTTTCTTGCCTGTATCCATGCAGTGGGTCATTCATTGAATAAAACTTGAATAATATAAAACTGAATAAGAAATACAAAAATGCATTTCAGTGAGCTCTTGATAAATGTAATGTCCATTAATTACCATATTTCTTTTTCTATAGAGATGTACTAACTAAATCAATAGTGTAATACATAGAATCCCACAGATCTTATACAGGTAATGTAAAATACATTAGTTTTCAATGTATGTAGTTTTCAATAATACTGTGAGTGTAAATACTGTGCATCTGTTTCTTAGTCTCAATTTACTGATGAGATGAGCTTTCAAAAATAAATTTTCTCTTCACAACTATTCTTTAATTTGATGTTCTGTATGTAAATCTAGATTTGCAAATTAGAGAATTGGTTATACTCACAAAATAAAATATGCGTGATTGATGCATCTAATATCCTGTCTTTGTATCATGCTGTATTATAGGTACTTTTCATTTCTATCATTAATTAAAATTAAGATAATATGCCAGTCAGTGAAGAGGCAGCAAATCACAGTAGCATCTTGTGAATATCTAACCACAGTGTCAGTGAAAATGAACAGTGTTGTTTTGACAGATAAGAGTTTACTTCAGAACAACCCATGTTATTCTTCTCATGTTTTCAAACTGAGTTCTACAGAAAAACAATTTAGAAAGGAGGAAGAAAACTAGCCTTCATGACATTTTAATATCAGATATTCTCTTTTGTCAGAATCATTGTTTATTAATATCTGATCCTGCAAGATGCTGATTATCTTTAGTGATAAACAGATCCTATTAATTCTCAAAGAAATGCAAATTGAGAGAATAGCCACTTATACGGCTCATTCTGTGTTTCACAGGATCAGGTCCTAAATGAGCTTTTCAGTTCATTGGTTCCACACCAGTGCATTTTTCCATTCAGCAGTTAGCAAGAATATTTATTCATATTGAAAATGGCTGCACCATAGGATGTCATGTTGCTATAGTAAAAGCAAATAGATTATTCAATTACTCTGTACAAGCAGACACAACAAAGCATGGCAGATATTAAATAAGTTCTTTGTTGCACATACTTACTTGTTGGGACTTCAACAGCATTCTAAATCTGTTAACCTTTCTTGTGGTTCTTTCTTGCTTCCAGAAAGGTTGTGTTTCTGACAAATTTGACATGGGCATGNGCTATGTTTTGGATTTCTGCTGGAAACAGTGTTGATTTTTTAGTTATTGATGAGCAGTGCTTACACAGTACTAAGGCCTTTTCTGATTCTTGGACTGACCCACCAGTGAGTAGGCTGGGGGTCCACAAGCAGGTTGGGGGAGGACACCAGCCCTGGCTAGGACTGCTGACCCAAACTCACCAAAGGGATATTCCATGCCATATGATGTCATGCTCAGCACATAAAGTTGGGCTTAGAAGAAAGAAGGGGGGGTCTTTTGGAGTTATGATTCTTCCCCCATCCCAGCACGGAGTTGTGAGTGAGCAGCTGTGTGGGGCTTAGTTGCCAGCTGTGGTTAAACTGTAGAAGCAGAAAAGCCTAACATCAATGGAAATACAATCTAATTAATAAAAGAAAAATCTATACAAATTTCTGAAATTTAGAAGATAACTTGACATATATTTAGAATATTTGTTTTTTTGAAATGATCAATCAAAAATAATTTCTCCTTTGTGACAACATTTTTTCATTAAAATTCTCAACCAACCGTCTCAACTAAATTTTCAACAAACCATTTTTGCCTTTTAAGCTGCCATATGTATCTGAGATGTTGGTAGAATTTAATTTGCTTTAAATATATTAAGTATGCAGCTGAATTTACTTTGGGTTTTATATTTTGGCATTCTCTAGGCCTTTTTCAGATACTATGTAGGAACAGTTAACTTAAAATTTTTGAAAATATTTCTCTTTATGAGGTGACAGTGCCTAACACTTCATTGAGAATATTATTAAAAGTGGATTCTAGGATATTTATTTCATTTCCAACTGAAACAGAACAATTATATGAACATCTACTTATTTATTTGATACTTCAATTTACTGTGAAATTCAGACATTTTTCTTGCCTGTATCCATGCAGTGGGTCATTCATTGAATAAAACTTGAATAATATAAAACTGAATAAGAAATACAAAAATGCATTTCAGTGAGCTCTTGATAAATGTAATGTCCATTAATTACCATATTTCTTTTTCTATAGAGATGTACTAACTAAATCAATAGTGTAATACATAGAATCCCACAGATCTTATACAGGTAATGTAAAATACATTAGTTTTCAATGTATGTAGTTTTCAATAATACTGTGAGTGTAAATACTGTGCATCTGTTTCTTAGTCTCAATTTACTGATGAGATGAGCTTTCAAAAATAAATTTTCTCTTCACAACTATTCTTTAATTTGATGTTCTGTATGTAAATCTAGATTTGCAAATTAGAGAATTGGTTATACTCACAAAATAAAATATGCGTGATTGATGCATCTAATATCCTGTCTTTGTATCATGCTGTATTATAGGTACTTTTCATTTCTATCATTAATTAAAATTAAGATAATATGCCAGTCAGTGAAGAGGCAGCAAATCACAGTAGCATCTTGTGAATATCTAACCACAGTGTCAGTGAAAATGAACAGTGTTGTTTTGACAGATAAGAGTTTACTTCAGAACAACCCATGTTATTCTTCTCATGTTTTCAAACTGAGTTCTACAGAAAAACAATTTAGAAAGGAGGAAGAAAACTAGCCTTCATGACATTTTAATATCAGATATTCTCTTTTGTCAGAATCATTGTTTATTAATATCTGATCCTGCAAGATGCTGATTATCTTTAGTGATAAACAGATCCTATTAATTCTCAAAGAAATGCAAATTGAGAGAATAGCCACTTATACGGCTCATTCTGTGTTTCACAGGATCAGGTCCTAAATGAGCTTTTCAGTTCATTGGTTCCACACCAGTGCATTTTTCCATTCAGCAGTTAGCAAGAATATTTATTCATATTGAAAATGGCTGCACCATAGGATGTCATGTTGCTATAGTAAAAGCAAATAGATTATTCAATTACTCTGTACAAGCAGACACAACAAAGCATGGCAGATATTAAATAAGTTCTTTGTTGCACATACTTACTTGTTGGGACTTCAACAGCATTCTAAATCTGTTAACCTTTCTTGTGGTTCTTTCTTGCTTCCAGAAAGGTTGTGTTTCTGACAAATTTGACATGGGCATGATAAATGAGCTATATTTGCAAATGTTGATTATATGACCTGCTTAACTTGCTGTCCACCAGTCCTGTCATGCTAATAAAAGCCTGGTAGCATAAATAAAGACAATTCCCATAAGTGAATGGCAAATGTCATTAATAAGAAAGTGTATCACCTGAGATGCTCACAACCCCTGCAGCACACATCTGATGAAGAAATTATATGACAAACACTGCGTGAGCTTTTAAGGAACAGAAAATCATAATTTCTTTGAGGAAGAAAATTTTCAGGACAATTCCAAGTGACTGGATATACATCTGTCTTTTTTCATAGCTGCAGTCAAATTCTATAGTTATAATAGATAGTTAAATTATGGTTAAATGATGTCAAACCTGACAGTAATAAACTTTTTTTGGTTTACTCTAGTGTATCACTGTTTACATTGCTAAAATGTCCTTCTTGGGCAGTAATAAGCAGTAATGAGACATTCTGATTAGTAGGACAAAGGAAGATGAACTTTTCTCTCACCATACAAAAATTCTTTCTAGATGAGAGTATAAACCAAAAAGCAGCTAGTCATGTAATTTCAAAGCAATTATTTGGTGTCTTATTTTTATTAGTTAGAGCTTTCAAACCTACAGATAGGTTTGTGCTCCTAAGTCCCTTTGGTATTTTTTGACAAAGCAATTTTCTAATTTCTGTGGGCAGCCTCCACTGTACCTTTTTCTGAAAACAAATAGAATATAAGCTTCATGGGCTGCCAACTAGTCAGGTCTATATCCAAATTTATATTAAATATAAATTTCAACATAAATATGCTGCAAAAATATGGATAATGGAGACAGATTTTCCTTCCAAAAACAGTCCTTTTGGCTAGCCAGAAAAACAGCCGAGATCTAGTATGGAGGAAAGGAGCCAGATTGTGAATTATTTAGTAACATAAATGGTTTGCAAAAAAGACTTAAAAGTGTCCCCCATAGGATCAAATACTCTTTAGCAGTGCCTATTAAATAGTCCTTATGTTAGAGACACAGTAAGTTATGTCAATGTCAGTAGTATTTGCTGAGAATTCATTAACATGCGACAGGTCAGCAGCTCATGACACTCATGGAAGAAGCTAGAATTTCATACTGAAATTCCTAAGGAAGGTCTAGGGAAGCTGTAGAGTGGGGAATAAATACAAATGATGATATATACAATGGTCACAGTTCCTCCAAAGATATGTATAAATACACTTTACTATATTTTAGAAAGTTAAACTAAGACCAATCATTTTACTATTTATTCACATAAAGAGAAAAAATTAATAATACCTGAGGAAAAAAAACCCCCTCTTTAGAATTTTCCTTATACATAGATCCCCATTAACCTACAATAGCTATTCTCTTTGTTCCATTTCCTTCTTCCTCTATTTATCATCAGTTTAGTCTCCACTACGTTGGTATTGGACTGTCTGTGAAACTTCAGGAAAGGAAAATAATGTTAAAATTCTCATCATCCCTTTGGAAACAAAGTAATCACAGCTGATTTTAAAAATGGATATTAGCAGATATTTATGTAACTTATTGAGCAATAACTGTTCATTGCTTATCCTGAAGGTAATATCTGAAACTGAAAGGGGGAAAAGGAAGGAGTAATGAAGGAGGAAAGTGTGGGTTTACAAACAGAGGATGGAGAGAAAGTGCAGAGAAATAAGTGAAGAGAGAATAGCAGTTTCCAGTTCAGCTATCCCTTTTCAAACTGTTTACTAGTACAGGTATTCTTTGAATGCAGTCCAATATCCTGTGTCTTTTCTCTGCTGGTGGACAGATGATAGATTTGTCACTGTGCCCTCACACCAACTGCATCCAGCTGGTTCTCTTTCTAAATGACCTCCTAGCTGTACCTATTTGCTGTGTCTTCCTAGTCCCTTGATTTTCCATTTATTCAGTTCTGTCATCTTCTCCTAATGTAAAGCTTGTGCTCTGCTGGCAGGAGACTTCAGCATCAAAAATCTCTTTCTCTAAATTATGACCAACTGAATTTGTACTACCAATACCCTTACAGATGCAGTAAACCCATTCATTTTTATATTCATGTGTGATTTGAATATCACGATTAAGTATGAAATTTTATTACAAGTATTTATAACCAACACAGCCAATGGTTCTGTGAAGTGAAATGTTCTGCTGACTCTTATCACAAAATCTGTATATGTAGCAGAAACAACTGTAATCCTCCACTGAAGTCCTTACTATTCAGGTGGCAATAAATACCTGTTGACCAGCTCACACAGGCTTTGTCTCATGCTTTTTTATGCTAGCTTCAGAGCAGGATTTTAGGACGAAGCATTTCAGACCATATCTTTCAAAATCTTTTTGAAGCATAGTGTTTTACTTTGCAGTTTTAGTTGAAAAACATTGCAAAAGGTAGAGATAAATATAAATTCAGATGAACTACAAAATAACTTAGAGACTGAAAAATGCAAAACTATGGATAAATCCATTTTAGAAAAAACAAAGTATCTGATTAAAATCTTAATAAAAAATGTTTATTTCAGAAAACTTAGTGAGCTCTAGTTAAATTGAAAAGGTAAACAAAAGCTTTGATAAAACCAAATTATTGCAAAATGTGAATGACACTAGGCACAGGGTAAGAAAGATAAAATAGTAGTTGCAGAGTATTGAGATGAAAGAAATATTTAATTTAAAAATGCCCACAAAGTTACTCAACAGAAAGTAGTGCTACAGAGCAGTCAGATTATGGACAAAAACCATTCAAAACCAAAGAAACATATGTAGACAAATGAGATTATTTCTGCTGCTAGCATCCCACCAGAAAAAAAATACAACATCCCATTAGAAACAAACAAACACACACATTCTGTTTAATTTCAGTGGTTTTTTGAATAATAATAAGAAGAAAGTTGATTATTGAAATACAAATGTCTCTATCAATGTTCCTCCTGTTTCATTTTTCATGTGATTAAGCTGCTACTTTCAGAACACATATAAAGCTAAACTATACTTGATGAATTTAAGATATCATACTCCGTATTTAATTTTCCTGCCAGTTCCTTCAAAGTGCACACATTCTGTCCTAAACTACTGGAAATCTATCAAACAGTTTATGACTATTCTACTTTTAATTCACATTAATGTTGTGTCAGTTTGTTGTACAGAAAACAGACTGTTTCTTCATATAACCTGTGATCAGTTCTACAGGACATAACAGAAAAACAGTAATGTTGATGATTGTTGATGAATATACGAATACGAAAAAATAGTATTATATGAAAAAAAATATCTAATTGATTGTATTACATTTTCACACTTTTTTTTGCTCATATTTCTATGTAGAAATAATCTATCTGAATAGACTTCATATAACTGTCATAGTGGATATTTCAGTTTGGTTTTGCTGCTGAAAGGATACCATATATATGAACATACAAGTGACCAGAATAGTTAGCCAAATTTTGAACTTAGGTGCATACTGAAACCTGTGACTCCATTGATTTGTGCTTTCCCCTTCTGCATGGAATTGCTTCTGCAGAGTTGTAACAGCCACTGTATTAATCTAAGTAATAATAGATGTTTTCAGTGAAGTGATGAGGAGCAGAATAAAACTCAATGAGAGAAATAATGGGTAGATGAATAGAGATGCCACTCATGTAGGTCTGAGTACCGTGGCTTGACTTTAAGCCAGTATTACTTCTACATTCATGCTATTTTCATAGTTTTACACATTTTCAGAAAAGAAGGGATTTCTTATCTTGATCAAACTGTTAAATAAAAGCCATAAACCTTGCCTGAACTTCAGCAATAGGTATATGATTTCTGTTTGAGATATAGCACATGTTAGGAAGCCTTCTTGACTTCACCTACAGTATAGGGCAGGTGACTTCCCTGCCATGACCCACAGGCCTGGTTACCTGGTTGTCTGAATCAAGGGACTTTTTTTTGAGCTTAATTATGTTATTTTCTGCTGGCTAGATTTTCTTCAAAAGGAAACATGGCCATGGTTATGGTGTTCCTTCTGCTCTAACATACATATAAAATACACTCTCAGAATCCAAGTCCACGGAGTACAGCAGGAAGGATAATTGTCCCAGAAACAGGAAAAGCACAACAGTTCAACCTCGGCTGCAGGTGGCAGAGATCTGCTTACATCTGGTGGTAGATACTTATAACAACAGTCAAAGCATCAGTACTTGTGGGAAAATAATATAAGATTGGCAAGGAGGACTGTAAACATGCTCAAGTGACTTCCAGCTGGGGTGTCAAAACACATATATCACACTAATTGTTGTTTTGTTTTGTGTACTTGACAAGTGTAACATCCGTGCTTAGATAACATAGGTCTGTGATAGACTCAGAGGCACCTTATCAAATATGTTTGAGATTCCTGCCCTGCTGTGGGAATGAACAAAGCACAGAGGAAAACTGTGCCTACAAAAATCCCTGATATTAGGCAAAAGCAGCAGGTTCAAAAGCTTTTTTGCTCACTAGTAAGGACCGAGTTCCATGGAGCCTGTATTCCTGTTTGTGTGCCTCACACATGCTGCTTTGGAGATGCCCTGGTTCATGAGGTAATAAGAATAAATTTACTCTTTGCATTTCATCTGTGGGTTTGTGCTTGTTCCTGTGACCAGTCTGTGTCAGTTCAGTACTATTAAAGATGTATATTAGTTCTATTTTGGATTTGTCCTGAGGGTGGTGATACACTGGAACAGGTTGCCCAGGGGGTTGTAAATGTTCCATCCCTGGAGCTGTTCACGGCCAGGTTGGGTGGGGCCTTGAGCAGTCTGGTCTAGTGAGAGGTGTTACTGCCATGGCAGGGGGATTGGAACTGGATGGTCTTTGAGGTCACTTCCAACCCAAACCATTCTATGATTCTATGATTTTGCTGTGCTTTCCATGGCTGGATTAAAACTCTTTATATCATAGAATCACAGAATGATGACCAAGACATACCTTAAAATAAAGAAATATGGTTAAGTACACATCAATTAAAGACATTTAAAATAAAGATTTAGGTTCAAGTGGGTGTCTTGAAAATATTTTATATACTCCAGTTAAATATTAGTTCATCTCTGAACCAAAAGTCACTGGAGTTTTGAGTGCTTAGACTGTTGTCAATATCCTGTCACTGAGTGGCCATATTTAAAATGGATATTAATAATTTCGTCTGAATCCATTTGCTGAAGAAAGATGTGTTTCCTTTCTGTCTTATTTTGTAAATATAGTCTGATTCGCCTACAGTTTCTCAGTTGTCATCTTAATCTGTTCCATGTTACTCTTACTGATGTATCATAGGTGGAAAAAAATCTTTGTCTCACAGGTTTCCATGGAGATCTAATTCCTCTTCCAAAGTATTTTAGTTCTTTGTTTTAATGTTGTTGTAAAAGTGTTAGTTAACTTATTGTGAGAGGATGTCTATAACTGAAAAATATTCATCCCAATACTGAGAAGTAAATCCAGAAAAGCCTTTTAGAATATTTACCTTTAAATATAAGGGGGTGATTCTATGAGTTGCTTGCTAGGATCTTTTAACTCAGAAATAAAAATGCACTTCAAAAAACTTTCATATTCATGTATGTTTCAGATTCATGAATAAGGTGTAGTCATTTGATAAAATAGCTTTATATATTACAAGCAACAAAAAGTTATAACTTAGCCCATTTTTATTCCGTTTGAAGAGAGTACTAAAACATTGCTCACAAATAAATCAGAAATTTCAGCACACAATCATCTTGTAGCCCCCCCAAATGTTGACACTGCCTTCAGTTCATGGATAAAAAATAGTGTGTACAGAGAATAGATATCAATATGGTTTCTTATTTATATTCCTGTTTTCAGCATAGTACACAGTGTTAGGGTATGAGTTTCAGATCTTTTATGGATTTTCGTAGTTTCAGAGCAGTGCTGAAATTAAGACATCTGAAGAACAAACATTGATGCCAACAGTAACATTGAGCCACTAACAACCAGCCCAGCTTTCAGCTGGCGTCATGTCATGTAGTGTAAGTATCATCATTCCTGTCCTCAAACCAGTATCCCCAACAGAGTGAGAACGAATGGAGTAACAGACAAGCATAGCATAACATAGCATAGCGTAGCATGGCATAGCTCAGCATTGAACAGAATAGAATAGAAGGTTTCTGCTAGCAATTTTCAGTTACTGTTTCACTTTGTTTCTCAGGCTAACTGGAGAAAGATCCAGTTCACTAATACCAACTTCCTATACTACCAATTGCTGACAACTTCTGGAAAATAAGGCCCAAGTACAAAGAGGATGAATATTACAATAGAGAAAATCTTTCCTTGTAGTAATTAACTACAGTTACACCTACAGCAACTGTTTGATGAACATCCTGGAACAAAACAAAACTAATATTTCTTTTTCTCCCTAAATATTTTTTTCCTTCAAAAATTTAGAAAATCTGTACGCAGAATTGTTATTTCAAAAATCAGTGTTACATTAACAAGCAGTAATCCTGCCGTGATGTCAGCAGCAGTTCTGTTTCTTTCTTCCAGAGACAGACTAAACAAAATGCTTCTGTGATTAAATACATGGAAATCATTCTAGTTATAATAGTCTCTAATGATAAGTTTGGTGATGTGGAAAAAGTCTGATTTTAAACCACTTTCAAGTAAATAAGAATATTTGAATTAGTTGAACATATATTGGTAAGAACTATATTCTCGTTAAGAGAATTGCAATTGTATTTCGTCTGTAAAATGAGATAGCTTTGAATCTTGCAGACTTTGTTTCTAGGATGATGTTTTTTCACTTGGATCTAAAAGACACCATTCAGAAAGAAACTGTTTAGTTCATATTCCATTTCCTCAGAGATCATGACTGTGAAAATTTCAACACAACATAGAATTCAAGTACTCATTTTTCCTGATAGGAGTCTTGCAAAATTCTTTTTTTTTTTTCCTTTAGTTAGTACAAGGATTTAAGCACCATTTATTTTCTTGATGGATTAAGTGGCAGAATAGGATTTGACTGGGGGGTTGACTTGACTAATATTTATCATCAATCACTTTATTTTAAAACATTGGGCACTGACTATTTACAGGAGACTGAACTGTGACTTGGGTGGATACAATGACAAAATTCAGTCAACTTACAAGTTTGAGTTAAGAGCTAATCTGTCTATGGAGAGGAATAAGTTCCCTCAGAGTGAAATGAGATGTGTAACCATGGTACTTCAGTTATCTCACTAAACAGCATGACAAGTACACCTTTGCTGCTCCGTAAGTTAAGCACCACAGAAGGAGGTTTGTGAGCACTGCAAGTTCACACAACCGGCTGTAAACTTCATATACAGCTAGGACATGATCATATACATGCCTAGAAGTCAGACTCAAGAGGAAGATCTGAGTTCTGAACTTTAGATCTGACTCACTGTGAGAAAATGCTTTGACAATTCCAAATGTAGCTGGTTTGGGGTTTTTTGAGGGCAAGGGGCGTATATTTGATGTTGTTGTTGGGGTGGGTTGGTTGTTTGGCTACAGGTTGGTTGGTTGGTTTTTAATGCAGAGAAAGACAAAGACAGATCAAAGTAGATGATAGGAGGACTGCTGTAGATATCTTTGGAGATATAGAAGAGGACAGACAGCTTGTGAATGCTTTATAGCTAGTTATTGAGCATTACTACTGACTTATTTTCAAAATCATTGTTTTCACTCAATGTTAGTTATTGGTCTATATTAAAGAACAATAGAAGAAGTATTTCAGCAGCAAGCAATACTCTAATCATTAAGTAGGTAAGATAAGACTATCATCAGTTGTATCAGTATAACAAAAGTTTGCTGAAAGATTTATGTCTCTCTATTCTGTATAATTTTTAAGGTTTGCTCACAAAAAATACCTATGATTCTCACAATTTAAATATAATCAAGTTTCCTTTTCTTAAAAAAAGGTATTATAAACACATACACACCTTCACACAGAAAACTAAGCACAGAAAACTTTAGACACCTGAAAGTTTATAAACATCTATGAAATTTCACTGGGTTCATACATCATTAACTGTCTACCTACCTTTAATGTATACTAGCAGTAAAATATTTAGGTACACCTAAAAATGTCAGTGAGATGTCATTTGTATTTTAGAATCTAATAGTGTTAAAATATAGTCCTAAAAGCAGTAAAAAAGATTACATGAGAACCGTGAAAAATTTCCCAGATGGACAATATCTATGTAAATGTTTTTGATGCTTTTTTTCTTCCCCAAAATATGATTTTAGAAATGCCTAAGTTTAACACTAAAATAACATACAAAGAACACACTGTGGTAGCTCATAATTTATGATGT
>VYZX01033882.1:26427-41248 GCA_013401335.1 Brachypteracias leptosomus
GGATATTCCATACCATATGATGTCAGCTCAAGTATAAAGGGAGAGGGAAGGAGGAGGATGGGGGGAATTCGTTGGGAAGACGCTTGTCCTGCAAGGAACCACTACACATTCTCAAGCCCTGTTTCCCGGGACAGGTCTGACATCACCTGCTGATGGGAAGTAGAGAATAACATCTCTGCTTTGTGTGCACTTGGCCTTGGTTTCTGCTCTTCATTAAACTGCTTTTATCGTAACCCACAGGTTCTTNTATTTGTGATAACACTTTTAAAAATGATCAAAATTTTTAATTGCTCTTCTGATATCATAGTGTTGCAAAAACACAGTATGGTGGATTTAAAACACTTTGTAATTTTGAAATACTTATATCTCATATCTCTAACTTTTACAGATGTCATATAACTCCTCACAATTCCAATTATTTCAAAGACTAATTTCAAGTTTTCTCAAATGAAGAAGCTTCCAATACTATGTTCTTGCACTGCAGGAAAAAAAACCCCAACAAAACAGAAAACGAAAAACAGACCTCCAACAAAAAAGTTTCAATACACTTTTAATAAAGTCTTTGCAAGTGACTGTAATGTATTATGTTGTCAATCATCCTGTTAGAAACTGTTTTAATGTGTCTTCAAAATAAGATTCAAATTTCAATATCATAAATGTGTTTTGCATTAGATTCATAATCCTATATAAAACTATATTAAAAGTAGAAAGTGCATCATTCTTCCCTAAAATCCTGCTCTGAGTCATTTGCAATATTAATATCTCCTTTGTTTTCAAGATACCAGGTGTTATTGATGAGAACTTAATACATACTTATTTTGTATATTTAACAGTATTTCTTCTGAAGATGAGCAATTTGCTGAAGATCAATACCTTGAAAGTAAACTTTATTTGATGTCCTGTCATCTCTGATCTCTGCCTTTCCTTGTAGCAGATAGATCTTTTCTGTTACTGGGAAACTTTTTATGTCAACCGCATAATGAAATTTTTACTTCCATCACAAGACTTGTTCATCCATTTTTTCTAAAGAGCTGGTCATCCCAGCAATTTGCCACCCAAAATGAATACTAAATATGGAAAAATATTTCTATGGCTCATAATTTTTTCAGTAAAATTAATGCTGCTAGAATTATATAGCGATCAGCACAAAAAGTCCATATTTCCAAGGAGGCCATCTTTGAACTACAGGGATAGGGACCAAGCGATCTTTTGAGCCTGCTTTGAGTCCTATAATCTGTAATTCTGTGATTTCTAACTGGAATCAAAAAATAGCCTAAAGAAGGGTGTCTGGACAACCTTCTGCCGTGGTTTAAACCCAGCCAGGAGCTGAGCCCTATGTGGCTGCTCACCTGCTGTTCCCCCACCCCCTAGATGGGAAGAAGAGGGAGGAAAATACAGAACCCCATGGGCTGAGATAAGGAGCATTTAATACAACAATGCAAAAAAGAGAAGTAAGAAAAACAGTAGCAACAATAACAGCAATGAAACGATATACAAAACAAGCGATATAAACTGCACAGACTGCATGAGCTCTGAGCAAGGCACCAACCCAGCCTGAAACACATAGGGTCCTAGGGCCTCTGGCCCTTATATANCTTTTTAATACTTTCTCAAATTTTTCCTTAGGTCTTTGGCTGAGAAGTTCACATGGAAATTCCAAATATCAAATTTATATCTATAGTTACACTGAAGAAGGTGTCAGGACTGTCATCCTGATCAAGTGCTGTTCAGCTTATAAATCATTTCCTCAAAAAATGATATGAAATGGGACCAAAACATCAGGATCATTGATCCAAATTACAGAAATATAAGGGATGAATAAAGAAAAGAATAAAAAGAGAAGAGGAGAGTAGTTAAATCAATGTATCATATCTTAAAGTATGAATATCATAGGGTATAACTAGGTTTTAGTGTTTTGCCTCATGCTAGGGATCCTTTTCAGGTTTTCATTCCCAGCTTCCTGTGGGTAACAACTGGGATCTGAGATAAGAATTTCTAGTTTTACACTTTTTCATGATGTTGAAATCCTCTTCGTGTGAGATAGTAAGAGCAAAAAAGAATCTCCATAAATTAGTGGTAATACTACTGATAAGGTCAGATATTAAAAGTTCAGAAATCCCTATGGTATCATTCAAATTAATTGAGAAACGACAGAAAAGGATAGTTCTAGTGCAGTTAACTGCTAGTGAGAGGGGGAAGAAGTGATAAGTAGGCTGAGGGATTTAAACCAGAGAATATATCTTTACAGTAAATCTATGAAAAGCAAATTCCCATGACACAAGGTTAAAGTTTTTATGACCAAGAGTCTGGTTTCAATCGTCTTGGAGAAAACTAGTGATTTATAGTAGGCTCAGGAAGTTCAGTTCAATTATATATTCACATTATTCCAGTGACACCTCAGACAGTCTTAGTAGTGCTGGTTCCTCAGTAACGAAAGGTTACATCAACTTATGTGTTGGTTAAACACATTCTCTACACTTGCCAGCACTACAGGAACAAAGAGAGTGAAATGTGTAACTTGTTAATGCCACCACAGTACTGTGTGTTTACATTTAAAATCAATATTTTCTTTTACATTACATTGTAAGTGACATATTCTTGGCAGTTAAACCTGTCAATATAGTAGATGCTTTTGTAAATGAATAATGTGAACAAGACTTTTTTTTAAGCTTCTAGTTTTCTAAAAATGCTGTAACATTATGGATGACAGAAAAGTGCAGGGGCAACTGTAGTGCTGATAGTTACTCTTCAATAACTCATGTTTCTTCACAGCTTTTAGTAACTTCTATAACATCTGAAAAACTGATCTCATCAAGTAAAGCTTAGAGATATGACGTTCAAAAAGATGAAGATAACATTAAAATTGAGAGAACAATATTGGTAGAGTAGGTGGAAGTGATTGCTTTACAACAATATTTTCTACTGTTTCAATTGACAGTATGTAAATCTTAAGGGGCTATAGGTTAAAGTCAGGTGAAGCAAGGCCATTTCTGTTTTGTTAAGTATTTTAAGTGTAAAGACATACACCTGAAAAAAAAAAAGTTTCCAATGTCTTTTTTTCTCCACTACTTTTCGAATAGTTTAGTATCATATGGTTTCTCTTGATTTATCTGGTGTAGTAGTACGATTGAGATTTTCCTGCAGGTTTTTGGTGGTCGTGGTGTTGTTGTTGTTGTTTATTATTATTATTATTATTATTATTTGTTTATTTCTAAAATTATACATTCTTATTTAGCTTGAACCTTTGGTTTCTAATTTTTAAAGATTTTATGCTTCTTTTCTTTGCATTCCTTCCTGTTCTCATCAAACTTTTAAGAAATTAGTGTTCTGAAGATCTATATATTTGCATATGTTTTAGAATAACAGTTTTGCATCTGCCTTATTTCTTAAAAAAAAACTTAGAGAATTCTGAAAGTAATAAAAATCCACTGATGTTTTTCATTGAACCTATCAGTTTTAGGGTGCTTTGAACAAGTCTTAATTTCAATCTAAATGATTTATTTTACATCACACTGTTCTTGGCAGACCTATATATTCCAAAAGTTTTCTGAAAGCATAAAAATATGCAAGATGATAAACTGATGTCAGGTTTTTCCCTGTATTGTTTATAAGTATTTGTTTAAATGTGAATAAGGTGTCAGAAGGCATATTCTATTTTGTGTTTCATACCTTACCTTACAGAAAATGGATGAAATACAAATAATTGATGTAATATTTTTGAATACTTAAATTATATTGTACCTTTAATGAGCATACTTCCTTTTGCAAACAGGGATAAATTGTGTCAAGTTTGTACATGTGACAAGTTCTTTCTTGATAGTAGTTTTATATTAAAATAAATATCTTAGACAATTCATAACACTGCAGCTATTCACCTAGGTCTTTTTTGTTGTTCTTCTTTTCTGTATGAAGAGGTTGCTGGTTCCATACTCTCCACCTCAGAGAATTCATAAAAATGTAAAGAAATTGGGATTAATCTACTTGGTACATGAGAGTGGTATTGACACACAAAAAAATAAAAGCCAAGCATGAAGAGAAGGAATAATTGCTGGCTACCTCTTGGAAAGGCAGTGGTACAAGTTCCCCTAAAAACTCTTGAAAATCTCAGTCCTACTAGAGAACTTCTTTCAAAGGTGAATGCAAGGGAAAAGGAATGCTTCTTGAAGCTACCAGATTGCTCAGCAGCAGGTGAAACATTATGAATATCAAATAATAAGAACAGAGTATATAAGAAGTGCTAAGGCAAAAGGTCTTTTTGCATCCAGCGTGCTCTCTTAGACTGTGTCTACCAGTAAGCTAACAGTATGAGGAAAAAAAGTGTAAAGATGCTTTCTCAAAACACGTATCCAGCATCTATAAGTCTTCACTTTACTGACTCATTGGTCAGAGATAATAACTTTGCATTTAATATCTCTTTCCTTTCTTGCATCACTTCCTGTTTATTCCAAATTTTTAAATCAAAAGTTACAGTTTTGAGGAAGTCTATACAGTAGTATGCATAGAAACACCTCTGAAAATCACAGAACTAATACCTTTGTAAGAGTCCATACATCTAAATCTAGATTGCTTAGGAAAGCACCTATAATCCTGAAATCAGTGTGGAAAATCACAAAGTTTAAGTTCCTGAATTTGCATGACTGTATGAACTGGACAATTAAATACTGCAACGTGTATTAAGGACTGAGTTTGGACAATTCTACAGATTAAATACTTGATTGTTAAAAAGACTGCTTTGTTTATGCTGATTTTATGTCCATAAGATAGAAAAGAGTTTCAAGCACTCTTGAAAAATCTGAATTATTCACACTTTAAAAAGAAAATTATCCATCTCACCTTACCCTATTCCCTCAGCAGCATGTGAAAGGAGCTTCCTCTACTGACAGTATTGCCAAAACCAAAATGAAACAAGACAAAACAGAACAAAGCAAAATAATCTAAAATTAAAAGTCTTCATGTCAAGTAAAAAAACCCCAAATTATGTTATGAAGGGAAGCAGAGGGATACTTGCTGAGTCACAAAGCAGCCGTCATATCTCAGACATCAAGAAAATTATAAACTATGATTATGAAATTTAATACAGTGCTAGCAAGTCCCCACTGACTGGAAAAAGGGAAACATAACCTCCATATTCAAGAAGGGAAAGAGGAAGGAGCCAGTGAACTATAGACCAGTCAGTCTCACCTCCATGTCCTGTAAGATCATGGAGCAGATCCTCCTGGAGGCACTGCTGAGGCAGAAGAATAACAAGGAGGTGACTGGGTACAATCAACACGGCTTCACCAAGGGCAAATCATGCCTGACAAACCTGGTGGCCTTCTATGAGAGGGTCACAACATCAATAGACAAGGGAAGAGCAACTGACATCATTTACCTGGACCTGAGCAAAGCCTTTGACACTGTCCTGCATGACATCCTGGTCTCCAAGCTGGTAAAATATGGGTTCGCTGGATGGACAACTCAGTGGATAAAGAACTGGCTTGACGGCCGCCCCCAAAGAGTGGCTGTCAATGGGTCCATGTCCAAGTGGAGGCCAGTGACAAGTGGANACTGGCACAGGTTGCCCAGAGAGGTGGTGGAAGTCCTATCCCTGGAAATTTTGAAGGCCAGGCTGGATGGGGATCTGAGTAACTTGATCTAGTGGGAAGTGTCCCTGCCCATGGCAGGGGGGTTGGAACTAGGTGATCTTTAAGGTCCCTTCCAACCTTGACAATTCTATGATCCTATGATTCTAAAGTGTTGTCTGATCTTTTACAGATAGTATGTGAATATAAGCATATACTTTGGAAAATAACATAATTGAATGGTGAGATGTCGCCTGCAACCAAAACAAATCCTGCCTTCCTTTCTGTGAAACTGAAGAAAGTTGTGCTTATGGATCTAACTATGTTTCACCTTGTAGATTTCTTCTATTGTTTACATTATTTTCATCATGTAGAAGAAATATGGAAATACTCAATTAAAGTGTCTAACCTTTTTTTTAATTGTACATGCTATTTTCTAAAGAGAGTGGCTAAATATTTCCAGCTTTCTTGGATTTTGAGTTTTTATAATGTCAATTGTTTAAAATTATCTAACCTTACAGGAAAAATAATAAAATAAAATTAAGTGTAACCATTCTACTAAAACTAATATTTATAAAACTACTAATATTTATTACTACTATATCTATAAAACTGCTAATTTATTAAAACTACAATACAGTCATTTTATCACATCAGTAACTCTGTCTTTGAACATTTAAAAAACTACAACTTTTCTTCTAGAACATTTATGCTTTGCACAGCTTAGAACAAATCTAAGAGAAATGGTAGCAGAAGAATAAAAGTTTCTAAAACCAAATAGTTTATCTCTTCACTGACTAAGCAACATCCAAAGGCATCTGTTAAAATTTCAGAAAACTTCACTAAGGTATAGCTGATTTGTATAAAAACCAGTTAAATTTTAATTGATTTATTTGTCCTTATCTTTGATAAAAATAATATGTGTATGCCTGGAATAATTTTATATCATTAGACTTGACATTGGCCTCCTCTAATAAGTATGCCTTAAGATGACTTTGTGCCATAACCTTGCTACTGAAGTGTATAATTTTATCAGTTCTTTGCTCCACTTTCATGCATGTGAAAACATTTTCAAATTTTATTATCTTCACATAATGTGTTTTATATTATCTCAGATAGGAGGAAGGCAAAATGCAAGGAGATTAGGAAGAAGATTGAGCTGGAAAACTAAGTAGCAATTTGGCTCATCATGACTTTACTAAATTTCAACAGAAATTCTAATGGTATGATAATGAAAACAAGGTGATAGCATTTTCAGCCCTGAGCAACAGGAACAAGTGAAGCAAATCATCTATCCACTATGAGGCAACCATTTGTGAAATATGTAATTGATTATTTAAAAGAAAAGCTATATCATAAGCTCAGTGCAAAAGGGAAGAAAACAACAAGGACTTTTGACAAAAAGCTAGATGAGAAAATGAAAGATCTTCAACATGTACAAGAAGCAGAAGGAAAGAAGAAAGAAAACCAAATCACAGAAGAGAAAGGAAGCCTAAGGCTTATGGTTTAGGCCCTGAGATGAGAAAATAGGAAGTTCTTATGTTGTCCCTGAATTATTTCTGCCATTATCCAAAAGTGTTTATTATAGAATCACACAGCTGCACATTACAGAATAAAAATAAACATTTTTAGAATTATGTGCAGTAGGTAAATTCATGATTAATATATAATACTAATAACATTATTCTGCTTTATGGCAGTCAACCAGAAAAAAAAGGAACCTTTGTTTGGATTACATTTATTAAAAACCTGACAAAAGAAAAGACAGAACTCAATAAATCAAAAATTAAATACGTATGATTATTCAATACACTATAACTCACCTCAAAACAGTTCTGTATTCTGATTATGTCAATAATTCTTTTTTTTTTTTTTCATCATTTTCTCTGCATTCAGCCCTTACAGGGATTCCAGTAGAGCTTTTCACTCTTTCGCAATTTTCATATTTCTCCATATAACTTGTGACTTTGTGGTACTTTTCTGGAATCTATCTGTCACCTCACAGCTGCATCAAAACATTCTCAAAGCACTTATTTAAATAATGGACCAAATAATTTCTAGCTCACTAACAGAGTTACTAGCAAGTAATTCTCACTGTTAAATGCTTTGTAGAATATTTCCTTTGAGATAGTACTAGCACATTCAAATAAACTGAAACTTTTAGCATATTAAAGATGAACAAGATTTTCCTTAAATACAAACATTTGCAAAGCACAAGAAAAGAGTGAAAAATGATCAGATGAAAAAAAAGCTACAGAAGAAGATGTTTGAAGCAAATTGTAAATGTGAATGGCCACAGTCACCAGTGGATTCCTCTGTTCTGCCAACATCTGTTGGGAATATATTACTGAAATTGCTGGTTTTAGGAATGACTCCTGTAGGACAGAGCAAGAGAGAAATGAGGCTACGTTGTTCTGGAAGGAACCAGGTAGATGCACTGTTTGAGACTGCTAGAGCAGTCCTGTTGTTTTCAGTCAAAACTGTGATTGTTGTAGAAAGAGATCTGCCTATTAGATTTCCCATTCTTCTTAAAGCATTCAGTATCCTGAATCAGAGTTACCAATACAAGTGATAACAGCTTCACTTCCATCTATAAATAAATGAAGTAGCTGCTTCTACACCCTTCAGTGCCATGCAAATATGCTGCACTGGAAAACTTACAAAAAGGACAAACTATGGAGATTTTTTTCTAATTTTAAAAAACTAAGCTTTTTCTTTCTTCATGTTCACCATTTTTTTTCTAAGGTTCTACAGTTATATGTTAAAAAATCTGTGTAGGAAGGTAAATGAAACCTTTTAATAATAGTAATGTGAATAAATTACCTGTCTACTGTTTATTGTAATATACAATTAAAGGTATGATAGTAATTATTCTGCTTGTGTATTTCATTAGCTTACCAAGTAATTACTCTGAATTTTAAATAGTAATTGAAATAAATTTAAATTTATATTCGTAAAACAGTATCAAAAAACACAGGAAAGTTGCTAAGAAGTTTCTTTAAATAGTATAATAAAGTAATCACTGCTTCTTGCCTAGTATTTCTTTTTATCCTTTCAGTGTATATAACCTTGCTTTTGCAATTAGTCTTTGTAACATTATTTGTAGTGATTGAAATGTAGTTGAATAAAATGACTATCCTTTACAAAGGAGTTTATATAGGGCAGATATTCTTCCTATACAAGACCTCAATCAAGATATTTTAAAGATTCTTTGTTAGATTAATATTGACTTTGTATCTGAGCTTTAAAAAAATAAATAATTAGTATTTTTAATAAATTAATTAGTTTTAATAAACTATAAGATTCTGAAAAGGATTAAAAATCTGTATAAGAAATGAACATATTTCATGTTGTGTTTCTAATGTAGTAGACTTCAGAACATAATATTCTGAATGCAAGTAATTTTATTACTTGAATATTAAGGGCTGATATTGTACAAAATTTAAACATGAGCTAGTTCCTCTTGACTATATATTTTAGAATAAGATTAGTTTAAGATAAAAAAGTTGAATAGTAAAGCCACAGGAAAGATGTATTATCTCTTCCTTTTTTTTAAGTTTTAGCTGTTCTTTACAGAATATTACTGCATGTTGTTTTAATTATCATGTGCTATAGAGATATTTTTATGAATCTATATGAAAAAATATGTATTGTAAAATTGGAGTGAACTATTGTGTGAAACACTTAAAGATGACTGCTGAAAAAGGTCTGTATACCCAACAGATTATTAAAATTGCAAACTTAGTTTTCCCTTAACATTTTCTATTTTAGCATCTTAAAAAGAGTGGAAGTTGATTTCAGCAGAACATCCTGTGGGGAAATTAGTTCATTTTGCTAAAGTATCTTAATAATTACAGTGACATCAAGGTTAATTGCTTAATCTGTATTGCCATAGTGCAGTCCTGTAGAAATCCCAACACAATCTGTTTTATAATTAGTGCCAGAATATCCATACATAGAACTGCATATAGAAGCTGTAACCTAAATAAATAAAAAAAAGATCTGATATGATTAAGAAATAAGACCTACAAAATGGTTTATATATACAGAAGGGAAGAATTAGATTTCAGAAAAAAGAGCTCTTACAAACATGGTATATTAAACCCTTGAAGAGATACAAGCAGCCAAGGTAGAAAATATCTTTGATCAAGATGTTTTTTTCTCCCTATTCTTTTTCCAGCTCCAGAATGAGATTTGTAGCTGATACTATTGGATTTGCATCAGGTCTCATTTTCGTAATGCTGTACATCACAATAAGTAGTGTCTTAGTCACAATATTCTTAGCTCCTAAATAAGGTGAATAGAGTTTAGTCTGCAAAATGTAGCAATTAAGTTATAAAAAACAGTCTTCATTGATTTGAGTACATTCTAGATGAATGTATACACACCTTGTTTTTACTCTGCAGGGCAATTATTATTTAGGTCCTACATGTTACTTCAAAATGTCAACAACTTGACTAACTCAGTTGAAAATGAAAAACTTACAGAAACATCTAAGTTGTGCATGAACACTATAGTGGAGTTTAAGTATTTTTTATTTAAACCTAGTGTCCCTACACACAGAGTGTTTTCTCCATGCCACTACCAGAAACTGATAGACTTACTATGCTTTTCTTGTCCCATGTCAGAAACAGGGTGGTCAGAGTTTATGAAGTAATTGTGAAGATTCTTCTACTTCATCTTTGGAGTTAATTTCAAGAATATTGCCTATTACTGAGCTTGTAGATTTTTATTACTTTGGCGCATTTCATTAATTCATAATCCCATGAGGTTTTATTAACTGTTCAAATTCTGAAGATATGCTGTACCAAGGGACAGTGTGGTGCCCCTGATAACTCAGGATGACGCAATGGTTCCTTTCCTCCTCTCTTCTCCTTTTTGGAAACCGTGGGTTTATTTGCTCATTACTGCTTCTTATTAGTCATCAGTTCTTGCTGAATGCTTATTACATCTTAGGCAGAAACTGTGAGTTCCTCTTTTAGCTAACAGGGTTTTTAAATAATCAGTACCCAGAGACAGAAAACAGCAATTGGATCTGTAACAGTGAATTGAATAATTGATCTTCTGAAGGGTTATTAAGAGAAATTTTAAGGCATTCCCTAAGTGTGTAGCAGCATATGAAAAAAATCTACTTTTAATGACCTTTAAAGAAAAAGAGACTTCTACAAATTATATCTATCCCATTTTTACAAAAGTTGGGAGGACTAAATTACAGAAAGAACTACTCTCAAATATGCACCTCTTAAAAATATGACAATGGAACAAAACACATTCTATCATTCTTTACTCTGTTTTGTAGAGCAGAACTGAGAGCCTATATCCTTGAAAATATACATTTCTTACACATCTTAAGATATACACTCCATTATCAGTGTTAAGCCCTATTGTTGGTAGTACTGTGATAAAATCTGATGATGGTTTGATTGCTTTAGATACTACAACTTTTACTTTGAGGGAAATTAACCCTAATTTTACAAAGGGGAGAAAACTGTCCTTACTTCTCTCAAGAGCATATTCTCCAAAGTGTGATCATTAAATAAGGAGATGTTTCCAATGGCACATAATTCTAATTATGCCACGTGTAAATTTCAAAATATCCTTATCTCAAAATAACCTTATCAGTCTTTATTCATCTATGTATCTATTTGAGCAATTTTTGAGGAACATAACTTTACATCATATACATGCCACGGATAGATACAGCTAGATATGGAAATGCTTTATATTAGTACTTTTCAACTTGGCAACTTTAAAAATAGATGATTTTTTAAAGCAATAACAAAGACTACCATGCATTCAAAATTAAAATGAGTAAACTTTTAGTTTTCCTACATTTTACTTAGTTATTGCCTCTTATTCAGTGTTTAATCATCTCCAGGGAAACAGGAATCAACTCTTCCACATCTTGCAGCAGTTTTCATTTAAATGTTTTTTCAGATAAACATCACTTTAATTTTGGATGTTCATACTACACAGTGGAAATTTATGCAATTTACCAAGTATTTACCATAGCGGTTGAGAGACTGTTGTTGAGAAATTTCAGATGAATCTCTTTCATCTCAACAAAAATTCCTTTCTTTCCATTTTCTTTAAAAAGACAGTTGCTAATCTGATCAGTTTATTTTGGCAGTGAAACTGCAATTAATAACCTGCAATATTACCAAAGAAGAAAGCTGAAACTTAGCACAGCAGTGAGTCTATGTTTGCGCATAATTGCAGCTTTCTTTTTCTTTTCCACACAAGTCAAAACAGCAACATCTTGCAAAATACTGGAAGCCTTAGTAATGTCCTAAACTTTTTGAAAAGCAGATTTTAATGTGCTTATAGATGAATAATATTATTTGGTTCTCTACTTTCCTCTCCTTGTCACCATAGACACTACTTAGAAAAGTTTTATAGCTCCTAAGATACTATATCAATTGAAATCAGGTAGCCACTAACAGGAAAACTACTTAACTTTGTCAATTACTTACTGTAATCTAAATTTATCCTTTATTTTAAAGTTTGTTTGGTTTGTGCTTTCTTGCAAATCTCTTTGGTTTTTGTTTGTTTGTTTTTTTTTCAAAAACACATACAGCAGATGTTGAGGTTAGATTTGGTTAAACAAGATTTAGATAGCTGATTTAAAACTCTGTTAACAAGCTGAATTTTAGGTCAGTACTTTGAACTTTTGATGAGAACTGATGAAATATCTGTGTATGTCCTTAATTTTCTTACTACTTGAATTCTATAGAAACTTCTTATAAATAAAGTTTAAAGTTTCCTCCATTTAGTCAGGCGCAGTTGTACATATTCTCAACAATTATCCCAAAAGACATTGTACATTACTCAACAATCTAGAGATTGTTCTGAAAAGGTCTAAATTATAGTTTTCACTTTTCATCATGCTTTTAAAGAAATGTGCTCCCTATTTAGTCAAGGTAATTTTTAAAACTATCAGTGCTCTAAGAATGCCAGTGTCTTTTAAGTACATTCCCAAGTCTATCAGGAATACAGACTGAAGATTTTTAAGCTTTTAAAACTGTAATACAATGAACTAAAATAAACACAAAATGATTAATGAATAAGAAATTTGTTTTCAAATGTTTTCTCTTCCATTGCTATCTAACTGAATAATTGTAGTGTGGTCTCAGATTTTATTCCCTGATCTTAAGAAACTTTCATTCTAAAACATAAGCAATCTGCATAAGAGAAATCCCACCACACCCCAAAAAAAGAAATCAAACAATAAATGAATCAATCAAACAAGCACACAAATAAACCCTAAACCACTCCAGACCCCTCAAAAACCCATGCAAGGCTGACTGAAAGAAAGAGACAGGCAAATGCCTACAAATTTCCAATAGGAGGGAGTTAGATGGAGCCAGACTCTTCTCAGTCACATCCTGTGACAGGACAAGAGTTAACGGACACAAATTCAAGAAAATTCCACTCAGCCATAAGAAAAAAACTTTTACTGTGATAGTAGTCAGACACTGGAACAGGTTTCCTGGAAAGTTTGCAATGTCTCTATCCTTGGAGATATTCAGAACTCAGCTGAACACAGTCCTGCATTGAGGAGGAGGCCTTCAAATATGTGTTGAAATAATTGTATGGTAATGATTATCCTGAAAGGCCATTCATCATTTAATTAATTTCAGTTCAATAGCCAGTGACCTTGCTTATCACTTCACCCTTTATGCCCTCTGAGATCAGAATGGAATACCTGAGAATAAGTCTATCAAGTAGGCTTAAGTCTTTTTGAAAAAACAACATGACATTAGTGGACTCAAAGAGGTGACGGGAAGATCAATTTTTGCTGAGGTTGTCCAATCAGTCATATACAACTGCATTAACATTGCTCCAATGTCTCCTTGTCCTTACAGTCATTCTAGTCACCTAATGCAATGCTTATGAATGTGGGAAAAAACCTGACCCAGATGCAAGAGATCAAGAGTAACGCAGTACTTCATCTGAAAAAAAGACGAGGCAAGCAGTGGCTGTATATTCTGATGCAGAGACATGTAGTCCATATTGATTAAGTCAGGGAAGCCAAGACTATGTGACCTTTTAAGGCTGAAGAGCAGATATCTTCCACAGTAAAAATGACAGAATGTACCTTGTAAATGCATTCCTTAATGTTGTACATTGACATTCTGGGGGAAAAAAAATATTTAGTATTAAATATGAATATGGATTTGTATTATGTATAAACATAAAATAATGAATCTTTTATTATCTAATATTTGATATTTTAAAAATAAATAAGTAAAAATGCTCTCTCTTCTCAATTTCTTACTGAAATCTGAAATCACACAACACCGAACCGTTTGAAAGAAATTACATGCCTATAATATCAGTTCTTATCAAAAGTTCAAAGTACTGACCTAAAATTCAGCTTGTTAGCAGAGTTTTAAAATCAGCTATCTAAATCTTATTTTAACGAAAACCGAGTATGTATAGCCTGAGATAAGCATCTTTTGGGGACCAACTGTAGCATAACTATTTGGTCTTGATTTGGTGTTACTGCATTCTGGAAAAAAAAGGAGGTTAGGAATACTGTTAGATATAAATAGACTTGCTCAAATAAATGACTGTTTGGAGGCTTCTGTTTATTTATTGATTTATTTGTTTTATTTCTTTTAAGTTAAGTGATAAATACTGTGAATACTTGCTGCCTTGTCAGGTTTGGAATCAATTTTTTTTTTTTCCGAAATTCTTTTTTTATTATCAATGACAAACATGGGTTGTCAGAGTAATTAAAAAAAGTAATTTAAAGATATCTGATGGCCTGAGTTATACAGAAGGCCAGAGTAGCTGATCTAATTACTTCTGTTAGCATATTCATTATTGTACCTGAACAGATGAAAGTATAAATGTGGATACAGACAAACAAGACAAATACAAGAGTTTAAAATTTTGAATAAAAATCTCTCTAGTAGGAGAAGCATCATCCTAAAGCCTGTAATTTTCCCAATATTAGGTAGGAACTCGCATACAGTTTCTCATTTTCCAGGTTCCAGCAGAGATAAATAGTTGTCTCGTAAGTAGATTAATCACATTGAAATCACATTAATCACCTTGAAAAGGAGGTGTTTTGATTCAGTGAGATGATTCACAGAAGGAAGTGACAATTACCTTTGCTCATTGCTTTATTTTTGGTTAGCTGAAGTTAAATGGAAAAAGAAAAAAGTCACAAAAAAACCAAAAACACAACACCTGATTTAGGCCTCTGTATTTCTTTCAAATTGGTTTCTAACTTTGATTAATTATTTATTTTT
>VYZX01033888.1:0-31970 GCA_013401335.1 Brachypteracias leptosomus
CTGAGCCCTAAACGGAGACACCTCCCCAGAGCTATAAAAAGGCAGTGACTGGGACCAGCAATGGGGTTGTCTGAATTGAAGCTTGAAAACTCTATCTGCCTTAAAAAAGTCCAAATCCTGAAGGATCCCTTGGCCAGCTGATCACTTGGAACTCGTGTGAGACTGTGTAGGTGCGTGTGTAGGTAGGGATTGGGTGTTTTCTATACAAAATAAATAAAATCTGCCTTATGTCTGAATAATTACTAACAACTGTAGCTTTTATAATAATAGAACATCAGGATGGCATATTCACAGAGATTCTTCTATCTGGTAATGTTAGAGCTTGTTTTTGGGACAGAAGCATTTATACTTGCTTGAAGAGAGAAAAATCAGTAGATCTTCCAATAGATCTACTTCCAGTAGATCCCAGTAAATATTCCAATGCAAAGCATTGTGTAACATTAGTTTGAATGGGTAGAAATACTTTTACTTGAAGTAGATAAAAGTGAGACACTGGAACAGGCAGTCCAGGGAGGTTGTGGATGCTCCATCCCTGGAGGTGTTCAAGACCAGGTTGGATGAGGTCCTGGGCAGCCTGGTCTAGTGGGAGGTGTTCCTGCCATGGCAGGGGGGTTGGAACTGGATATCTTGAAAGGTCCCTTACAACCTAAACCATTCTATGATTCTATGAAAAAAGACTGACCTTTTTGCTACTTCAGTTATGCTAACCTTTTGTTGCACCTCTATAATTAGCACATAAATAGAATTTCAAAGACCTTCTAAAAATAATAACAAATTGTTACGTACTTTATATAGCAGACATTTCTGTGTATTATGCTTTGTAGATGTATCTGTTTGAACGCCTCTATGAGATGCCAAACAATTGTTAGGTAGTTGACTGGCTGGTTTATCAAAATCCTGTTGTTTCAATTCTCCTCAGAGAAGGAATTTTTTGTTCATAACTGTTGTAAGCTGGATAGAGTTGGTGAAGAGAAAATTACGATGTCAGTTGCAGTTGAGTTTGTTAAGCAAGAAGCATTATGCAGGCTATTTCTGCTCTCATGAATGTCTGTTAGTCAGCCAAGCTGCATTTTCCATCAATTTACTTCTTTCAAACAATCCACAATTAACAATAACAATGCTAAAAAATAATTATTTCAAGATAGAGTTCCCAAACTTTTCTTTTAGTGTTTCTGTTTTGTTTTTTCTTAACCTTTGACAGTACTCGTAACCTCTACTAGAAAAAAAAAAAATCAGATGCCGAACAGATTCTGTCAAATACTTAAGTTCTTGCTCGTAATAGAGGAAAAAGACTTAATGCTTAGCCAAAATCATATATTGAACAAAGAAGCATAGCCTTAATACAAGGAGCAATGTGTTAAAGATGTTAATGATATAGCGCAATCCATATTTTCTCCCTCTTTTTTTTAAGGTAGTTTTTTTGCCTATGTACCTATAGATTGCAAACATCAGTTACGTATCATATGTCAATTAAAAGAATAACATTTAGCCTTGAATAGTGATCAGTCTTTCTCTGACTGCATGCCATGATGACTTTGTTATTAGTAATATTTTCATGTCTATATATAGATGCTACTTTTAACCTAGACTCAAATGTTTTCTAAAGCCTGAGCGGTATGCTGATGAGACTGGCACACAACGCAGCTGCAACCCATTGGAAAGATATAGCCGTACTATAAAGCGGCTTAAAAAAAATTACTTAAATTATCAGATTGTAGATGTGTGTATAAAATTGTTTTTTTATTATTTCAGGATGGAGGTACTCCAGTTTTGTTTACTGTGCATGTCTAAAAAGAGTGTTCTATTTCACATAAAATATTCCAGATCTGGTCTCTGCCTGAATATGGTTTTAAAAATCTTCTTCATAACATTTAATGTAGCTCTAAATGAACAGAAAAGAACCAACCTTTTTCCATTAAAAGGACTTTGGACTCCTTTTTAGCTCTTCCTGTAGTACAGATGATTTTAGGGATGGAAACTTCAAATTCAACCAAGCTTTAATCCTTTTTCAGAGAAGACCTTTTTTATTCCACTGAAAATGGATATGATTTCACCAATTCATAAACCTTTAGAAATTACTTTTTGAAAAATCACATACTGTTTATTAGTACTTCCACGGTGCTTTTGGCAGCATTCAGAATATAGAACGAACTCTATTGAAAAACATATCAGAAAAGTATGACAAATTGCACTGTAGATATTAGTCAAAATGAAATTCCCTTTCTCTTTTTGGATAACAGCTTATTTTGGGATTAATATCATTTAAGTTAGTGGCTTTAAAACAAGACAGCCCTTACCTTGTAAGAGTGGAAGAATTACCTGGTTTGTTATGATGTAAAGACTGCACACTTCTCAATGCTTATAATATTTCTTTTTTTTCACAGAATCACAGAATGTCAGGGATTGGAAGGGACCTCAAAAGATCATCTAGTCCAATCCCCCTGCCGGAGCAGGAACACCTAGATGAGGTTACACAGGAAGGCATCCAGGTGGGTTTTGAATATCTCCAGAGAAGGAGACTCCACAATCTCCCCGGGCAGCCTGTTCCAGTGTCCTGTTACCCTCACTGAGAAGAAGTTTCTTCTCATGTTTAAGTGGAACCTCCTGTGTTCCAGTTTGTACCCGTTACCCCTTGTCTTGTCATTATTTGTCACCGAGAAGAGCCTGGCTCCATCTTCGTGACACTCCCCCTTTATATATTTATAAACATTAATGAGGTCTCCCCTTAGTCTCCTCTTCTGCAAGCTAAAGAGACCCAGCTCCCTCAGCCGTTCCTCATAAGGGAGATGCTCCACTCCCTTAATCATCTTTGTAGCCCTACGCTGGACTCTCTCCAGCAGTTCCCTGTCCTTCTGTAACTGAGGGGCCCAGAACTGGACACAATATTCCAGATGAGGNCCTCATAAAAGGCTATGAGGTTGGTCAAGCACGACTTCTCCTTGGTGAAGCCAGTTGACTGCCCCTAATGACCCTCTTGTCCTTGATATGCCTTGAGATGGCACCAAGGATAAGGTGTCATCTTTTTTGTTTTGTTGAGTTTGGGATTACTTGTCCATCTGTATCTGGTCCTGTGTCACTCCTCATAACACTGTAGTTTTCTACTGGGTCCTCCTACCTGTAAACTGTTTCAGTGTCTGTGTTTTCTTGTATAAAATATTACACTATAAATAGCAGCCCGTTCTTTCCAATAGGAACTCCTTAGTCATTCACCTCCAAACTAAGGGTGTATTCAGGTTGCTTGCATTTCATCATCCTGTCAGATGGTTCTGAGTTGAAGGGGTTTCTAGTCAATAGGAAATTTCTAGTCAATTTGGAAATTATAAATCCACAATGTCTAAACTCAATTTTCCTTACCTCAACAGTTTTGGCATATATATATTAGAATTACTTCTCTTGACTCAATTGCAGCAGAAGGTGATTCGTTCTTTTAGATATCATTGTAAACCTTTTAACAGGCTTTCACTGCACTCAGGTAAGACTAGAATTAACTTATCCAGTATTAATCATGTTCCTCCAAAAAGGAAACGTTGTAGTAAGACAACAAACAAAAATATTAAGTCATGTAAGGGTTAGTCATATGAGGGAGTTTAGGTCACTATTCTCTTTCAGTATGGACTCTTTTTCAAAACTGGATAGGAATTTTGAGTTTTGGGACAAAAGGTAGGAAGCAAGTTGCTTGAATTGGCCAGACTAGCTCAGGGAATGCTTCTGGTTGAATTCTTCCTTATTTCAGAAAGATCATTTAATGACTTTTCCTAGACTAGTTAGAAGCCAGTTCTTCTTCTTCTTTTTTTTAAATTTTCCTCTGTAAAATAAATTAAATACTACATGTGTAATAAAGTTATGACTCTGAATGGAATTCAGACAAGTGAAGGTTTTTTTACATACTTATAATACAACTTTGCAAATAAGGTGATGAATAAAGCTTTAATTCCACTACTATTTGCATTTTAGTAAATACTTCATTCAGCTTGGCCCAGCACAATATTTGTAATTGGTTTCAAGAAAATTTTAGTAAATGCAAGTCTAGCAACCTTCACAATTAGGATATTGCCCACCCATTATGACATGGTCCTGATAAAGGACCTGGAATCACATGTTTATGATGATTTTCCCCCATATATGTGACTTTTCACTTAATGAAACATGAACAGATTTAAATTACTAAGGATTTGAAGCCAGTAACTTGCAATATGCCAGTAGCATAATGGCAATTTCTTTGCTTTGTTTGCGTAACAGACGTTTTCATCTAACACAAATGAGACCATGACTTAAAAGCTTGTTAGCTTGAAAACCTATTGGATATATAAAGAAATATATTTTCCAGAAAATGAGGGAAGAAGTCAAGAAGGCTGAAATAGTTATAAAAGGCTGAGTAGACCACTCTTTTCTTTGCATTTGATATTATGCACTACTTTGTGAAATGTAAGGAAGAGACATCTGAAACCAGTGTCTGAGAATGGGCAAACCAACTGAAAACAAAACAAAACAAAACAACTGGGAAATAAAAGCCATAAGAAAATTATTTTTTTAAAAAGCCCAAAGCTGTGCCTCATTCTCTTACTTATCCTGTTTCACTGTGATAGTAGTATTTGAGAAAAACTCAGAAAGAAGGTTTGGCTAGGTCTGTTATATAAACTGAACACAGAAACTTCCAGAAGCAAAACTGATTACATTCTTAAAAATACACGCTCTAGATAACTTCCAGATGTAAGATGCTCTGTCAGTTACTATACCTGATTTGCAAGACATAGAAGTTACAATCCATGAAAAGTGAACTTGATTTTGCAATACATGGAATATATGTAATTTGCCAGTTTCTGTTTGCATTTTTAAATGTAATATTGATTAATATTTTTTCAAACTTCTGTATTGTGCTTAGAGCATTTTAAGAAATGTAAATGGTAGCAAAAAATAAATAGTGTTTTTTGGTTTTTTTAAAAACCCTGATTTCATCTGGAGTAGTGATGCTGAAATGTCATGGTGGAGTACAGCAATTAATGGAAATACCTAAGTTTATGATGCTGGTTAGTGTATTCTGAACTAAAACTCTAAGTTCTTACACATAAAAGCTTAGCACTTTTCATGGAATTTTTGATGAGCTGCTCATGTGATGAAAATGTTTTTGTTAATCCATTTACAGAATATTCTGTATATAAATAGTGATCTCTCTCACTTCACCAGCATGCTGCAACAAATGTTCATTTACAGGGAAATATTATTTCCTAATGCAGGGATCTGTGCCTGTTGCTTTGCTAGCATCTGTGTTCTGGGTTTGAAGGCCTGGGTTAATGAATATACCTTTGGCTCATATTAAGAGTAGTGCACATCTTCCTGGCCTACTGTGGTGCTGTATTGGACATTTTCAGCTCTGGGCAAACTACATGGAATAGGTCAACACTATGCAGAGAATCTGGCTTAGGTGCCAAAAAGTCTTGCTTGTTACAGATTTTCATTACTTTGTGTGCAGATGTTACTAAACTGACTCTGGGTCTGGAGTTAGATTGTGTTGCATTCAACTGGGAATCTCTTTGCTATCCTCCACTTATTGGTGCATATTGCACTTCTTTGAAGGAAAAGAGCTCATACTTTGAGGACAGTGGGATTGTACAGAGTAGTCATCACATTGGAGGTAGGAGTGCCATTGAGAAGGACTGTGATAGGCTGACAGAGATGATGGCAACCTCAGGAAGTTCAGCAAAGGCAAAGTTCTGCACCTGAGATGGACTAACCCTATGTGACAGTAGAGTTGAGGCTGACTGGCTAGAAAACAGCTTTGAAGAGAAGGTCCAGATGGACAAGTTTATTGTCATGCCCTTGCGGTGATGAAAACTAATCATGTACTGTTCTGTATTAGTAAGTATGTAGCCAGCAGGTCAAGGCAGTCTCCTTCCATTCAGTTCTTGTAACAATGCACCTGGGTAATTTTTTTTTTCTGCTATTGGGATTCCCATTACAAGCGAAACACCCATCTGTTGGAAAGAGTCCAGCAGGAGGCTATCAGGATGGTTATGATGGAGGAGCATGTGATGCATAAGAGGTGGCTGGCAGAGCAGAATGTTATGAGCCTGGATGGAGAAGGATAAGGGATATCTTGCAGTCCTCTAATATTTAAATATAATGGGTGTTAAAGCGTGGAGCCATGGACTCAAACTGGAGGAAGGGAAATTCTGCTTAGATGTAAGAACAAAACTCATCACCATGAGAGTGATGCAACATTGGACCAGGCTGGTCAGAGAGGCAGTGGGACCTCCATCCTTGAAGATTTCAGAACTTTGATATGACTCTGAGCACCCTGATCTCACTGTGAAGGTGGCTCTACTTTGAGTTATATGTGGGAATAGATGACTTTAAGACATCTGTTCCAACCTAAATTATTCCATTTGAGTGCTGCTTCCCAAAGTAAAAAAGGAATTTTGTTTGGTATTACATCTGCAGCTGCTAGACATTCATCTGATGCTCATTTTGTGCTTTACCTATTGAACTGATATGTTTAAGCTCCCCAAGACCTGCTTACCTGGGATCAAGTGTCTCAGAACAGGTAGTAAATTAATCCACATTTTTCTACATTGAGTTCTAATCTTGGAACTGATCTAGGGTCATCATTTATCTCTCTAGAAAAAGGTGGTAATTGCAGCTCAAAACACACAAATATATATAGACTTTGTAAGAGCTGATAAAACAATCATGTTTACCTTTTAACCAATATAAATTTGGATGTGGGTGAAAAAAAAAAAATCCCTTTTTTAACACTCTTGACTATTCTTTGTTCCTGTATCAGAGGCTTCCTTAGAGACTTGCCTTTTCATATATAGTTGTTTTGGTTTTTTTACCTGATATGCAGAATCTTTCCTTCTGCTACTGTCTTCTGAAAGATTTCCTTATTTCTTCTGTTCTGTCCAAACTTGATTTTCCTCTGTTAGTCTTTTTGAATTTTAAAACCTGATTCTTACACTTTATCCTACATTTGAGAGTGTAGTTTCTAAATTTGTCTAAGGTGATGCTGGAAGGATTTAAGGTGATAATGTTCTTTTACTTGTCAGTTAGAGGTTGTGTATTATGTAGTTGGTTGTGTCAGATGAAAATTCAGTCTGTTTCATGTTTTTGTTTCTACTTGTTTCATTTGCCATGTATTAGACTCTGCACGACCACGTGATTTATGGTACTGGTAAAGGGAAGAAGCAGGAACAACTAGATGATTGGGGATGAATGTGGAGGAAAGAACAGCTTTCTTTATATCAATGATGTAGGCAGCCTCCACCATGGGTAATGCTCAAGAAATTATTTGATAGGATGTGATTAGTGCTGCTGTTCTCATGAGAGGATGCTTTATGTAGCTGTTAATTCTTTTTTGCAGAATCACTGAGGGTGGAAAGCACCTCTGAAGATCATCTACCCCAAACCCCTTCTGTTCAAACCTGCATCAACTATATCAGGTTGTTCAGGAACATCTTCAGTTGGGTGTTGAATGTCTCCAAGGATGGAGACTTCACAACTACTTTGGGCAGCCTGTCTTTGAGCACTTTCACAGTAAAAAAAGAAACCCCTTCAAAAACCCCCAAAGCCCAAACAAACAAAAAAACAACCAACCAACAAGACTCAAACCAAACAAACAGAAAAGCAAAACACAAATGAAACAGCTGCCACAACATTTGTTTAAATGGCATTTCCCATATTCTAACATATGGCTATTGTCTCCTGTCCTGTGACTTGATACCTCTGAGAAGAGTCTGGTACTGTCTTCTTTCTCCCCCCATATCAGATATTTATATATCCCCTTGAGTCTTTTCTTCTCCAGACTGAACCACCCCAGCTCTTTCATCCTCTCCTCATATGGCAGATATTCCAGTCCCTTAATCATCTTTGTGCCGCCTCCTCTTTCTGCCAAGCTGCTTTCTGGCCAGTTAACCCCTACTCTGTATTAGATGCATAAGGTTATTCCTTCCCATGTGCAGGACTTTGCATTTCACATTGCTGAACTTCAGTAAGTTCCTGTCAGCACTCTTCTTCAGCCTGTCCAGATCCTTCTGAAGGGCAGCATGGCTGTCACCACTCCTCCTGATTTTATGTAATCTACAGACTTGCTGAAGGTATGCTCTGTCCCATCTCCCATGTCACTAATGGAAGATGTTAATGAGTATTGGTTCTGTATTGACCCTGAGGGACCCTACTAGTGACTGGCCTCCAGCTGCTCTTTGTTATCATGATAACAACCCTTTGAGCCTGGCAGTTCATCCAGATTTCAATCTTTAATGATCAATCTATTCATAGATGTGAAAGCATTACTTACTGTCTTCATAATGTAAAAATAGGAAGTCTGCCAATATACAGGTTCACAAAGATCATTTGGCAAGTGCCTCACTGGAATCCATTTACCAATATGAGCATTGTACATGTTTCATGTGAAAATATTGATGGGAATTTCTTCTGCCTTGCAGGTTTGTTAAGGAGTTGGGAACGTGCAATAGGTATGCCCTTTAGGTTTTGCAACCTTTTATTTCTCTGATTGATATCTAACATTAAGCACTCAGATGCTGAAATATTTGAGCTGTAAGACAGCTGTCATCTAGTCAGAGAAAGATTATGTCATCTCAGATAACATCTGCTCTCACAAAGGATATGTGTAAACAGGGAATTATTTCTGAGAGTAGAATTTTAACTTATTCTTGTAGATTTAGTAAAATGCATGTTTTTGTTTGTGAGTATACAATAAGTAGTATTAGCTTATAACTGCATCGTAGAACCTGTGACATGCAGGTAGAGAAATATAACTTTTCCTCCTTGAAGCTGTAAAGAGGTTCTGCAGCTGAAGATTCTGGATTAAACTTGTTTAATGTGTGTGTTCCTTCCCTTTGATCGTTACTCAAAATTGTTATTTTCTGAATCATAGCAGTGATTACTGTGGAAGCTGTAATATCAGAAACATGGAATTATCCCTTCATGTAGAATAAGGGACAATAAAAGTTTAAGGGGGGAAGATTTTCCTTTAAAAACCCTAAAAATAATAATTTTATGATACAGATATTATAAAAGGAAATAAAAAAGCAGAGTAAAAAACCCATAAGTTTTAATGCCCACAGGGAAACTTTGGCTATTAAACTGTTAGATTTTAGTGTACAAAACTGAAAATATCAATCTAGATTTATTACCATCATTATTTATACTTATGTTGCTTTGATGTTGATTAAGTTATTAATAATGAGACACAGCACTAAGAGTTTAAAATGATGAAAGAGTAAGTGCTTTATTGAAATTATTGTGATATAAATTGAAAGGATCTTGATAGGCTTGAGAAGTGGGCCTATGCCAACCTCAATGAAGTTCAGCAAGGCCAAGTGCAAGGTTCTGCACCTGGGCTGGGGCAATCCCAAGTGCAAATACAGGCTGGGCAATGAATGCATTGAGAGCAGCCCCACAGAGAAAGACTTGGGAGTGCCGGTTGATGAAAAGCTCAACATGAGCCAGCAATGTGCAAGTGCAGCCCAGAAAGTCAAATCTATCCTGGGCTGCATCAGAAGTGTGGCCAGTAGGTTGAGGGAGGTGATTCTGCCCCCCTACTCTGCTCTTGTGAGACCCCAGCTGGAGCACTGTATCCAGGGGCCCTCAAAACAAGAAGGAGATAGACCTATTGGAGCAAGTCCAGAGGAGGGCCATGAAGATGATTAGAGGGCTGGAACCCCTGGCCTACGAGGACAAGCTGAGAGAGTTGGGGTGGTTCAGCCTGGAGAAGAGAAGACTCTGGGGAGAACTTATTGCAGCCTTCCAGCCAGTATGTGAAGGGAGCTTATGAGAAAGTTGGGGAGGGACTTTTTACAAGGGGTTATAGTGATAGGATGAGTGGTAATGGGTTCAAGCTGGAAGAGAGTAGATTTAGATTAGAAATTAGGAAGAAGTTCTTCACTCTGAGGATGGTGAGACACTGGAACAGGTTGTCCAGGGAGGTTTTAGATGCTCCAACACTAGATGTGTTCAAAGCCAGGTTGGATGTGGCCTTGAGCAACCTGGTCTANCTTGAGCAACCTGTTCTAGTGGGAGGTGTCCCTTCCCATGGCACAGGCGTTGGAACTAGATTATCTTTAAGGTACCTTCCAACTCAAACCATTCTATGATTTAGAACTGAATTAAGTAGGTTCATCTTGTAAAATGAATATAACTCCCAAGATAGAATGAAATGAGCTGTTCTGTTAAGTGAATAAGCAGTACACAAAGTGTATTTACTTCCTTATTTGTTGTGGTTTAAGGTTTGGGGAAGGGGAGGGACAGGTGGAGTGGCTATTCCACTCCCCTTCCTGCCACACTCTATAAAAGGACACAGGAAGTTCCGCCCGCCCCCTCCTCGCTGGAATTGCTGCTGGCTCCGGACGGCTCTGTGGCTGCTACAACTCCATGTGGCTCGGGAGAAATCCAGTGGCATCCGAGGATTGGTGTTGTATATATTTGTATATATACTTTCCCTTGTTACCTCTGTATATTTCCCTTCCTCTGATATCCCTTTTGTTACTCCCTGTTCAAAGTTGTGATCTTAATTTTCCAGCTTTGTGCGAGGCCTTTCTTCCTCCCCTGGGAGGGAAGAGGGGAGGGGGAAGAGGGGTGAAACTAATTCTGCTCCGTGGGGGTTGCCCTGAGCCCTAAACGGAGACATTATTGTACATGAGTTTTACAACTCTTAAATAACAAAGTTAGAAAAGCAAGGATGATCCTACTGCCAGTCATTCACAGCATGTCTATGGAGGCTATTGCAGGAGAAAGAGCATTGATACACTGTGGGTTGCCCAGACACTCTGCAGAATACTCTGTGTATACCTCCCTGCCCATATATACAGGTGTGTTTCAGAAAGCATGTGAGTTGCTTCTCCATGTTGGGTGATTAGTATGAAGAATAAGCAGATTAATAGGTGTCACCCCTTAAAAATCTTGCCAGCAATAACACTAAAATCTGGCATTGGTTTTAACAGACGCTACATGTAAAACAGGAAACTTGCTGCCTGCCAGTGTTATGAGGTTATTCTGACAGCAGGTAAAAGCACCACCAACTGAACAAGATTGTTTGCCTGATTTCTTTATTTCAACAGTGTATCTCAAGGCATAAACTCTGTCTAGTACTACTGTATCCGGTAGATCTCACTATGTTAACTCATTCTGGGACCCAGGTTAGGTACTTTATTAGGCATGAGGGGAAGAGAGAGACCCTTACTGGTCAGATCTATTGATTTTGGTCTCATCTGTCAAATCTTATTGTCTTCTAGGTCACTGCAAAATGTATTTTCTGTCATGGGCTTGTCGTTCACCGTAGTTCAAGATGCACCATTCTGTTCTGTTCCTAGGGATTTCCCTTTGCCTGTAATTGATAACTTTGAACTCTGCCCCAAGGAAAAAAATTGCCAGATTGGCTCGTCTGCTAGTGTTGCAGTCTGCTTCACCACACACCTGAAATAAAATAACTTATACTAGAGAACTGCCTATATAAAGCCTGTGGATCTTCTCCATTATTCATCCATGTAACTTCCCTAAGACCTCCCTTAAATGGAGGTCAGTGGCTCTCCAGAATCATCCTTGTCTTGAAAACGGTCTTCCATGCTTTTCCTCTCATCTTGCCAGTTAACATTTGAAAATTGTTTAGAGAAGCCTAAACGAATCAAATGTTGATTTGGTTTATAGGATGTATGGCTTGGAAAGAACCAAATACAGATCTTAGTGTTAGTTTTGATCTCTACCATTCTTAGTATCACAAAAGATAGGAGCTTGAAATGTTTCTTGTTTAATGACAGATCCTCTTCTACCAGTTTATTGATACTATTTAGGTAAAGTTTAGATTAGTATAATGTGCATTTTATGTTTATCTGCTTATCTGGGAGACTTTCTTTGGCATACATTTTCCAGTAATTGTTTGGGAAAATGAGAGTTATGTGCTTAGCAGATTTAATCATTAAAAGTGGTATCAAGTAAGTCTAGTGATGGTGAGTTTACAGTATGATTTTAATTCAATGATTTGAAAATCATTGCATTAGGAATCATCAAAGGTCTATATTAGGCTGGATTTATCATGAGTAATATTTTATCTTTTGTTCTATATATGTCTTGCACAGCACAGAATCATGGCAGATACTGAGTAGGACAGACAGAAAATGAAGTACTGTACTACTCCAAAGTCTCTTTTTGTCACAGGGAATAAAATTGAATATTCATCAAAATATCAATATGTTTTTGACAGTCCTAGACTTTAGGTAACATATAGAATTTAACTTTAAAATTAATTGAACTTATTGTATGGAAGTAGTTTTGTCCACTTTTTTTCAATGACTGCAAGCAATACCTTTGACATAAAAGACTATTCTGTGAAAACAATTTATTTCTTCTCTTTCCCTATTTGTAATAGTGTCCACTCAGAAATGCTACAAAGTTTTTTAAAACAGTTTAGTTCTTTGATTATTCCATTGTGTGTATCATAAAGTTTTTAGTAGGATTTTTGTCAAGCTGATCTGTCTTTTCTTAGGCAAAACTCCTTTTGTACTAAATTTTAGTCTTATTTTAAATCATATTGGTTTCTTTTTTCTGATATTCTGTTTACAGTATTGGAGAAAAAAAGGGTTCAGTTTGACTCAGAGTTTAAAACAGCTTTGAAACTACTTTCAGTATTAAAATCAAGATTAACATAGTATATTCACAGGATTAGATGTTGTAGTACAATAGATCAAAATTACCTTGATTCCTTTGTAGGTTTGGTGCTTCCATTTTTCATTCATTAGTAGAACTAGTAGAAGAAAGATCTTGATCTGCCATCTTAACTTTTGTCAATGAATTAAAAGATTCTTGTTTATCATAACGCTTATATCCTTAGGACCTTTCCACATACAACTATTAGGTTCCCTGTAATTACAAACCCACTTACAGTGTCTGTTGCTAGAATTTTATATTTCCAGAAGGTCCATGCAGAGAGAGAGAAACCAATGTAAAAGTAAGCAGTATTCACATATTTTTAAAATTATTTACTCTTTAAAAAGCAGTTATAAGTGCAAAATTTATTAAGGGAGAGTTGATCATACAAAAAGACATCAGAGAGAATACATTACTTTGTTCAGATTGTGACATTTTTGACATGAAAGTCTGGAAAATCTGTATTGACAATTGCAAAATGAAAGAGACTGCCCGTGTTAACAGAAAAGCTTTACATCTGTAATTTATACTTATTCTAAAACTCTGTACTATAATTGTTAGAAAGAGTAACACCCTCACTGGTAACTTTTTTTTTTTTTCTCTAACATAGTTTAACAGCTTTGGAGAAGTTTATATGTGTGTTTGGTGTCAGTGTGCTCCCTCTATTTCCTCCATATATTTTGTTCACCATAAACACATTTCTACTGTGATCAAGAAAGCTGGTAGCCAGATAGTGGAGACAGAGGCTCCCAGTCCTTCGCTGTAGTAAAGGATGCAGCGCAAATTCAATCCTTACTGGAGAAAGATCAACAAAACAGAGAGGTTCTATGAATTCCTAGCTACAGAAGTAGCTTCAATTGGAATGTTCACTTATCAGACATCAAATAATTCAACCATGAAACATGAAGCTGTAGGAAGCAGGGTATCATTAGCTCTGTTGCATATAGAATGACTTGTCTTTATAATGTATTGAAATAATTTGTTCATGAAGTACTAAAATCTGAAATTGAAAAATATAAATTAGGAGACGTGAAAGGGAAACCGAAGAGAAGGAAAATTGTTCAAAATCATGTGCAAATGGAACATATATGTAAGAATTATGTTTTATTTCAAAAAGTTTTATTTGTTTTTGAATTATTACTTATTCACAGCTTTCAGTATAAAAATAGTTTAGTGAAAATGGATCTCAGGTTATGGGCCAGTTGTCCAAGAGCCAGAAGTCATAAACATTGCATTCCATGTTTTGTGTATTTATTCTAAACATTTGCTTTTGATATATAATGAGGATCTGCTCCTGCTTTTGATAGCAGTGCATCTACTGAACACTTTGGACACTTAATGTTGTACTGTAGCTTGGACTACTTCAAAAGCCTAACATTTTGAGGTGAATTTGCTGATCATTCCTAGTTTCTTCACTTTGTTTCAGAGCACAGTATCTTATCAGAGCACTTGAATGACTCGTATACTTTTTGAAAAGCAAACAAACAAAAACTAAAACAAAAATCAACAACCTGAACTGCAATTATTTTCCTGCTAGCAATTGATGACCTATTCAGAGGCCTGGGTTAGAACATGTCATATGACTGTGATAAGTCTTAAAAGGAAGGTCCTTATTTGTGGCACTTCAGTAATTTCTTTTCATATTAGAAATATTTCTGAAACATTTCTGCCATCCACAAGTGAGCATCTAGACAGGTCCACCATTTTATCCATCATTAATAAGTTGTAAAAGAAAATTTATGGAGCTTTTTTTCCAAGGCTGTAAAACATAGTGGAAAGTATTTTTATATTGATCCACCATCCAGTAGAAGAGAGAGAAAGGTTTCTTTGACAGTTTTCCTAGCAGAGGATTGGAACTAGAGGGAGAAATAAGTGGGAAGAAGGATGAGTCCTTCTACACCTTGAAAGAATGTTTTAGGTTTTCTCTGTGAATATGTGGATAGATTCCATGTCTTGCTGCTTTTAAAAAGGCTTTTTCTAACAAGGCTTTTCAGTCCTAACTATAGGATTCTGCTTGGTAAAAGTGAATATGAACTCAATCCAGATAAATGACTTGGAAGTTCCTTGAGTCAAGGGTATTCTAGGTAACCATGACCTTCCTGTGTTCAGATTTAGGCTGATACATAGAGCCTGTATGTCGTATCTGTGTAGAGAAGGTGTTGGTGGCTGGCTTGTTGAAGCTGAGGGTATTACTACACCTACTTATACTTAAGTGGGTCAAGAACAGCTTGGATGCAGGCTCTAGGATAGTCAGTGGCTTGCTGTGAAGTTGCATGAAGAGGAATGGGGCTGTAGAATCTTGTAGGGCCTGTTTCGGGGAACTGTTGGGCTCCTTAGGTTGTGAGAAGATAGTGATGAGAAAGCATCACTGAATTGTCAGTAGCAGAACTGAAGGAGGAACTGCTTCTCAGGTGCAGGTCCTCATCTGCGCTGCATGGATCAGGGACAATTACTATTTTCTTTTCTCTGCTGAGTCCTAGCCCATAGGTGCATTTTAATGGATAGGATCTGCACATGCAGCTCCACTGCTGCAATGAGCTGCAGCGAAGGAAGAGGATTTTGTAAATTCCACCTAATGCTGTGTCTCCTATCTTCCAGCTGGTGACTAAGTTACTGAATTGTCAATAGCCAAACAGTAAAGAAATGTTCCTGTACTGTTAACACTGGGCTGGAGTATTGACAGTGGCTCAGAAAGCAGACTTGTGTGTAAAACTATCAGAACTATCACTGCAGATGATTTTGTTCTTTGGAAATCCTCCATTCAAATTTTGACTCAGTCCTTTCCTATTTACTTGTTAAAATCTAATTAGATCACAGCATGCAATGATACAGCTGTAGTGTGCTCTGCTGTTAGTACCTTGTTTAAACCTCACTTAAGTGGCAAATTAAGAATAAAAAGGAAAAAAATAATACATTTGGGGAGATACTTTACAGATGAACAAAAATAGTTAGGTTACCTGTTTCTTTGGAAGAGGAAGCTTTTCTGTACCTCTTGAAATTTTAAGATTTTAGGAGCCTGTAGAGTTAAGTAAACAAAATGTAGTTAAGGACTGTGATGCTAATCTTGTAGAGAACAGCCTTGTGGAGTTGTCCCCAAAGCAATATAAAAGCGATCAGTTGATGATAAAACATTTTGGAATAATGAGGCTTTTGAGTGTAATCATGTAATCAGGAATTCTAGGAGTCGTTGGCTGTTAGAGCAAAGTGCCAGCAATGTGTTATAGAATGAACTAATCCAACAGGACAAATATAAGTGAAGATTCATAATGGGATTATTATTGTAGACTATTGTCTAATATTTATGAAGACAATTCAGTGCTCACTTAAGCTATTCAAAGTGCATTAGAACTTTGAAAATAGCTGCAGTGTCAACAATCTGCTTAAAAGTCTTGAATTTTCCAGTATTATGGAAATGGCAAGATGGTGTTATTTATGTAGTATGCATATCTAGCACGTTTCAGGCTGCAAAAGCATTGCTTTTTGTCTCTATGGTATTACTGAAATCACCACAATTTTCAGATCATTGAAATTATACATCAAATTGTATATTAAGTTTTAAAAGTTGTTTTGAGTTATAAAAAATATTTTTTGCTAGATTTTTGTATTCTGCTTCAATTGTTTTCAGTTATTTTCAACTGGTCATCAGCTTGAAGGACAAAAAAATGTGGCTGACTGTCCCTTTTGTGCGAAACTAAGCAGTGCTGAGAAAGGGTTGTTCTTGACCATTGGTGATGGCAGAAATTGAATGGAGCAGAACTTCACTCACACTGCTCCACAGATCCTCAGTTGTAATCTTCTTCCATTTGCATTGTAGTAACTCTGTGAGAAGAGTTTTAAGGGTATTCCAAGGCATGAAGGGGTAAATATGTAAAGAAGGAGTAAAGACCCTCTACAAAACCTTGTAGAAAGAACTAAACCCACATTCAAAAAAAGATTTTGGGTGTCCTAATATCATAGAAAAGTTTAGGTTGGAAGAGATGTCCTAAGGTCATCTATTTCCCCCTCTGACCCAAAGCAGAGCTGCAGTCACAGTTGGATTGACTTATACAAGACTGTGTCAAGTTCTGAAAATCTGTCTTTCTTCTGGAACAGCTGAATATACAGTTAAACTTCATTCTTGTAAGAGTACATTATTGATGGAAATTTTTAGCCACCTTGCCAAATCCAGTGTTAGTCTCTGATTTTAGTGATTCATGCACATGCCGTGAATCATATAGGTGATATGACTCTAAGAGTCATCTAAGATGTCATAGTGGAGTGTTTGGGAAATAAGAGTGTGTGGACCTGATTTAGGCAGAGAGGTATTAAGAAAGGGTTTGTGTGTATAAGGGGAAGCTTTCTATAGGGAAACAGCCAAAATTATGGTGGGTTTGTTAAAGTGAGTGGACTAGCATCATAAGGTTAATTTTTACAATGGAATAATGTATTTTTAATAAGCTTTGCCATATTATCCCATTCTTTAAAGAACAGTGGCTGTTAAGATGGCTATTAAACTACAGTATCATTTCAAAATTAAAATTATAAAAGAACGTCCAAACTATGCAAGATTAATTTGTATCAGCAAAAATAATACAGATAAAATCAAATACAGTGAATGTAAATTACCAAGACATTTTATATACAATATATCACATGTATTTTAAACAAATCAATAGTTACCTGTAGATGGATACTTTTCATTTGTATTGTGCAAGTGTTCTATATTCACTGTAACTTCATTTTACATTAAACATTTCTTTGTTTCCTGGTTTTATGCCTCTTAATGAAACACTTTTAGAGCTATTAGCATGGCAGTGACTTGGCATAACTACATGTAGTCAATTTTTAGTATTAAAAACTGATTTCCAGAATGTACTATGGAATGACATGTAGGTTTTCAGCCTGCTTTATGTGCATCTCTAAATCTATAGTATTTTTCTTTTCTGCGTGTTCTGCAGAAATAACAGAGTTGGCAAATCTGAACTTATTTGCTGGAAGTTTTAAATTTCAAATCTGGTGCAAGATCTGCTAATCCTATTTAAATCTGTAGTAAGAGAAAAAAATAGGGTAAGATCATCAGTTCCATTTTTTTTTTTTTTAATACCAGAAAAAAAGTTAACACACTCTCAGTACTGCAATGTTTTGGTCTCCCTTGTTCTTGCCCCCCCTTACCTAGGCTGTTAATAATTTCTTCGGTGTGGCTATTACACGTTGTTGGAGTTTGTTTTTTCTCTTTGTTTATATTTGGAGGCCTTTTTCTTCCTTTTACATACTCTACAGTGATCATATGCTTGATAAGTATGACTTGTTATTCTTCCCTTAGGTGGGTCTTGAGTTTGTCATCCCTGGATAACAAATGCCACAGCTGCTCTAGAAAAAAAATGGGAAAATGTCTGACTCTATTTGAAAGAAAAAAAAAATGGAAAAGAGCAATATATTAAAGACAGTTGCTGCTTCTGCTAATTCAGGGTAGTTCTTCTGTACCTAGCCTGTGTTTTTTGTTTGTTTTTTAAAGCTGCTGTTCAGTACTGTTGCTCCTGCTGCCTTTGCCACTGCTGCCACCAGCAAGCATGGTTTCTGGACTGGATCACCCTTGGGTCTGTTGGGTAGGATCTGCATTCACTACAGAACACAGCTCACTGCGTGGCTATGTCCTTAAGGGATCCCTTTGCCCTCTTAACTGTCACTTTAAGCAACTGACACTTTCTGTTTATGTCTGAACCCCATCAGTGAGTTGGCTGTTTGAGATTGTAGAAAGCCACTATTTCCTTCTGAGTGGTTTGTTTTTCCTCTCTTTCTGGTAGGCAGCCTCCCTTTGATTAAGGGTAAAATAGGTCTATTTATTGAAACACTTTAAATCTCACATGAAGATGAAAGTCTCACTAGGAATTGTTACATTACTTATTGTGTTTACAGAGTATTATTTATATGCTTATATGAGGAAGGACTCTAGGGAGAAATTTGGAAAGGAAAGGTGATGCACCAGCATGTGACAAGACTGTTTCAGCATGTCCAAACAGCTTTAAGACTGAAGATGTTTTCCTTCTTGCTAGCTACAAGAGTATGTCTGAAGGGAAGGGACACCCCCCCCCCCCCTTACACTTCCTGGGANCCCCATTGACATTCATGGGAACATTATCCCATAATTAGTTATACCGTGTTCTGTCTTTGGCATATTTAATATTACATAGGTTTGGTAGAATTTTTCTTTGTCCATTGCTGAACGCAAAAATCAGAAGAAACCGCAAGCTAAATTAAAATTTGTTAAATGCAAAATATGACTTAAACTCATGGTGGTCAGTTGATAAAGTGATGTGACATGCAGCTGTACTGAGATTTATATATGCATTTTGGTCATATTACTTCTAAATAGGTGTCTTTGGTTTATGTTTATAATGTTAATTTTCTACAGACAGCTGATTCTAAGCAAAGGAAATTACAAGCTTTGAACTGACAGATGAGTTTAAGAAAAAGTGTAATGTATGAGTCCCAAAGCAAAGAATGACTGTTTATTTTGTTGAAGGATATAATAGGTTTTTTAAAAGACAAATGACAGAGAAAAAAAAAAAAGATTGACCCTACCAAATAGACTATACAATGTAGTATACAACTCCTTTAATTGAAGTGTGTGGTTCTCAACCTACATAGTGTGAAAAAAAAGTTAAGTTGAACAAAACTATGTGGGTTTTTAAAGATTATTTTAATTTATCACTGATTTTATTATATTTTTAACATCTAAAATAAAATAAAGCAATTTAAGAATGAAAAATGTATTTTCTTTGGATGGGAAGGGGGAGAAGAGAAGAGGTTTGGACAGTGCTTCAAGTGATTTGTTTTTCTCCTGAAGCAATGTTTCATTCTTGTGATAAAAATACTTATACCTGTAAATGACGACATAATTCCATTTTCCAAATGTAATACTAAAGAAATTGCATTAGCAGTACAACATTGTAACAGCATTTATGTTTACAGCAAAACTTTCTCAGTTGTTTAGAAGCTCCCTTAATTTAAATATTGGCAAGAGTGCTATGCATAATGGAGTATGAACCATTTTCTGGTGATAGAAGGTGATGGACTTGCAGTGATTCATCACAGGAAAATACATTTGGTTAACTTGTAAGTTGTGCATAATCTGTGGCTGACCTAAAACCGTTCCCAGAGGCAGGTATCTTTCAATAAAAGTGATGCTCTACAAGAAGAAGTTTATCTAAGTTTCAGTTTCGGGGAGCATGAGGGGGGAGTTATGGAGATGTGATAAGAGATCCAGGGAATAAGAAAATACATCTTGTCCCAGGGCAGTTGTTGATATCTACAGTTGCTACTGTGACCCCTATGAAAGCAATGTTGAACTCTGCTGTTGCTAGTAATGATATTTTGGCAAGGTGTTAGCAACAGTTTCCCTCTGTGCCCCCCAGTGGAATATAATTCATGGCATTAAGGATGTGTGCACACCTAAAATCAAAGGCTGATTTCAAGTTTTGACAATATAATGCTATAATGAGAATGGATATGACAAATCCTTTTGAATTTTGATTTGATCAAATTTGAATTTAATTTGAATCAAATCCTTTGAGTTTCTAAAATCTGGACAAGGGTTCTTCTGAGTTGAGTACTACTAAAAGTAATGCTGGGCCTTCACTTATGAAAAACCTTATTGATGAGGGGCTACTAATAGTGCTGTCTTCAGAGATTTCACTTAGCAAATATGGTATTTGTAAGAATGCCATCTGGAATATAAAAATTGTTTTCCATTTATAAAGGTAGTAACTTGTGAAAATATAAACTGGAAATGCAGTCAACAGCATTGACTGAAATAAGAAACAAAAGTTGTATTCATTTCTCTGTTAATTCTGTTAGTTGGTTCTATACTCCTATATTTCTTTCAAAAATAGTTCTTATCAAAAATAACTCATATGAAAGGAAATTGAAACATCCACATTTGTTTGAAATGTAGGTTTCTTCAGAACCAAAATGAAGTGTGCTAGTACTTGGGAGGTATTCTTGCCTTGTTTAGCTTTTTTATATTGCTGGATCATAATGATCATAACAGCATTATTAAAAAGACACTGAAAAGCCAAAAGATTAGATTTCATCTATAATAACTTCTGTGCTATACTGAAGTTGGAAACCTTAAGGCTTTGAACATGTCAGTGGATACAATTTATCCTTTAAATCAAAAGGAACAGCGAAGGCAAGAATTAAGTAGTCCAGGAAAGGAAATGAAAACCTTTCATTTCATAGAACTGAAGCTAAGGAGCACGTATGAATAAGCAGGCTTGTGGGGGTCAATTAATTTGATTCAATCAACTTTAAATTATTAATGAGTTTTAAAAACTGTTTAAGAGACTTTAATATCAGAATGGGACTGATCATAGAATACCAGCATAGCATGAATGTGCAGTACCTGGTTTCACAAAGGGAATTTTCAGAGTTACTATTTGGTAAATGTAATTTAAATACCATCTCAAATATTGCTGAAGTAATAGGGCAGTGATTTTTAAGAACATAAAAATTCCTGCTAATGTATTAATGATAGGGGTTAAACAAGAGGAAATTGTTCCAACTTACTGTGCCTGACATTAAAATACTGACATTTACCTGCAATTAATGTTACTGCAGTATTTATGACCCATCTCATAGCAGCAGGAATGCAGCAGCAATATTAGTTTCTTGTATACAGCAAAGATCAATATTTGAAGGCTATACTTTATGACTTAATTTCTGACCTTAGTAAGATATTAAAAGAGTTCTAACAATATTCTCAGAGGGACACTGTAGAATTGTAATTTAGATGTGCATGATACAAATTAGAAACACAAATTTCTAAAATAGAAAAATTTGCTATTGGTTTATTGCCAAATCTGAAGGATTGAAATTAGTAATGCAATAATTTGCTAAAACTCTAAAGCTCAGATTTCCACTTCTTGTTTTCTGTAGGTATTTTTCTTTCAGTATTTTCTTCTCCAAAAGTACTCTCATTTTCCTTCTGACAGGATGGGGAAGTAGTTCAAGAGCTGCCTCTTGTAGTGTTTAGCTGCTGAGAATTTCTCAATTTGAGCAAGTCTTATTTGACCAGTACTGAAATATCGACATAATTGAAATCAAGAACAAAACCACAGTTTCTTTCAGTGGCAGCTGTTCACACAAAGTCCTTAATACTGAAATATTCAGCCTGTGTTACTCTTTTCACAACATTTGTGGCAAACTGAAAATGTTCTGATTATGGTTGTAATTCAAATGATATAAGCATTTTTACTTCCATAGGTTGTTTCTTAGGTTTATTCTGATATCAATGATTTTTTTGAATTTTGGTGAATGGATTTTCTTGATTAATACGATGAGAACAACATTTCTTTTCCACCAACTTTGAAATTTTCCAGATGTGTGTGGTGTGCCCACAGCTTGGCTCTCTGTGTGTGCATCCTGACCACGGCCCAGTGGCCTGACAGGCAGGGCAGGAGAAGTAAATACACCTGCTAGTTTTATTTTTTTTACAGTGAAAAAGCCAATAGTCCTTTGTTACAATAGTAGTTATTTTCTAGATTGTCCCACACAATATATATATAAAAAGAGAGGCAAAATAGTAAAATTTTATGTATTTTCAGCAAAAATTCTTTCAGAATTCAACTGTACTGCAGGAGTTGCATGTACAGATCGTGCTCTTACCTTATTTCCTGATCTGCAGCCAGAGACACCATCTAATGCTTTTACAAGTATTGGTTAGTACATTGAGTGCTAGCTATTTAATTGCACTGTGTTCTATTTGCAATACAATGCTGACAAAAGACTGCAATTTATTTTTTTTCCCTTGAATTAAAACTAATGGGGCAAAGCATCTATTAAAAGTTATTATCCAGCTCCAGTGACTTAAAAAATTAGTTTTTCTCCAACATATTACAAGGTGATTGTAAGATACAGGCATGCAGATTCCCATATTGGCAATGGACATATGCATATGTTTACTTTTAATTTGCTTTTCTATTTCAGCACATTCTCTACCAAAGAAGAAAATTAAAAATGTGCATTATTAACAACTTGCCAATCACTGTTCTTACAGCATTTTTTAGTTAATTTAAGCAATATACACTCGTGCCGAAAGACTGTAGGACTCTTATCTGGATGCAATTTTAGATTTTTTCATTGAAGTGTTTTCTTAGGTTTCTATCTTAGTACTGCTATCCAAGTATTACTTTTTATGGCACCTGTATTAGAGCCATCATATTATAAATGATTTGGCCTAACTTCTCTCTCTCTCTTTTTTTTTTTTTTCCTTAAAGATAAGCATTTAAAATCAAATTTAAGAAATGCTGTAAAAAGGAACTGATAACAGCTTATTTGGAGTGTAAACTTCACAAGTATTCCTTATCCATCTTTTCTAAATCCAGCTGCTGTCCTAACTTTCATTCAGAATCTTTCTAATTTCAATGATTTCTAAAAATATTTGACCTCTGATGAGTTTTAAAATATAGCTCTGGAATCTTGATGGACAATGGCGACTCCCATTGTATAAAAGAGAGTGCACTCTACAAATAAAGCTGTTTCACCAACACGTGAATAGGAATAAATATTTTTGGATTAATAACCCAGGGTTTTTTGAATGTATCATCTTAATTTCTAGACCATGCAACCTAAAAGTAGTAAAAGTGGGAGGAAAGACCAAGGAATCAGATGGAATATATAAATCAAGGTATTAAGTTAAGCACTGACATCTACCTGTTAATAAAACATAATTAGGTATTTTTGTAATTTTTAGATTGAAAAAATACCAGTCTATTAAAGAAAATAATGACTTTCCTTTATTAAGTTTTTTTTCTTTGCTTCTTAACAAGGTTTTCTACTGTTAGAAAGCACTTGGAAACAGTTGGTAGTGCAGAGATTAAATTTTCATCCTAATTTTTGCTAATTTGTGTTAAAAAGTTGGTTAGTATAGTTATTGTAATAAGCATTGTTGAAGGTTTTGTTGTTGCATTCTATTCTGAATTATTGTAAAAGGTCCTAGAAAGCTTCATTTGTTTAGTAACCTAAAAATTGTAAGATATTTCACTACATTACATGCTTATGATAATTAATTTGCTCTGTGCAACATCACCAGCATTGATCTTATCTTATAATTCAAACAAACCTGGATACTTTTTTGTAAAATGTTGCTTTTGTTTCATGAAAGCAGATGATAAATAATAATCTCAAAGAAATAAAAGCAATAAAACTGATATAAATGAAAATTCTAATGCTTTTTCATGGTTTCATAATTATTGAACAGACATGATACCAATTCTCAAACTCATATGGCAATCTGCTTGTCTACAGGGAGGCCAACTAATTTCCAAATGGGATCCTGTTCAAAGCTTTGCACTAGTAAAGGGCAACAGAAACTCTGAATATTCCCTATCTTGTGATTGCTTACTTTATTTTGTATTGGTTCAGAATAAAATCTGCCAGAAATGTTTTGATGCATTTTATGCAAAACTGAGCTTGCAATCATGTGAAATAACATCAGACTAGGTAATAGCAAAATGAAATGCCTCACTCTTGCATTTTGATAAATTTGGGAGAAAATAGGTACAAAGGAATAAAATATCTGAAAAACTGCTGTGAATTGTATCATTTCAAAGGAGCATCCTTCTAGTAATGTCATGTGGTTTTGTTACATACTGTCAGCTGTAAAAAAACAAAAGCACATGACAAAATCTCAGGAGAAAAATACCTCCATTTCATGCATCTTGTAAGCAGCACTATTTTTAGTTCCTGGGAACTCCATGTAAAGTGTGAACTACTTCTATTGCTTCTGATCCCTAAGTGAATCAAAGCTCCTGAAATTATACTCAACGGGCATTTAAAATTTAATTCAGATTTCTAAACAGCAACATCTGTTATCTTGTAAATTAAGTAAATAAACAACTCTTACTTACTTGAATGATCTTTGGAGTGGATCTTCAGGTTGTAAATTAAATTATGTGGATATTTTTCTTTTTTTTTTCCTCATTTTTTTTTTTCCCCTTTTTTTCTTTTTTTTCTTTTTTTTTCCTTCTGGTAGGTAGATAAAGGGAACACCTTGAAGGGAGATTATATATTTATTTTTGTATTTGTTTTGTTATTTAACTCTGTGGAGTCTCAGACAATGAGAGAAACTAGCTAAAGTGCTGATGTGCATATGCCAGCTTCACTAGCTGGACAGCTGTATTATTTGTCTTTATAGCATATGTTTGTATACTGGTGGCTGTACCTGTACATAGCATCATTAACATCTGCTTCCTTCCACTTTCCACTGTTGGCTTAGTGTCTCTTGAAAAGCAGTGAAGTGGATGATGGTGTGTTGTCCTAAAATGTGCCAGGACTGATTGAAGACATTTCCAGGGTAGCACAGAAGCTGAAAATTACTTCTGTATTCCATTATGCACAGACTGTTTCCTGTTTTTTTTTCCTGACATTACTTTATCACACCAGACCACCTGCAACCTTTTCCATTCTGAGAGTACCCTATAGTTTCCTCAAAGTAGGAGGGTCCCTTCTTCAGAATTATGTTAGACCATCCTGTTCTCGGGTAGTTATATTTATATATGGTGAGGATATAATTTTTCATACTCCTATGAGAAATTCTGATACATCATTGCAAATTATTTTTGATAGAGGATTTTATCTGTTACTTCTGGATTACATTGCCATTTCTCTTTATTTTAACATATGGTGGGACCAGTTGACTTCTGCCAAGTAAAAATGCCTCTTGTAAAACTTTCCTCTAGTTGTTAGTTTACTTGTATTAACTTGCTACTGTATTAAAATATTTCTTTGTATAACTTTCAAAGAATGATCCATTCCTTGGGGAAACTGTTTTGCTTACTGTCTTTCTCAGAGCTTGAACTACTATGACATTGATGACGAACTTCACTGGACTCATTACCTCCATGCAGTTTGTTTCCTGTACTTCTGGGATACTCTCAGACTTATGGATAGTTCTAATTCTGCATTCCAAAGTTCATGGGAAAATCAAAGTATGAATGATGGTAATTCTTCATTCTTTCTTTTAGACTCGGGAAAAGACCATCTGCAGTGGATGAGTATCTGCCTTTCAAATGGAAAGTTTGGTTGATATGGGTGTTGTAAGCCTTAAGATTGGAGATGTTTTGTCCCGGTGCTTCTAGTGATGCACTGTCATCTGCAGTCATCCCTGTAAGTGGTGCAAGAGGAGCTATTTATGGTGACAGTTGTTCTAAGTTATGATTAAATCTGGAAGCTTGTGATCCTGCAGTCTTTTTTATAATTGTATTTCTCAATCTTCAGTTTAAAAAAATCTGTTATTCAACAGTGCATTTAAAGCTGTACTGCATTCAGTTACTCAAAAGCAAGTTCTTTACTTTTTATTCCCTTAAGGAGGCAGGCATATAAAATATTACTGAATTTATATGAGACAATTCTCTGATGTCTCTGTGGCAGACAAATCCCCATATTTCTCCATTGTACGTTATCTGTGAGTATGGGATTGGTCTATGGGGATCTCTGCAGTGCATTTGACATTTTGAAAGAAGCCCTCAATGTCAACATTTCATTTTTCTCTAGGCTTCTGGGATTTGGAGCTCTCTAGACATTTGTTAGGTGGGTTATCATGTACTCAGGTGTTGAAATCCATTTCCATTGACATGTTGATAAATGAGTGGCTTGGAACTCTGTTAGTATTTATTTTGTGATTTTTCTCAACTAAGGGTAGAAGAACATGTAAATCCATGTTAAATTTTAAACACTGAAATAATGTAAGGTTGTACTTACCTAACTTTATGAGATTGTCTGATAAGTTTTGCACATGAGGCTAATGAAGGATCATCTTTTCAGATTGTTTTTAACTGCTCTCATTTGTGCCTCGTTAGGCTGTGCAATCCATTGACCAGTGGTGGGAGAAAGAGAAGACAAAGTGGGGAAAAAATCCAAACCAAACACATTTACCTTCCCAGCTGTAGCAAACTGGAAATTCCTTACTATGCTTGTTTATGTGTATACATAAAGAATCCTGCACAATTTTAGCATTGTGCTCCATATGTTTCGAAGAGATAGGATGATACTTTTTTGACACACAGTTTTTATTTGGTTGAAGGTGTGTATAATTCACATCTGGTGTGAACCACTAAGATTTAATGGAGTGTGTTTCTTTTCTTGGGGATGGGGGGGAAGGGCAGGACTTGGAGGTCTTTTGGTTGTTAGTTGATTTGCATCTATTGGTGGTTTTGGGCTGGTGGTGTGTTATGTGGTTGGTTGGTTGTTTTTCTGGATATGTTCCTGTAGTAAGTTTTTCATTGATAACATGATGCTATGGTGCTCAGTGGTTATCTGTGTAATATGGAGTTTGTTTACAGGGGTATACTGAATGGCACCTATCTAGATTATAGTATTACTTGTCTTTCTAACACTAAAAAAAGTCTGTTAGAGCTATTAAGTGGGTCAAGAAGCACTTAATCCACAGTATCTGACTCTTGGAATATGTCTACAGCTAAAAACTAAGACCATTTAATTATTCTCAGAAATAAATTTCTTCGTTCTACATTCTCCATTTCATATTCTTCAATTCTGAAAGGGACATTATCAGCCAGTTGCTTGTTGGAGGTTACCAGTTGGGACTAACAGTCCTTTCTGGGCTGTTTTTTTAAGGCAGAAATCACAATAGTGGATTTTGTTTTGTGAAAACCCTTTCATTTGCTTGAATGAGAAGCAAGGTTTTCAACACAATATAATTTAAAAATAGATGGAGATTCTGGAAAGCCATCTATGTCATCCTGGTTGCATAGAGCTGCCCATGTATTTTACTGGGCTACTTTGCCTTACAGCCTTTAGCTAAAGGCCAGGATTTGGCCAAAGTCACTTTTGAGTATAGTCTAAATTTTTAGGTAATCTTTAATGGGAACTAAACCACTAGTGAAATAATCTCGTGGGAGCAGGTAATTGATCTTTCATTGCCTCATATGTGATTCAAAAAATCTGTATTAGTTGCTGTTGTCCATTATTCTGGAATCTTTCTTTTTAAACCTCATGATAAAATTTAATATTGCCTCCATTAAAAAAGCCAGGCAAACTCAAAACTTGGGTTTATTTAATAGCATGTAAAATATTTGTCAAGGGACTATATGTATTTCAAGTCAATCTAAATCATTTTTGACAACTCTAAAATTGTGTTCACTACAAGGAGAGAAAATGGCACTATGTAAAATCATAACATCACAGCAGAGTATGAGGAGAGATTATAGTTGTATGATAAGTCATTTTATTTCTTTGTAAATTAAATTCACTGTACAGTTTCGTTTTCTGAACTGTTTTCCACTCAAGTTATTTTGTAAGGATTAAATTAAATTCATTCCAGGGTACATGCTTTCAGAGATTTTAACAGTTCCTATTTGTTTGAAATATACCATTACTTTCTTAACAGTGAAAGAAAAAGTTCAAAAGATAGTTTTCCACCTCGTTGCTTCTTTTCATAACAGTACTCATACTTCAACTGCAGGATTTTATTGAATACAAATTGAAGTGAACCTATGTCAGAATGGAAATATCAAAATCATATAGAAGCACTATGCTTTTCTCATTGCAAGTGGGGGTAAATGTTGTACCGCTGTGATTACTTAGAACTCAGGCAGAGGATCTGTGAGGTTTGAGTAATAGTTGTATTTAAAGTACTATGAATTTATAGTGCTTTCTCTACATCAATCTTTTCCAGTGTAGAGTTTTACTTGCTTCTGAAGTAGCAGGCTCTAATGTGACAATCTGTCTGACCTTTTAAAGGAAAATGGGAAGCTTTGTGAAGATGAAAATGTCTAACTCTTCATTCCTAGAGATGACCAAATGAACATGTGTACTTTTTGTCATCTCTTAGAGAAGTAAGAATAAATATAAATGTGGTTGTAGATCATGTAGGGATATGTATGTGTCAGATTTCTATTTCCTTCCCATATGCAACATACTTCAGAGAGTAATAGGATCTTTTAAACTAAAATTCAGTTTATTGTTTTCATTCAGGAGCTGGTTCACATTACTGAACAGTTAGAATGCCAATATTGTACTGACTGGTTCTTTGCAAGCACAGATCATGGAATGTCTGCAGGCGTTTTTCGAGCATTTGAAGCTATCTCTTCCTATGTAGAATACAAGAAATTTCAGAGTCAATCATCAGTTATTTCTATCTGGAAATACGGAACAGAACTCAGCAAAGCGATAAAATATTCAAATTGACTCAAAAGCACTTTAATCTTAGTTTCTAGAAATACTGTGCTCCATTAGAGTACAAAGAAAATGCTTTCATAAAGCTTTTATATAGCACAGTAATCAATATTTTGGAAGTAAAGACAAAAGAATAATGAAGGGTTTGGTTTTTTCCCATTTCCCATTCTTTAAGCAGTTGACAAAAATGAAATAATATTTCCATTTTCTTTTAACCTGTTGGTTATCAGGAGTGTCAAAGACATATTGGAGTTGGGCCAGCTTCAGACATCCAGGAATGGACAGGCATATAATGGACAGGAATAAACCTGTAAGAGTGGAGTCACAAGCTGTGCTGTAAAGAGATAGATAGACATGCCAGTTAAATCCTGATAGTTTTTTTCAGCTGCTGTACCTTTCCAATATCATTATATTTCTGTGACTAGTTACAGCAGTCTTTGGATTGTGCTCTCCAGTGCTTCATTTCTGTGTTATGTGCTGGGTGTGTACACATTGGTTGCATTTGTCAGCTATTAGGTCATGGTTTCAGCTCTGGCATAGGTTTTTAAATTGTGGCAGTTTTTCCTTTTTCTTTTAATGTAGGTGTTCTTAAAATTATTTGTCTTTTAATCCCTGCAATATTTTTGAAAAATTGGTTTGTGTCACATTCCTAAATATTACATTGCTGTGAGTACTTTCAGTATTATAATTTTGTTTAAAAAAAGTAAAAAACAAAGGGTCTGTGAATATACGTGCATATTTTTATTCTGAAGCATAACTCTAATTGAACTAGTTTGCAATGTGGAAAGATAAGAAAAACAAGATTTTGCATCACAGAACCTGGTATTCCTGGCAGAAATAAGCTCTGCCTAGAGCAGATCTCAGAGAAACTCATACTTTAGCCTGGAATTCCTTGTGTATATGCACTGTAATGTTAACGTAGTTACTTTTTTACCTTTCTGTTACTTGTGATATTTATTGCAGTGATTGATGGAAATATCATGAATTTTATGCCTGGAAAAGCACAGAATTAACACACTATCTGATATATCATTTATATGTTGAGGTCTGTCCTTCTTGATTTTGACTCTTTTTCATTCCTCAGAATAGTTTGCAGAAAATTGATGCGATTGTTTAATTCTCTTCAGATGCAGACAAACGTTACCCAGATTTTTGGAAAGTGGAGCTGGGTAGCTGAATTATCACAAGCTCTCTTCATCTCTGATTCTCTGGGGATTTCATTCCTCCTCTAAAGATTGGCTTTCATCTGGCAAACAATTTCTAAGAATCTTATGTGATAAATTTCACTTTTCCTACAATGTAGGAATGTAAGAGGCAGTAGTAGACAATATTACCTGGGGTTCAGCAGAGGGTTTTTTGTTTGTTTGTTTTTTGAGATTGTTAACGTTGTTCAGAATGCAAACTTAACATCTCCCAGACCCTAAAATAGTGTCTTGGCAGAGCAGTGAACCTTTAAAACTCCCTGAGTACACTTTCCTTTTTCTATGGCATTTGTCACCTGGTTTGGGGGATATGTTGGTAGTGTTGTACCAGTTAAGCCTTCCTCCTCTTTCTGCTTTCTTCTTTTGCTGTTTCCACTTTGCTGTAAGTATATTGAAATTTAGAACTAGAAATGTCTGGATATATAACATTGCACAGCAGTTATTTTAGAACAAGTGATCTGTGAGGGCTACAATGTTTGTCTGAATCTCATGGTCTGCTTTTCTTGCATGTATATCTTACCCTACATTAAATACTCTGAAAAGTAATTGCACCTATCTACATCTTAGGAGAATTGCACTATTAGAATTAGCCTCTTTTTCCTTACATGTAAAACAATTTTTACATTCTTGTAAAGAACTCCCACTAAACTGAACCGATCTTACTCTTCAGATGATCTGTTGATTCTCCAGGGGTTTGTCATGTATGGCAGTCTGTGTAAAACCTTATGCAGTTCTAAAACAATGTGGGACTATGGCCTGAGCTTTTCAGGTTGCTTTGGCTATAGGAGGGCTGGAAACAAGCCAGCAACTTCAGTTCCAGTTCAGACAGTTGCCCCAAATTCCCTTGCCATTGCAGCTCAGCATGAATAATTTCTTTTCACACTATGGTATGTTTTCTTGGTCTCCTTCTGCATTCAGCCACATCTGTAAATAAATTTTGTTGTAATTTCTCTAGAGAACTCAATCACCTTTTATCATCTTAATGGTCAAACACTGAATGATTATCACTATAACATGTTTTGTAGTTATATTTGGTCTAGTTTTAATTCACACGAGTAGCCAAATAGTGCTTCATATTTACAAAAACATATTTTGAAGAAACCTTTTCTTTATGAAGGGAACAAAAGAAAAAATGAATTAGGAAAAAAATGTTCTCCAAACTTGCAAATGTTATGCATGGAAGACTTCTGATATATTTTCCTTTTTGTTGGTTAGCAATGCTATTTACAACAATAAGAATAAAAAGAGGGTTTGTCATCAAAAAGGTTACTTTTGTCTCTTTGGTGATGTACTCATAGCTGATTGCAGGAAATGGCAGAATAGAGTACAATTTCTCTCCCCTGTAGAGCTCCATTCTTTCTTTTTTATAACAAGATTAATGATAGATATGCTATCAGTTAAGCAATTAAAGTTTCTTTCAGAAGGATGTAGAAGCAAAACAAAACTATGAGCATCTAAGAAATTTAATTTGGAAAAAAAATTTACATCAGTGAATGGCTTCCAATCAGATGGTAATAAAATACTCCAGCAGAATTAATCTGTTGACATATTTTTTCTGAAGTATATTTAGATTTATTTTTTTTTTACTAAATGAGGCTAATCAGAGAGAAAATGTATGCTTAATTTATGTGCAAGGCAATGCACAATATGTGTATCATTTCTAATAAACATAAAATATGATTGTTTAAGCTTAGAAGACCCCATCCCTACACAACCAGGCAGTATCTCAATACTCTTCCCAGGATACCTGTCCCCGCTTCCACTGCCTATGCATTTCCTTCTTGCCCTTTAGTTTGAACAGCAAGTCTCTTGCCTTCCTTGCCTGATTTCTTACACCTGGGGATTGAGAGCTCTTGCACTCTATGGAAAGCGTCGCTGCCCACCAGGCGCAGGGAGGAACAGCCAGCGAGTGACGCGAGTGTGGTAGCTTGTGTAGCAGGG
>VYZX01033890.1:9431-51668 GCA_013401335.1 Brachypteracias leptosomus
TTCAGTTTCTAAACTATTTTATGTATCACAGTAACTATAATATTATAATTACTGCATTGATTATGTAGCTGATGGATATTAGCTATTAAGACAGCTTTAGGCTTTTAGAAGGCAAGCAGTACTGTGCACATTTATCTTTGATTTTATTAGAGATGGACAGATCCATTTTTTCAGTAAAGGAAAGGAGATGAGATGGGTATTGAAGATAAATCTCTTAATACCACAAGTGAAGCTGCACTCCAAACAATCTGAATGGCTTCTTTCCCTTTTTAGTGGACATGACTGGGTGTGAAATGTATGTTACAAGGATGTGCATTTTACGCATACATTGTGCATGTTNNNTAGCAAAGGGTGTATATTTGCCAGTTCTCCCAGTTTGGCCCCTTCTGGTTCTGTTCATTATTTTCTCACAGAGGCAATAGTACTAGGTTTTGCACCTGGCTGCTGCTAACACCCTTTACATGTCCTGCCCAATGTCGGCAACCAATGCTTTCCTTGCAATAGTGGAAATACTAATATTGGGTTTATGTTCCAGGACAGCACCTTTTTAGCTGAATGGCCTTCAGCAGATGAATCAACTGTCAGCAATACCTTGCCCTTTGATTTCATCAAACCTGATTCCACTTCAGATAGCGAACAGGTTAATGACAATGAAATCCGGCCAAGACCAGAAAATCTGGACTTTGAGGCCAGTTTGGCACCTGAAGCTCCGCTTTCCTCGGAGGCTGACGCCACTTCGTTGCCTGATTTAGAAGATGGGAATTGGACTCCTCATTTGGTCACTGTACCAGTGTTAGGGCGTGATTCTGTGGACTCTCTAGAATGGCTTTCATCGCCCAGTTCTTTAGATGGTAAGTTAATGCCATTGAGCGAAGTTTAAATTTGGATGCCAGTGTTTACTGATACTTTACTAAAGGTTATAGTTCACCAAAATGACTTTACAGAAAGGTCCAAAAAGTTTCTTTCCCTGATAGTTTTTACCTTTCCTGTGTGCACATCCAAGAACAATATGCTAAGATAAGATGTCTGTAACAGCTAATAATGCTTCTTTATTCCTTCAGGAAATGGCACATACATGATACTTGTTTAATTGCACAGAAGTATTTTCATATGTCTTGACTTGGCCTGTAGAATATCTGAATGAAAAGTGGGAGAGGTCAGCAGGTGTCCTTCTGACTTTGGCATGCAAAGGCCAGGATATATCAAAGGAAACATACTGAATACAGATGATAAAATGAATGTGATTTGTCACTTTTTATCATAAACAACAACAAATTGAAATTTCATTTTTATTTTTAGAGTTTGAAGATACTGGACTATCTGAAGACCTTTTGCCTTTAAGTCCTCCTCACCTTGTGCCTGAAGAACCTCCATCTACAGATGATTATGGAGTTCCACTGCTTTCTGCACCAACAGTGGCCTCTTCATCAGTCATAGAGACTGCTATTAAAGAAACAGTATCTGTTGAGAAGGAAGAAGTAGTTCAAGGTAGTCCTTCAGGCAGTAAAACTGCAGACTCTGTGTTGCATGAGTCTGAGGAAGAAACCCCTTTTCCGTTAGAAGTACACCCTACGGAAGATCAAACTGATGTATATCTTGGAGATAGAGTTATATATGATGATGGGTCTGGTTCAGCTTTCGATGGTTCAGGAAAAGAAATGGAATCAAGTATTTGGCCTTGGGAAGAAGCAACCCTGGAACCAGTTTTCTACCCTGGCCCTGACAGCTGGCTTGAAGATGACAATGAGTCTTTATTAATCAGAACTGATGATATTCCTGAAGGCACGATCTTAGACTATATTCTTAATTCTGGGACTAAGTTAGATGATGATCCTTCCAAAGATGAAAATGAAGGTGCAGCCAATATAAAAGAAGATTTACTCGATGAGTCTGAAATATTTGTCTTCCCAGAGACCACAACTCAGCAGCTGCCTCTGTTACAGCCAGAAGAGTCATCATCTGTGGAACCATCTGCACAGACAGAAACATTGGGCATGTATGATTCCTCTTTTGTTAAACCATCCTTGGTTTTGGAGCCTTCAGATGACCATTCCTTTGGAGACATGCCAACTGGAGAGGCTCCTGTCTCACCACAAGATACAGGTCTGCCTGTGGAAGATAGTCTCCTTACATTTACAGGGACTGTCAGTATGGAGCAATCTAAAGACTCTAGTTTAGGTCAGAACATCATTTCTGAAGAAGCTGAACACCAAACTGGAGACAGGACAATGGCAGAAGAACTATTCACAGTGAAGCAGTCAGATGTAACTGAAGTTGCTACAATAGGCTACTTGGACATGAGCTCTTCAGAAACTATTCTGACTGGAGGTACTTCCATGGTAAAACCTGATGATTCCACAGAAGAGCAGCAAACCCTTGATTCATCATTGGCAGGCCAAGACACTACTGGATCAGCAGTGAAGAAACCAGCTGATGTTTGGCCTGCTGACAGAGCAATAGAAAACTCATTAGATTGGACAGTGCAATTGGCAACTCCAACTGCCACTCAAGTTTCAACTGTGGTTCCTTCTATAATAGATCAGAGCACTGTTCTAGAGGGTTTCACTGGACAGGATACTACAGACCATGATGAACATGTTTCTATGAGCTTCAGCGCTGTTGTGAACTCTTATATAACAGTGGGTGTAACAACAAGCTCTATTGAGCTTCCATCCCATCTCCTTCCTGTGGGATCCACAGCATCATCATCTCTGATTACCTCAACAAAGCTGGGAGATGAAACAAGAGTCCTGGATGTTTCAGTGGAACTGGATCGTGTGAGCACTGTCCACTTTTTTCCTGAGCTGACTGAGGAGGGAAGGAGCATGACCAAAAGTCACAAAGAGCTAACATCTCATGTCCAGTCCACAGAGATGGCCAGTGTGGCTTGGGCCACGCATGAAAATCGCAGTAGTACTCCTGTCCCGTCACGAGCTCTGGTTGTGTTTTTTAGTCTTCGGGTTACCAACATGATGTTTTCAGAGGACTTGTTTAATAAAAACTCCCCTGAATACAAGGCACTGGAGCAGCGATTCTTGGAACTGGTGAGAATCACTTTTATTCTACATGCCCATTACCAGATATACAAAAATTGTTGGCAAATAATAGTTTGTCACCTCTCTTTTGAAGAGAGCAATTCAACACTGGTGTTTACAGATACTACTTATCCCTCCATGGGAAAATTCTATCTGGAAATGCGGGTGGGGTGTATTGTTTGCCTTTTATTCAGCCAGTAGTCTCTCTAAAGTGTAACTATTTAGTGCTATGGTGTCCTGGTTTGAGTTAGANGGCCAGATGCTCTGCCGGTGTCAATAAATGTAGCACTGTAGCTGAAGTCACTATAACACTGCCCTTACTTGCTTCCAGAGGGCTTTCTTGTTAGTCTATAGGGCAAGAGAAGTAAATAAATTCGGGCTGTGATGAGGTAACTTTTCTGCAACATGTTCAAACCATCCTAAGTAAGATGCACTTCAGGGAACTCAGCTGTTCCTAAACTGACTGATGGCTAGCAAAGCTTCATAGGAGTTAGACAGCAACAGCTATCAAATTTAAACTGGGAAATTCCCCTCTCCTGACTGAAATGAGTGTTTTGTTGTGAGAGATGAAGGGAGCAAAGGAGAGCAGGGGAAGGAGGACATGGCTGAAGGAAAGACCCTGTGAAACAGCAAATATGCCTGGTGCTTAGATCAAGGAAGAGCACCATGTATGTCCTGAAAATTGTATTTCTGAATTGTAGTTTTTTAGAAACTGTCTGCAAATTGCTGTACTCTTAAGAACTGCCTGAAGTACTTGGGCTGCTGGCAGGGGCCTGAATTGGGTAAAGTTTTAATGCCCTTGCTGTGGGATTTGGATAAAATAATTCAGATTGATGCAGTAACAGCACAACAGTCTTGAATAGAGATTCAAAGATTCAGCTTTTCTACAATGTCCCCTGTGTTGCAGCTGGTGCCCTACCTTCAGTCAAATCTATCAGGCTTCCAGAATCTGGAAATCCTGAACTTCAGAAATGGCAGCATTGTAGTGAACAGTCGAATGAAATTTGCCAAACCTGTGCCTCGGAACGTCACCAATGCTGTGTACATGATCCTGGAAGACTTCTGCAACACTGCGTATCACACCATGAACCTGGCCATCGATAAATACTCCCTGGATGTGGAATCGGGTAAGGATGACAGGAAAATACAGTTTAAAGCAAGGGATTTAGAGCAACTGCTGCATTAAGAACTTCAGGATCCCAGCGGCTCAGAGACTGGGCTTTAGACAGTCTTTCACAGAGTTCAAACACATAAAATTCTGTTAAGGGAATAAAGAGATTTAAAAGAAAGTGGGACCCAGATTGAGTAAACTATATAGGGCCCATATAGAAATATGGGGACAAAATTGGCTTGTGTAATACTCTATATACTGCCACTGCACTTTCACTGGGGAGTGAGGGGGAAGCCTGGTCAGCCAGAACAGTGGTGCATGTGATGACTCCCATAGGTGGGAGACAGTTTAGCTGCCTGCAGAGGCATCTGCACAGGTTAACAGCTGCTGCCTGACTCTTGTGGTAAGGTCTTGGTTGCACTAAAAAGTTACAGGTCCTCCTAGTTTCTCTGATACAGGGAGAAAGTTTTTTCCCCTGTTTGAGTTAGCCAGTAGCTTACCATAGAAACAACTTGAAAATGCTTCCTGTTTTAAGGTTACAGAAAAATAGCAGTGCTGACATGTTGGCAAAGAGGTAGCTGCTGTTCTGAGGTAGCTCTCTTACAAAGATGATCTAATTAGTATGATAAATCTTCTGATATTGATCATTTAACTGTACGCTAGCCCTCTTAAGCTTGATACAAGTGAGATATCTCAAATGCTGCAATCATACCCTTGCAGACAAAGGCAACTCCCCTCATAGTAGGTGCTGACTGCCTGAAGTCCCCTTACCCTTCCCAGTACACTGCTTAGGTTTTCTATAACAAGAAATACTGGAGATCAGCTGTGTTTTACTCATTTGCAAAATATAGTTCCATCAAACAAAAGAACATCTGAGGTACTGCGCATTCCAGTAAGAAAAAGAACACTTTATACTTGCTTTTTTGATTGGCTTGTTGGGTGGTCTTAGCCATACCACTGACATGCACTGTGCAGACAGAGGAATGCTTCCCAGTGCTTGTTACTTAGATGAACCTTTTGTTACTCAGGAAAGACACATGAGGGATTTTTGCAGATTATTTTAACTAAGAGATCATTAGAGAAAATGGCAGCAAACAGCCAGCGCTTTGCCTCAGTCAGGGTTCTCCTCTCTCATTAATATTTTATTTTCTGTTTATTCTCAGGTGAGCAAGCAGATCCCTGCAAGTTCCAGGCCTGTAATGAGTTCTCCGAATGTTTAGTAAACCGCTGGAGTGGGGAAGCCGAGTGCGTCTGCAATCCCGGCTACCTCAGCATCGATGGGCTGCCGTGCAACAGCATCTGTGATCTGCAGCCAAACTTTTGCCTGAATGATGGGAAGTGTGACATAAGCCCGGGGCAAGGGGCCATCTGTAGGTAGGTCATCCTGATGTTTGAAGCATGTGCTTCCAGTACGAAAACCCCTTGTCTCCTCTGTTGTAGCATTCTACAAGATTGGTGCAAAATTCTGTAAGATAATGTGTAACAAGAGGGATGGTAATGATTATCATTTCTGTTAGCTGCTGAGTTGAGATCCCAATATTAATGTTTGTTTTGCTATGTAGCTGCTGAGTTGAGATCCCAATATTAATGTTTGTTTTGCTATGTTTATGTTGGAAATGAGACAGTAACAAATTTCTTTAATAGAATAGAAATGCCAGAAAATAAAACTAACTAGGAAAAATGGTAGTAATGGAACATACTCAGTTGTTCAAATCGCCTTCATTGACCCTTGGGGACAGAATTTATCTCCAAACCTTTTCTCAAGTATAGAAGTGCTAGTGTCTTATATGTCATAAGGCATATAAGAGTCAATTCCATCACAAAAATTCATATCTGAAAAGTATATTCATAAGCATATTAAAAATAGTGCTCTTGGTTAAGAAAAAGTAATTAAAGGAAATCGTTGGCTATTTGGGAAAAAACACATGTAGTTGATAAAAAGATCAAGGCATAGGCCCCATGGTTCAAATTTTTGCTTTTAAAAAGATACAGATGCATTTCAATAGTATCTTTATATTTTATAGGTAATGGAAAAGACTTAGAACAAGGTACAAATTAATGCGCCCCCTGACATTACACGTAATTTTTTCTTTTTTCATGCAATGTAGCAGTCTATTTTAAAAAGCAAAATATACCTATCAACAAAAGGTAGGAGACATTGCAAAAAATAATATGACTACTAGTAGTTATTATTTATGTTACTTCAGGTGATTTTTTTTTTTTAAAAAAAGCTTACCTGGAAGATCTCTAAAGTCAATCTTAGAGTCCCAGCAGCTAACAAGAGGAAATAAAATATTTTTTAAACTACAAAAATGGATACTATCACAGATGTAGTATAAATTTTATCATATTTGTATAATAGTGTTAATTAGAAGTAGCTAAGTATCTGAACTCAAGCATGCTCCAGCCAATATTTATTAAAGACTTTATGAAAAATTTAAAGTATTGCTTGTTACTTAAGAAAAATACTTCATATGTGCATTAGAAGACTTACTTTACTAATGTTTCTTATAAATAAAGTTTGTTGCTGTGAGTGGACATAATACCTTACAATGTTTTTTAGGTTTTATAGCAAGAACTCCTAAATACACATAATGCAAATATATTACTTTTACAGGTATATTTAAAGTGGGTAATAACATTAAAGTTCTCATGTTCAAAACCATAGCAAGGCAGAAATACTAAATGCTATTTTGGGCAACTGTTCCAGAGATATAATCTTGGCTTCTTTCTGGTAATTCATGTTATATAATTATTTAGCTAACCATTGTGGAGTTCACTGTACTATAAACATTCTGCTTGTTTAACACACCTTCATTTGTGTTTAGATTACAAGATGATTAAGACAACTGCTCTCTACCTTTACAGTGTTTGATATCTCACGTGCAAGGCTCAATCAAAGCATAACATTTTACTTAGTCTAAACACCTTCCAGTTTTAACACATCACAGGATACTCTAAATTGCAAAACCACAGGCTTTTTCCATCACAGATGCATTTTTCTGTTGTTATTCTGTCTTCTCTCAATTCAGTAATTGGGGCTGTTCAGCCTGAAGAAGAGAAGGCTCTGGAGAGACCTTATTGCAGCTATTCAGTACTTAAAGGGGGCCTATGAGAAAGATGGGGACAGTATTTTTAGCAGGGCCTTTTGTGACAGGACAAGAGGTAATGGTTTTAAGCTGAAAGAGGGTAGATTTAGACTAGATGTAAGGAAGATATTTTTTACAATGAGAGTGACAAAACAGTGGAGCTTGTTGCCCAGAGAAGTCGTAGAAGCCCCATTCCTGGAAACATTCAAGGCCAGGTTGGATGGGGCTCTGAACAACCTGATTAAGTGAAAGATGTCCCTTCTCACTGCAGGGGGGCTGTAGTAGATGACCTTTAAAGGTCCCTTCCAACACAAAGCATTCTATGATTCTATACCAAAAAGTCTGTTCACAATAATAATGATAAAAGAAAGTTAGTACTTGAACATGTGAAGGTATTTATTGAGGTGACTTAACTGCAGGCACATCATAACAGGAAGTTAAATAAATTTACATTAACCAAAGCTTTTGCTGATGTTTAATTTTCCCATGTTTCTTTGTTGCAGGTGTCGTGTGGGAGAGAACTGGTGGTACAGAGGAGAGCACTGTGAAGAATATGTGTCTGAGCCACTGGTTGTGGGTATTGCAATTGCTTCTGTGGCAGGATTCCTTCTTGTGGCATCTGCTGTCATCTTCTTCTTGGCCAGGACTCTTCGAGACCAGTACACAAAGAGTGACACTGAGGAGTCACAGGGGTAAGTGACACCATCTAATATTTTAAAACACATCTGCTACAATGAGGATAATTCTGTCATAAGTCTCATATCACACAGTTGACAAGCAACAGGTTGTACAGGTGCCTCTAACTGCCAAGGCTTCCTAAATCTATCTGCTGCCCTTCCAGGCTGCAGAGAAGCTTACAGTTTGTTTATTGCTCCCCCAGGCAGGGTGACAGCCTCTCATCCATTGAGAATGCAGTTAAATACAACCCCATGTATGAAAGTGATACGACAGGCTACAGCCATTATTACCGGAGATACCCTCAGCTAACGTCCTACAGTTCTACCAGTGCAGAGACATCCACAGACTACAGCAGTGAAGAGATCAGGCACATTTATGAAAACAGTGAGCTTACTAAGGAGGTAAATGACCTTGTTTTCACAGTGGCATGGAAAAGATCATGTGAACCATAAGCTTATTCAACACTTGTGACCCAAGACGTGGGCCTGCTCTTTCTCCAGCATCTGTGCTCTAGATTGCTAGAGCTATGATTGCAAGTTGCAGCTATGGCTGCATCAACTATTTAGGAGAAGGGAGAAAGGATTTCTTTCCCTGCTTGCTATTAGGTATAGAGAAAGGAATGGGTGTGTTCTGACCTCTAATGAATTTCACATGATAAGGGAGCTGACTGCTTAAGTAACTCCACAGGAATTGAGGACGTTTGCTGTGTTCCTCAACACAGCCTTTTGCTTTTAATGCCAACTACCTTGTGTAAGAACAGTTATACAGTGAAAACCTGGCACACCCAAACCTTTTTACAGGTTGTTGGTTTTGGGTTTTTTTTTTAAAGTTTAGGTCTTTCCATAACCTGCAAGTTAGACCATATCTTTCTCCTTTCCTCCTGTATAGACTATCCAGGGTTTACTCTAGAAGGCTAAAGAGAAGGGATTTACATCCAGGAACTAACTGCAGATCCTTAAGCAACTGTGAGAAGTGTGAATCCAGCCTGCAGCTGGGCTTGTAGGCAAAGTATCTATGAGAGAGAAATGGTTTTCTTTAAGCTTCTTGTAATGACACATTCTGTCCAAATCCTGTCTTTGATTTGAAAGTAAAGTATTACTAGATTCCAATAAAGTGCTTAACTTTAAAAAACCCAAAGAAATAGCATAAAGAAGGATTTTAGTATCAGAGTGCCCAATTTCAAGCTCTACTCCTTGAAATAGCAAAGTATAGGAGTTTTGTTTCGAAAAATCAGAATCGGTTATGTCAGTAGTATTGTAATTTCTACTATGTAACTACAATTGTGTTTCTTGTATTCTAGGAAATTCAGGACAGAATTCGAATTATAGAGCTCTACACTAAAGACCGTCAATTTGCAGAGTTCGTTAGGCAGCATCAAATGTGAGTGAAATGTCTTGTCTGGATAACTAACTCCTTTGATGTTTTCTCATGTGGCCTTGACTATATTACTGTATTTTTCATAGGAAGGGTCTAGAAATGCTGGGACACTAGAGGTTAAGATTTCAACATTATTTCTGAAGAGGTTCAACCCTTTCAAAGTACTTATTCAGTGTCAAAAGTAGATAGCCCCAGAAGGTATGTTAAAAGCAGTGAAGAGGAATTCCGAAGTTAATAGGTGTCAGAGAAGCACTGATATCAATTTAGGTCCTTGAAAGCACAGATAGAATCTTCTTAACTTTTCTAGTGTAGTTACTATTACCTAGTGTTCTATTTAAAATAGAATTTTTAAAGGCATGTTAGTTTATCATGAATTCTCAAGACCTGGCAACTAGCCAAACCCCTACAGCTCACTAGTACAATCCTGTCTGGTATGGTGGGCACCTACTGTAATAGGAAGATTACAATTCCAAACAACTAACCAAGCTGAGCTATGTGCTTTGATGAAAGCTGACCATGAAAAAGGCCATCGAGGAATTAATTACTAGCAGACACACTCTTATGAACTATACTGTTACTGGAGCAAGCAAATTGCAGCTACCTGGGTTAGTTTGAAAGATACAGTAGTACAATTTCTTGGGATCCTATTAAAGATAGCTACAGTAGCAAAAATCTTGTGTTCCGAGATCACCAACTATACTTTTACTTTTTTTTAATTGAAAGTAACAGCAGTTCACATTTTTTCATGCCAATTGTTCATTTTTTCATCTTGAAAAGGATCAGCATCTAAATTTTCCACAGATGGAAAGTAGTAAGGGCTGCCTCACATACATCTTGAATCCGATGTTTGAAAGAGACTAACTTAATCGTTGCTTCTCTGTTTTTCATTTCAGGAAGCTGCTTTAAGAAAAAAGAAATTAGTAGAATGCATGTGGGAGATAAAGACTACCTTGTTGCCATAGCAATGGGCTCCAATATGACTGCAAAGTTACTTATAGTCTTAACATTGCACGGATGGATACAGATGTTTTCTACATGAGTGGCTAAAATGTACAGATGTCTGTTTATCTCAATTACTTCTGGCTTTTTTGTATGTGTAAAATGACATTTTTAAGAGGTGATCAGAAGTGGCAGAGGTTATGAAAGTTCATTTTTCTTTAACTCTGAAACAGACAGTGAAAGTTTGTATACCAAGGCAAAAAAAAAAAAAATCTCCTCAGGTAAGGGAAGATACATGCACAACCAAAATAAAAGCCACATTTAAAATCCCTTTCTGGCATTTATCCCCTCACTGGAGGCTATTGTAATGATTCCACAGATATAAAGCACTAGTGGAAAGAAATATTTGAGTTGCATGCGAATGATTTGTAGGGGAGAACGATTGTGCTAGAATTATGTTAGCATTATTTTAAAGCATTGCCATTATAAACACAAACAACTTCACTGGAAAAATCGTGATGCCCGGTATACATTTTGTCACCTGGCACTAGCAAGATAGAACACAGCACTGAGCCTGTGGGTCTCCTAAAGGCTCGCCCCAACTAGAAGCATCACCTCTGCCTACCAGTGACCCCATGGGGTGCCTTGGCAAGGCGGGGCAGCACTTCTGCAGTACCATGCAGTGTTTTTAAAGCCAGGCTGGTTGGTTCTCCAGCTGTTCCTGGCAGACACACAGGCTGGGACACAGAAGAGCTTCAATTATACAAATTTTCTATGAAGCTTAAGTGACTAACATTGACATTTTTTCGTATGTAGAAGATTTGTTTGATATTTTATAAGTTAATAGCCATTATTTATTGTTTATTTCCCTACGAGCTTAATTTCATAGTGGATTGAATGATTGAAAGAGGAATAGTGATGAATAGAAAGATTAATGACAAAATACTACAGTTGCATTTGTGCCCTCCCTTTCTAAAAATATTTAGTGTTTACTCAATGTTAAATTCAGCCAACTAATATTTGAATTTTCTTTACTGTACTGGGCAATGACTGCCATGAGTTCTGTTCTAAATCAAGCTCTGATACTTAAGTATATGCATCTTTGGTAGATAGCAGAACTTTCCTATGGGGAAGGGAACAAAATAGATTAATCTTGGTTTAGTGGAAGTCAGTGTAGAATTCCTTAAACAGAAGAAGTCAGCCTGAAGCACTTGAAAAAAAGCTGAATTGAGATGGGGAACCTCTGAGGTACAGAAATGGAGTTTTTTCTTCAAGTTACAAAGAGAGTTCTCACCACATGCTAAGTTGTGTTAGGACTCTCTTCAGTCATCCCATCTCTTGTTTAAGGCATTAACATGACTGTCAGGGTTAGGGCACTAGTAGTCTCACATTAGCTTCTGCTAGGAAACAAGGCCAAGTTACTTGTCATTTCTACAACGGTTCTCGGCCCACAAGTGCCAACAGCCACCTGATACTTTTTAGAGTTAAGCAATAGTGAGACTTACTTACTTGTCTATAGGCAGCTTAGCTTAGTTTCAACACCATTCTCCTATGTGTTTTGGAGAGCCTCACCGGGTCATTTGCATAGTGTCTTCTTGCCTTGAGTGGTAGGGAATGGGTATCAGAGCCACACATCTGTCAAAGAAATGGTTACATAAACCACTGTAAACCCAAACAACACAAGGCTGCAGGAAGTAATATGGTGCTGCTGAACACCGTTATGATCAGATGATGTAAGACAGAGGCCCCATTGTGCTGGGTGACCCAAGGGCTCTCAGAGCATCTGGTCCATGGTTTGAGGCACAGTCCACTCCCTCCTGCCCCTGCAGCAGCACAGCTGAGTCACCGAGTTACACCAGGGTCTTGTGATCATGATAACTGTACAGCATGTAGAGAAGCACTGGGCTCAGCGTAGGCATCAACTTGTGACTTACTCTGTGCAGCTCAGCTGGCAGCCCTGGGAGCTTTAGTGCTGCTCCTGCTGAGCGCAGCAGTGAGTGGCAGCTGGGATTGGGCACATTTTAAAGGTATTCTGCTATTTGCTGTGCACAAGCTGAGGAGAGTCTTGGTTACACCGAGGATGAGGTATTTCAGTGTATATACAGTGAAACTTTTGTGTATGTATACATATGAACATAATGGTATCTTATTTTCATTACAATAAAAAATTATTTACAAAACATTTTTTCTAGAAAATTAATGTAGAGACTATGAGATTGATATGAAGAGAGGAGGTATCTTAGCCATGATGATTTGTGCATGTGGGATTAGGAAATTCAGGGTTTTTTAAACAGAGCTGGTTAAGTTGTTTAACTCCGTTGATAACAAGACAAGTGTAGTTCATTACCACTTGCAAGGCTTTATTCTGAAAATTCACACTTGCTTTCAATTAAGCTCTTTCCCCATTTTGAAGATGTTTCTCTAATTAAAGAGACAAACCATGTTGTTACTTAGGTGATCTTGAAGACTTAAAATCAAAACAAACACCACCCACCAAGAAGGACTTAGGAAACTTACATTCTTTGATACTTTCCCAATTCAAGGTGGAGACAAAGAACTCTAAATACCCTAACCAGCCAACCAAAAAACAAACCAAACACCCAAACCAGCTCTGCATACAAATCTACCAGTACCTGTTATTAGTCAACATGCAATTTTTCAGTTGCTAAAAGTAAAAACTGCTGGTTTTCATGACTTGGCTTGATTTAAGAACGTGCACAAAAGCAGTTATTGTTTACTGAACACTGTCCGGTCTATCAGCTTCTGTGGCCCCCTCATTCAGGCTCTGCATGATGCTACCAGCTGCCCCTTTCACAGAGGATCTCAAAAATACAGCAATTCGTGTTGGACCACAGTGCCAAGTACTGCAAAAACCATGGTGTAAGTTCTGCCTATACTATTTCTGAGGTCTCTCAAGGTCTTCCCTCTCACACCTCAAAGCACCAATCCACAGTGGTAGAATTCTACCATTGCTGGAAATTCAAATCGAGAACAAGCATTCAGAGCTGCAAGGCTGAGAGCATTGACCTGTGTATTTGCCTTTTATTTGGCAGCTTTTCAGCAAAGGACAGGGCGTTGCCCAGCAAAAAGATACTCAGTGCCTTTTAGCTATTCTGTTTAGGTCTGGTCTGTGAGCTTCATTAACAACTTGTTCCCAGAAAACAGATTTCTTCAGGTCCTCAGAGACAGATGAAACTGTGATTTTCTCCCAACTCCTCCAAAAGAAGGAAGCATGGATAAAGTTCAGATTTTTAAGAATTTACAGCTTAATTGCTAAAATGGAAAAAGCCTTTAACATCAAGACTTTCACTCATATTCCTCACCAGACCTGCTGGAATTGGTCCTTGTTGTGAAAGGTTGCAAAACGATCATGAGAGGACTCTTCTTGCACATGGAATCTGTATACAGCAGGAATGCTAAGGTGCTAGAGTTCCATTGTCTCATTCTATTAAGACACAAAGCAAAAACATTCACCAATTTATCTGGCTGTAAACACTCTGTACAGCACAGGACATGGGATGGGGCATTTTTACTATTTAAGTATTAGTAAAAAGCACACAGGAATTTCATGGCACTTTGTTTACTGTGTAACTAAAACAGCAGCAGCATTTCTGTCTTACCTTTCTGCTACATGATGCAGTTTGCAAACAGGTACTTTATGTTCTACATAACGTCCATCCATTTGCTCTGGTTTCTCAACTGAAAAAAACCAAACCCATCCAAAGGTATTTCTGGGCCAGGAAAGGAGATTTTTTCATTTGTCACTCCAAGTGGAAAGGTTTAGGTTTTGCTACATTCAACACTAGTTGGCTCTCGTACTCTAGATTATTAATGATGCCCAGAAATTTTAGTTGAGTTGCTGTCCTCTTGGACTCTTGCCCATGCTACTTCTCACCCTCCTTGCTGGATCACCTGCTGCACTTAGCAGTAAGAAACACACTCATGGCAGGCAGCTCTGCTTGGAGGATGACAGCGGGTTGCAGAACTGAAATGACAGCTTGCCTGAAGTGCTACAGCTGTTCAGAAGGAGACAGCTGAACACCAACTCAAAACTTGTGCTTTTAGTTTTCCCATGCAATTTAACACAAAACCAGATTTTGACTCATTAGTTTCAGGAAGAAAAATACCCTCAGTACTGGAATTTCATAGGACACATGCCAATATATTATTTTTTAAAAAAAAATCAATTCTACTGTCAGCATATCTAAAGACTATGTTTATATATTATATAGTTAAGTTGGAGTAAACTACACTTAAAACCTGACTTTTTATAAGGGAGCCCCCTCCTACCCCCAGTTCTCATCTATACAACCAAAACAACAAAAAAATACTATCTGTTTTGAATCATTAGAGATTGAAATGTTATTCGAAAGCCTCATATTAAGCACAAATCAGAGTTAGTGTTAACTGGAGTTGTGATTGCATCTCCACAGCTGATTACCAGATGGAGAAACTATGCCTTTCTGGAAAGGCTGACGTAGCTTGAACAGAAATGAAAGCAGGAACAATAATGGATACAGCCATACATCAAAACTTTATGCAGTAATGCAGGCATGTGGTTGGATAAAAGAGGGCAAGGGAAGAGGCAGACTCTCAGCAGTGAGCATACCAGCAACCCCAAGAGTGAAAGACCTCCAGCTACTCATGGGAGACAGTTATAAGGAAATCCACTCAGCTCCACCTGAAGATGGTAACACAGTGATTACATGATCTCTTACCCCAGAAAGGGAGGGGGATGCAAAGCACCCCTAGGAGCAGCACAGGGCTCAAGTCTCCCAGCATGACCTACAGGTAACTGCTGGCTATGGCTCACCATTCGCAATTCCAGTCATCTGCTCAGGAAGGGAGTGGCTGTTGTTCCCATCTCTATTTTCAGATGGGAAGATCAGAGGGTTTTGATCCACAAAAATGCTTTACGCAGTTCTCCAGTAAACCAGAGACCTCTGTGTACCTTTTTTAAAAAAAAAAAAAAAAAAATTTTTTTTTTTCCTTTTGTTATATCTTATTTAAAGTTTTGATGTAAAAAAGCCCAAACCAAATAAACTACCACTGAAAAAAAAAAAAAATTAAATTAAAAAACTCTTTCCATACTTACTTTTTTCAGGGTTTGCTTTCTATCTGCTCCCCTTAGGTATGGATAGAAACCCACAGCTACGGTAGGAAGGCAGCATGGCTCTACAGAACCCCTCCATAAGGAGTTCTAACTTCACCCTTCTCCCCACCACAGCAGCATCTATAATGTCAGCTTATGTGTACCTGATTCAAAATCAACCTGCCAACTCGACAATGAAATATCTTCCAAAATGTGACTGGGAGCCTCACACATGCAGAGATTGACCTTTCAAGAGAGTCAAACCACTTGCATTATACATTAGCTCCTAGTGGGACATGGCATGTCTAATGCAACACTGAATACACTGAGCTAACAGGAAACAGAATCAGTGGGTAGATGACTTAAGAGTAAGGCTGATGGTATGTGTTCTGGGGCCATCTCCTAGTGCACCACATGACTCTACTGACATTTTCCAAAGGGCAAAGCACATAAGAGCTTTGCCCTTACCTGCCAAGAAAAAAGGAAACAGAAGCTGCTGGTGAGGCATTCATAGCAGAGAACCAGTCCACGGTTTGCAGGCAGCACAAACAAGTCTCCAAAAAGCGATCATTTGGCCTGGAAAGAAGGAATAAAGCCATATAAGGAATAACAAAGTAAATGAATGAGTTAATATTTTTAGGTTTCATTTTTCTATAGAAGGAAGAGGAGAAACATCCCCTAATGACTATGGTTTGAAATATGATGAAGTCAATAAGTTGCTCCTGGCCAAGTATCCTTAACGTTGCTTTGTGGAAGGGAGGGCAGAACTCTGACTACTTTGCCCAGCCAGGCCCCCTGCAACCTGCCACTGCCACATCCAGAGATGAGCAGGGAAGAAGGATTAGGTACAGCAGATGTATCTAGCCAAGGAGGTTACCTGGAAAATTTTACTTCTGAAATATTAGTGAGGGACATGCATGAGCAAGTATAGCTGGGGTTCTGCAGCTTCCCTACTCAGCACCTATTTGAGAACTGTCTCATATCAAGTACCCTCAGCTGTCTGTGAACAAACTTGTAAACCCTCAAACACTGCTCTCCAGATGGAGCACTGCACAGTGTCCTACGTCATGATATAAAACCCTGTTAGCTGTGCTGACCAGTATGTTCCATAAACATGCAACAAAACTTCCCACTGTTTAATTATTTGTGTGCAAAAAGCAGATGATTTTATAACATGAAAAACTTGAGCTGGCAGATCATGGAGAAAAAACCACCCAGAAAAATCTAGCAAAAATATGAGACCTATTCAGCCCTGTAGTATTGAAAACCAAAGATGTGAATTCTTAACCCTCATGAATCTCTCATGAATACTTTTAAAACCAGCTCTAGTTAACTAAGCCACTTGATGAACAATGTCAAAATGGTTGTACATAGACCCCCTTCTGCTCTAGAAAATGGGTCTGACAGCAAATGGAGGATGCATTCAGGGACCAAATTTGAAACCCAAAAGTATTTATCCAGTTGTGGATGTCAGACCATGTGAAAACCCACATGAAAAGCATTCTGAAAAACTGACCTGGTATAGCAAAGCACAATTACTTCCTCTTTGATGGGATTTTCTAAGATCAGCTCTCTCTCACAGCTGAAGTTACTTAGCATTTCAGGACCTCTGCTAATCTACACCATGCTTGCCTCAAAACCCTGCCACTTTGAGCCTTCTTCCTTCTAGGTAGTGGAAACAGTATCAAAGGGCTTCAGCTTAGAAGCACCTAATTAGAACTTTGTTCAAAATAAAGAAGTGTTCAAACCAGCTCACTAGCAACAGCAATACTAACTGCTCTACATCTATGTCAATTGGATCCCACTTCAGGATGTTTTTGGGGGTGAAAAGAAGGGGACAAAAATAGATAAAAGACAAAGCTTGCCTATAGCCTGGGTCAGCAACAACAAATCAGAAAAAAAAGTCTAGGTGAAACTGTAGAATGGAAAGCAAACAGTCCTGTCTACCTCTGATTTTAAACTTTCTTACTAGAGGCAGGACAAAGGACAGATGTATTTTCCCAACAGGAGTGAAAAGAGCAGAATTCATTGAACCTTGGAGGAAGCCTGGAGGGACATTTCCACTGCCGGACATGAGACACTCTAGAAAATACTCATTTCAACTTTGTGTCTGTTTGGTATGCACACTGAAACATCTGCTTTGTTTTTCCATACTAAGAGCATGGTAAAACTGGAGTTAAAAATCTAACCTCTGAAATGAACTATGAAATGAATGAGAGCCAAGGCAAAGAATACCTTCAAACTGGGGGAGGAAGGGTTGAGGGGAAGAGCATTCAAGTTTCTTACTAGTGTCAAAACTCAAAACTTGAAATCTTTACACAGTTTTTCCACACACATATATTAAAAAAATTAATTTTTTTTCAAAACCTAGATTATCCTTCTTAACTTCCTTCTGAACTTTTAAATTTTAATTATCCCTCATCCATAATGACTGCATATACTCAGACACCTACCCCCAAACTCCAAACCTGGATGCCACTATGGCAAAACTTTCATCCATAGCAGCTTCCAGATACCACTCTGACTTTAGACTTCCTTTATTCAGAGGCTGGGAACAGAATGTCCTCCTATAAATCCAGTCATGTATTCATTTTCAATCTTTCTGTAATAAAATATTTCAAGACCTTTTTCCAAAGCAGGTGTAGCAGGTATTGTTTTGTTTTCAAAATCAAAATGCAGCAGATCTTACTAAGATACATGATTGTTTTATTGGTAACTATTTAAGATGCCAGGTGCATAAAGCCCTTCTCATATTAATTCCAATTCAAGGGCATGGCTGACAGTCTGCACCTTTATACCTGCTGATGTGGGGCAGAGATACTATACTTGCTCCTCTTTTTATGGTACCAAAAGGTGAACAAATAGCCATGTCTGGAGTCTCATTCTCAATCCCAAGAAGCAAGAAGAGATGTATCAGCCTACTCTAGTTACAAGGTTTTTGGTTGACGCCAACTGACTAAATCTCATTTGCAGCTGCCTTCAAAATACCATATGGATGTACGTGGTTCTCTTGAGCATCAGCAAGAAAGCCAAAAGCAATTATAGCCTTCCAAGCAACTGTCAGCTCAGTAAAGTTGCCATGGAATATGCAGACCACAAACAGTCAGCATTATACTAAAAGGGAAGACTATCAGCTAAGCTTGGATTCAGGCCAATGGTCTACAAGTAAAGATCCTGTGCAGGGTAGCACAGGCTGAAGTTCAGTGTAGGTTATTTTGCCTTCCTGGGTAAGCTGTTGTACACGGACTATGAAGCCACTCAGGCTACATCCAGCACTGAGCTAGTTTGTGCAAGGCAAAGCCGTCTCCAAGCCTATAGCAGGAGAGCACACAGGACAACATGAATGATGGCTGATTCACTGCCCTGATCCACAACAGAGCTCTGAAAGTCAGGCTGGCAGCAGGAACTGCTGGAGCAGCTGGCAATTGCTGGCTTGGAAAGGATCATCCCATGAGGGCAGCCAGCATTGCCCTCTTCATTGCATCCACGTTGACAGCAGGTATCTTCTCAGCAAGACCTCCTGTCCACGCCTTCCCAAGAGTAGGGAGGCCAAGCCCACTCCCCCAGTGACTATAGGGCAGTTCAGTTTGGCTGACAAGTGGTGCACTAGTTTTGGTGGGTGCTACATATTTGAGGGTACTTGCTCCTGGCACACTCACCATGCTGTGCTGGTTCTCCAAACAGGACAGCCTGGAAGGGTGTTGGGCAGTGCTCACTGCCAAGGATGGTAACACTGAAAGAGCAGCTGCAAAACGGACATTTTCCAGTGTCTCCTGAGCAGACAGAACCACAGAGATAAAAGTGCTCTCTGGTTTCATGGTCTGAGGGCAGCTCTCTTCATAGCTTACTATAGAAACTGCTTCCATGACTGACTGCACTGCAGAAGATATTAACTACTGGTACAGTCTTTGCTTCTTAAAGGAAGACTGAGTAAATGCAATCCTATTCAAAGCGTAAGCATAAGCTTTGACATTTTTCTTGCTTTGAAATTATTTCTTTAAATCATGCTGGAATGCTTAAGCCTATCAGTTCTAATCAGCAATGTGTCAACTTGGATAGTGACACATTTCTGAAAAATCTGCTGCAAGGTGTTTCTTAAGATTAAAAGCTTCTGGTTCTGTTTCTTTATACATAAATGGTATTTACTGTCATGCTTTCATAATGTAAAACATTCCTCAGAAGGCAAAGCTGCTCAGTCAAACAGCCTTAATTCAAGCACTAGTATTTTGCACCTACCATTGCAATGTCTGAAGCAGAAGCTGTTTCAGTGGTGACGTGGTTACATTAAACATATTTCCTCATTACAATCAAATTCATCATGCTTCAGTCCAGTTCTGGGGGCAGTGTGTTGCAATCAGGGTGCTTTCTGTGGAAAGCTGGCTGAACATTCCCATCTGGACACTTACTAGCCTGAAGAACATCCAGCCGTTGAATCCCAAAGTGTGTCCTATGGCTCCAGAGATGATCATGGGCCAGCCCTGAAGTCTTGTAGTCTAGATAAACTCATTCAACACTGATCTTTTCCTTAGTATCTCCCTCCAAAACTGCCACCCACCCATGCAGGCACCAAGGTCCAATCTTTAATACCTTCCCTGTGTCTGAAATAAACCGTGCTCTCAAAACCTCAGAACAGTCTCATCCCAGTCCATCAGTAACAATAAGCACCAGCCATCATTCACAACAAAACATTTTTTGTAATAATAATTAGATATTATCCACCAGAACACTCAGCACTTCACGAGTTACAACACTTACTTGCAGTTTGTCTCTCTGCTGAGGCTGCCAGTGACAGTCCACATCCACTGGAGACTGCAATGAGATAACCAACTCATTTCACATAAGCCCCCAACTCGCTATCCAAGGACAATTCATTTTCTAGCTGGCACTGAATCTCAGGAACATTCACATGAAAAGAACACAAACCCAAATACTCTAAGTTACACTCCATCTGAACATTGTCCACATAAATAAGCATGGACATTAATGAAAGAGAGATGTCAACACTAAAAGGTGTTGAAAATTATTTTAGGAATAACAAATGCTTTGGGGATTAACAGTACCATATGGTACCTTTCACCTCCAACTTACTGGTACAAATCCAGCTAGAGCAGCATGGATAAAAATCTTTACCATCTGGTGACTTATTACTTTATGGAAAATAAACAGGTGTTTGTATCTCACACATACACAAAATTTATGACCATAACTGGAAGGCTTGTTGGCTTTCTCAGTAGCGAGATCAAAGAGGGCCAGAATACTCTTCCCTCAATATAACTAGTCTATTTACATGAGGAACGAGGACAGCTGAATGCCAAATACTACAGCCACCCCCTACCAGAAATTAAAATATGATCTACCATGTTTCCAGCAACAGTCTTTTTCAGAGAACAGGAAGCCATATGGCTTTCAAACTGAATCTCCTCTGCTGCTTTCACCCCCACACATACTCTGAAGCAGCAGGTGTAACAATAGTCTCCTTCCTTACAAGCTTTATCTCGCTTCTATTCTTAGACCATCACTACTATGACAGCAGTACTATAAACTATTTCACATTTAGCAGCCATAGCATCAACCTTAACAAGATAGCCTGAAGTAATCAGCATCCATACCTCAGTGAGCTCATTTGAACATCATCCTTTTTTATTCAAGAGTAATGTCCAAGTTTGAATTACCCAGTTTATTTATAAATTTGCTCTCCCATGCTCCAACTTCTCCCCATGATTTAGAAAAGAGATTTAAAAAAAAATTCTTATTGTCGTATGAAACATACAAGCAGTTACTATTACACATAACAGCAGTGTGTACACAAATATTCTCCAAGTTTTATCTTCTCAATTTATGCTGCAATCAGTTTTTGTATATCAGAATTTACTGGCTGTTTAATACATTTTTTCTTTGTTAGTGGCATGTGGGAGCTTCTCTAAATAACTTGAGATTGGAATAGTCAGAAGATAATTTGTTTGCCTTCTTTAAAGCTCTATTTTTATTCTAGAGCAAGTAGTGTTTTTTTGGCTAAGGCTGAATGCAGCTACTTTCACATCACACAATCACCAGAAACACAAATCACATCAGAGAAATCTCTTAAGTTTCTTTGGCAAATCTGCACCTGTTGTTTTGTAGCCCCTTAATTAAAAATCCCCAGTAAGTATTCTTATTTGATTACCCCATGTATACTTTGAACACTACAGATCAAAGGCTTGGTATTGCAGACAAGAGACTTTCTATTATTCCTCCTTTGACTGTTTTATCAGTATGATTAACACATGTCAAGTAAGACAAAGCTAGAAATAACTAAGACAGATTTGTTAAACCAAAGATCTGCCAGAAACAACATCCTACAAATCATATTTTCTCTCTTCATTCACCAGTCATGCTAGCTCCCTGGTCTGACCTGCTTTGTCTGGATTTACTGCCTGGTAGGGCTCACCAGGGAAAATTTTCATGCATCTGCTAGACTTTTCCAGGCATTTTTGAGTTTTTATCCTTACTCTGCCAAATACACAAATGGTAAAATACAGCACCAGTGACTACTAAGTCGCTAAATATTCAAGGCCAAAAGGAGCCCTGTACAACAGAGAATAGTTTGCATTACTTCAAAATGACCAAGCTCCAGGCCCTAGTTTAAACACAGTGTGCACCTAGGTCTCTGTAACAACTTCTCCATTCACTTCCAGTTCTTGTGTGCTGTCGATTATGCAGCTACTGAACCACAGTGGAAGTCCTGGGTGAATCAATGCACAAGTTTTCAAGCAGTGCTCTCTGCAAAACTAAGTGCAAGGCATAAACAGTAACTCAAGAATTTGAAAAGGACCAGAAAGCTCATGGGCCCAGACGCTGTCATGTCAGCCACTGCCTGCTAGAAAGGCTTAACCCATTTTAGGATTTGCTTGGCATTTATCTATTTAAGATTTTAATCCACAGCCTTTGTCCTTCAGGTTCTTCTATGTATTTGTGGCACAGACAGAAGGCAAGACTGCTTAATTTGATCCTTGCTTTCAGAAACCTTCCTGTCAGTCCCGACAAGTTTCCCATCTCTCGTCAAAATGAAAGGTTTCTCTTTGTCATCTGGTGCACAACTCTAGCGTGCCTTCTCAGGAGAACAACAACAAGCCAGCCATTTGACTTGTGTTTAAATACAGTTACAAGCTGGCTGAAACTAGATAGACTCCTGAAAAAGAGAGAAAGGGACAAAGTCTGCTTTGAAAGGGAGCACAAAACACCACCACAACTTACGCTGCTCTAACAAATGGTAAGCCAGGAGTTACAGGAGGTACCAGGGACTCTGTGTCATCCCCACAAAACCAGCTTAAACCAGAGTGCAGTGGCATTTGCAAGGCAGACTAGGTGGCTTACTGGAGGCTGCATAATACCAGAGCAAAGCTCCCAGGAGGTTTGGTAAGCCGTCCATTTCACAGAAAGGTCACAGTCTAAGCTATCAGTGCCTTCTCACAATTTCCAGCTCCTCTGGAACCACACTTCTCAAAAGGCAGAGAAATACTCTTACAATCCATCATCATTGTTTCATCTGCACAGTACAAAGACCCATGCAGTAAACTCTTAGAAGACTTGTGGTCCATGTAGGAGCATAGATCATCATAACCATGGGTGCAGAAACATGTCCCAGTGCTAGCTCTTTGGACCTTCACTTTCAGAGGAAGACTCTCAACCTGTGGAACTGCCCATGCAATGGAAGAGCCCTCAGCAAAGCTACAGCAGAGCTGACAGGCTAAACATATCACTCAACAATTCAGTATTGGTCACTCTGGAAACTGGGTAACAGAGCTGGCTCTCTGGGTAACACAGGTGCAATTGAAGAGGCTGCCCATCTGGCTTAATTGGTGCCAACTCCGGCAAGGAGGCAAGGAATGCTTTCTGAGGACAAGGGAAAGTGGGACTTCTCTTTTTGGCAGTGACCTACATGTTTAAGGTGTGGTTTCATAATAAGCATAAGTTACAGTGAGTGCTTGGTACCTGACTGGCAGACCCCACAGCCAACTTTCTGTAAGAACACTACTACTATTTGCCCATTTGCTTCTTCAGTATTTTACAATATCCCCTTCCAGTCCTCTAAGTGGGATTCCTACCAATATGTCAAAATATCAGAATACATGAGGAAAACAATTGGACTCCCAAATCTAGCATTCTCCTTTTCTGTAGAGAAAAGGGAAAGTGCAAGTGAAAAACTACTTTCACACACACCTGTTCACATACAGTTTGAGGCTAGGATGTCCTCTTTCTTAGTTATTGAAGATGAAGTCTGAAGGATTGCAAAATCTTGTCATTCAATAAGGACTCAAAAATATAGATACAAGTGTGCCTAAACTTATATGTCCAGTTAACCCTTTTAGCTTAGTCTCCAGATGGGGAAGGGGGAATGAATAAATAAAACAAAAGCTTGCATGCAGATTTTTTTTTTTTATGACACACAACTACTAACCAACTAACTACAGACTGCAGTGCTGTTAGATGTACCAGAAAACCCTAAAAGAAAGATGTGTGCTGATAGTGTATTCTCTGTTTCTTGTTTGTCATTTTCCCTGCCCCAGTTTCTCTTTCAGTTTTTCATTCTCTGCTCTCTCCTTTTACTTCTCCCACCCCTTAGCTGCATTTGTTACAGTATGAATATAATATTTCATTTTCTCTCTTCAGAAAGTTGAACTTGAATGAGTATTAAATACTGAAAGTCACCTTACATGATTTTCTCATGTCCCAGTCTCAGGTGTCTCAACTTTAAACACTACTTTGTGTTCTCTTATATCCAGGTGTCTTTCCTTGATCACATTGTTACACCTTAAGTTCAACAGCATGAGCTAATACTTGAAAAGAAGGACTAAAAGGTGGCTGGCTTGCTATTCACCTGTAATAAGAGAAGCTGTCTGAAACTGGAGGCATCTTCATCTTGCATATAAAGGCATTTAAGAAGATCCAGTGACCTGATGGTGAACTTAGTAAAACTGGACAACAAATGAGAAGTAGTATTCCTGTATTTAATCACACAGTCATTCTGTAGAGGTTAATCAGATCCTAAGCTCACTCACACTTGGATTCCTCAAACTCTGATACTCTCCTCCCCAGCTTCCTAAAAAGGGAGAAAAACTTTTCAGGAGAAAAGCGTGATGGCCACTCTTGAAGGCATCTGGCAGCAATACCTTTTGGCATGAGCCTGTGTACCTCATCCTTGTCCTCATTTGCACCCCTGATGCAGCTGACCACACTAAACTAACATAATTGCTTCAGCCTTTACCATCTGTCCTCATCCACTTTTGGCAATTCTGCCTTACAATCTGTATATGACTACCATGATGTAGATGAGCCTCAGGGTACAGAAACACACAGAATCAAAGAATCACTCTTGACTGTGACAGCTGCCAAAATCCCCACTGGCCTATACTCACCTCATTTCCTCAGAGCTATTCAGTGTTGCACTATTTAGTTACCCTAGCTAGTAGCTGCAGTTACACTTTCTTCACTGATCTGCCACCCTCACAAGCTTCGCAGCACTATCAGGGCTCATCCTCTGTCTCCAGGAACATACTTACCTGCTCTTCCATTTTACTACTTCACTGTACCTCCATCCCATGTTGTGACACCATCTTTTGCTGTCCCACTGTCTACATTACCCCCAAGAGTAACCTCTTGCCCACAACTTTCTGTAGAGATTTCCCCGTCCTCCTTCCAATCAGCTCTTTGAACTATTTTTAATCATGATTCCCCACCCCAATTTAACAAATAGACATGCTTCCCCAGTAGGAAACCTACCCACACTTATCTAATTAGTACTGCTAACTTGAAAAAATCACCAATCCTAACTTAACAAAAAACACTGAGAACGTAAGAAAAGGAAATTTATCGTCTTCGTAATAACATAGAGAATGATACCCCATTCTCAGTTATATATATAAATATATATATACACACACATACATAAACACACCATATTCTGAAATTATCTCCGGCCTTGTACATTAAGTTTTCAGAACCCTGTTAATTTTTCTCTGCTCTGAGACACAGTCCTAGCTGTCACAGGCTTTCCTTAGGAAAGGTACTAAGTTAGCAAATATCTCGAAGTCTGGAACACCTGGTTCCTCTCTGCTAGAATCAACAGAAGTACTCAGCTCTCTCAGATTCATGAAAGGGCAATCAATTCTGATCTGTACGCCTGTTTCTCAATCTATTAATTTTTCTCCTCTAATAATTAGATACAGATAACAGTAATACCTCATCTACGTGCTGAAGAGGGCAATTAAGCACTTGAGGAAGGTTCACACAAAAGTCGTATAAATGAATTGCAGTAAACCCAGCAAAACTCAACAAGTCTGGCCAACAACAAACATAACACAAAGCAGAGAAACACCTCAAACCCTAATTGTGGAAGACAAAGATTTATGAAAGCTCCTGTCAACTACTAGACATGTATTACCTCTCCTCCAAGTTATATCTAGAAAATTCTCTGCATTTATATTGTTCACCTTGTGTCTCCTTAACCATGATGTCAGTGTTTAGCAAGCTGAACTACCAGCAAAAAAGCTCATTATAAAGACTAAAGAAGAAAACCTGGCCAAACTTCTCTTCAATTTTCATTTATCCCTTAAGGACAATCAGGAGAGCAGATGGTTTATCATTCTTGCAGAGCTTCTGAGCAAAGAGAGCTGATGAGCCATTTATTTAAGAGTCTTATCTCCTGTCAGCCCTGTGTTTGGGAAATGGCATATTGCAAGGTTTCCCCTTATTACAAGAATGCTTTCCTGACAGGCCTGTAAAAATGTAAGCTTTCTTGTCAGTCAGATGAGCCCCTTTATCCCATTTGGCAACAAACCTTGGATAAAAATAGACTGCCATCTGACTAAGCAAATGCGAGACTGAAAGACACATGCTGGAATGCAACTGATCTGAATATTAGTTAATAAGCTGATGCCTTTCCAGCAACACCTTATGACCTTATTGCTGCTGGGAAAGCATATGAGAATTTTTTCAACAGTGCACTTAAAAAAAAAAAAAAAAGAAAACAGAAGCATTGGTTTTATTTATTTATTATTTTTTTTTTTGTCTTTTTGTCTTTTTTTTTTGTTTTGCATGGCTATACTACAGCTTCCCTGTTTTAAAGAAGGCTTGTTAACTTGAGCTTTCTCCATGAGTTCTGCATAGAAAGTCTCATGCTATTTTCCTTTTCTGTGCTTCTCTCTCCCTTTTAACTTTTTGTGACAGAAGTAAAAGATAACTAACTCAAAGGCAAACATTTCAGAAGGCCTAAAAGACTTCTACATTTGATGTCATGCATACCAGCCTGTCAGTTAGGCATACAGGAATGGCCGTTGCTGGCTATTAGGAAGGTAATAGGACAAATATGGATCAGTCTGTGATAGTAAAATATTTCATGGCACCCTAACTGTATTAAGAACATTTTGCTTTCACTGACAGAAACTTCTTCTATCTAAAATAAATAAATAAAATGATTCAACTCAATTACTAATACAAGCTAGAAAGAGTCAATAAAATAACTGAAGTGAGATGACTCTTTTGTGATCAACATGTACTTCATCAGTTTACTCTTCTGAATAGGGTAACCTTGAGAAAAGAAGATAAGTGATAGCAACTCTACTGACACAAGGTTTGAATCTATTCTATTACTTATTTTATTAAACTTCAGATTTAATAAAAATTTGTGGTAGCTCAGAATAATATGACGTTACAACTATCAAATTCTAACAATTTTAAGGCATAATCTCTGAGCATAACTCTCAAAGATTATGCTTCACTATCTGAACTCCACATTTTGGACCAGAGAGAAAGACTCACTTGCCTTTCCAACATCGCTTTTACTCTCTCACTGTCAAATGTGTTGAAGCAGATAACCTACAGCACATAGTTTTCTCTGCTGGAATTTCTGGGCTGCTACTTGAATTACAATATTCTTTTACTCATGCTTCTCCAAGTAATTTGTCTTTATATGTCTATAAATAATAATTATAATAAGAGGTCTTACTTTTTTTAGTATTATCCTTGTGCCCTAGAAGTGCATTAGACTGCATCTGCAGTTCAAAGCACCAGCATATTATTTTAGTTAGGAAATAGCACAAGTCTGGATGCATCAGGGAAGGAAAAATTCAGGGAAGTAGTCAATATCTACTGCCTTAAGGACAGAGCACGAACTAGACTGTTACCTCTCAATGGCTACTTCTAAATTACTACAGAAGATTTCACTTAAAAAGAAAATTTCAAGAAAAATCTAAATGAATCCTATATTAGGTATGAGAGGAAAAGCCATTTTCCCAGAGAAATCTGGAGACGCAGTGTTCATTTAATTCAATTATGCCACACAATGATCCACATTGAAGGAAGAGGGGAAAGAATAAAGTTCCTTTCACTGTCACCCATCCCATTATTACTAGATTGTCTTGAAGACATGTCACGGTCCTCAACAAGACTAAGTGAGCAAGTAATTCAACACATCTCCAGAAAACTACTGTACATTTATAATATCTCAGAGCAGCATGAGTTATACAGGAAAACATGTCTCTAAGTTCTCTACTGCAGTCTTTGAGGGGAGAAAGACATCTCTAAGATGTAGCTATGATTAGTTTAAGGAAAGCTGCCACTTTCTACTCAGACTCCACAACAGAAAAGTTCTGACTGGAAACTGCATCACTGACTGCTCCTTTGAATGCTTCTAGAAGTCAGACAAAGCTGTTGACCTTTTTTGCAACACAGAAAAGATAAATTACTTTGCACAACCCATTTGACACCATGCAGGAAATTTGTTTGCTTGTCTGCTTTTAAAAAACTAACAATAACATCCTTTAGCAGCAAACAAAAGGGTAGCTACCAGTTTGATACAAACATTAAGCTTAAATTCTCCCTATTCTGCGTACTCCCCACATTTTATTGCATGACGAATGTTTTAGATCTTGCATTAGATCCCAAAGCAGAGGCACAAAGTTCAAACTTACTTCCTTCTAAATATGGTGAATAATTCTTGGTTGACATATGCATTTTTTTTAATTGATATATCAGAAAATGGAGTGGCCTAACCATTTTCTTCCAAGAATCATGTTTTTCTACCTACAAGAGGAAAGTCTGTAAAGAGCAAAAGCACATATCAGAAAAGAAAGAGATGCTCAAGTCACAGCAAAAAATGGAAGCCCTTCTTTTCTCTAGATGATACTCTAAGCTGTTAGTAGAAAGGTCATTTTAGGATTATTGTAGTATATACTTTCCATTAGCTGGGGGCCTCCTGCTCACCCATATGCTGCTTTTCCTTTTAAGTGTAGCAAGGACTACTCATCCTAGTTGTGGTGTTGCATGCAGTCAAACTAAATTATTGCATTTGTGCTGATGAGGATCAAATGAACAGGTAGAGTCAAAAAACCCCTGTACTTGCTGAGCTAATTATAGCAGGGGGTGAGTGCATGTGTTGGGGGGACATGAGAGCTGGCATACCAAACTTGAACAAGTGATGTAAGCCTGCACAAATATAACTTGCAAGGATTTATTACAAAACAAATGCTGGTGTGAGAACTTCAGTCATAACTGTCCCCTAGCCCAAGAGGATAGGATATGTGAGCTGTTGATTGAAACATGTTCTCAGCTTTAGGCATCATGAGTAAGAAGAGCATGTCCTATTGATGTTTTTTCTTTTTTCCTTTTAACATCTATTTTTTTGGGATATGTGCTTTCCATCAACTCTCAAAGCTGCACTCATCAGTATGCTTTGAGAGGCAGTTGAGAGGAGATGGGAAAGCAGGTGTCTGACGGCAATACAAGTAATAACAATTCAGAGAGTTTTATCCTATTTGAGCAAAGCTGAGCTTCCAGTCCAGACTGGCCACCAACCTTTTTCCTCTCAGTTTGAGTTACCATCATGTGGAGGGGGAACAGCAAAGTCTATTACAAGGAAAACCTTCTGTAGTCAGCCTGGGTCATTTTGTGATGTGCTATAGATTTCACGCAGGAAACTGAAGTTCAGTAACTTCTACAGCAGAACTGCCTAGGAGGCCTAAGTGGCATACAGGCAATGTATAAGTACCTAATTAAATAACATACAGCTTAAAAACAATCTATCCATTTGTAAACTTACCATTATTTCAAAAGGATGTGTTTGAAGCAAGCGGTACTTGATATAATGCCTTGCTGACCCACAGATCTGCTTCCCATGATAACTGGAAGGCTTACTTCACTTCTCAAGAAGTTCTACACGTCTGTTGGTCATGTGAGGCCAATACCACCACAGAAGTAGCCTTTAGTTCCTACATCATTACATAGCATTGCTACAGAACCTTGTTCTGGTTACATTTCTGCTCTTTTTCCTGAAAATTCTCTCAGCCAAATTGTTCTTGTCACTGACAGACACACACAAATAATTAAAAAACCTCACAACATAAAATCCCCAGAAGAAATCTTGTTGCCACATCCCAGTTGAAAGAACAAGAAATCCTAGTATGACAAAGGATTCCATAACATCTTTTTTATCACATAGGAATTACTCCCATCTTTGAGCTTCACCTATTTTTATTGATCCAAGACATTTTTATAGTCTCAGATTGGTTTTTTTAGCATATTCAGGGGTAATAAAAGTATTTCTATTTGCTGGACTATTCACTATGCCTGTACTGCACAATAAAGCTCAACTCAGAAACACCTTGGGCTGGCTCTTCTGGACAAAGCAGGGTTGTACCATGGCCAGACTGCAGCTCCCACCCAAACACAGAGACAGCACAGAGCTGCACACCAGCAATCTGTACCACCTGGGACTTACTAACAGTGTGCTGATGCAGTGGCAGTGCATCCAGATCCAAAATGGGTACAGTCTCTGCCTGGGTGGGTACACTGTGCCCCCATGCCATGATACACTCTTGCGTACTGAAGTGCCAGGCAAATGAAGTGCCTCAGTGCTCAAAACCTCTGGCCCAATTTGACAAGTTCTCTGTTGTACCCACAGCTAAAAGCCAGTGGAAACAAAGCACTGCAAAGAACAGAAACCTCGTGCTTCAGGTCTTAATGCAATCCCAGGATTAGGGATTTAAAGCTTCTAGGGCAAAACCAAACAATCTGTTTTGGTGAGTTAAAACTTCATGTGAAGAACAGACAAAACAATACTGGTTCTTGCCACCCGAAGATGCTGAAGTACTGAGAAATTTCTTCAGACAGTATCCAGATGCACATAGTGACTAAAACTTCAGAAATACCTATGTCACGGAGCACATTGTAAGAAAGGGATGAAGTCCCACTCTGCCACCTCTCTTAAAGACTCTCATCTCTTTTTGCTCCCTGCAGTTCCATGCTTCAACTAACCCTGCTCCCTACAGCGTAGAGATGCTATTGTAATTCTCAAAATCACCACTGTTCTCACTACCTTCTCTCTGCTTCCAAGACTGTTAAGTAGGTTGAAAACCTTTGCTTCAAATTATTTTTCAGGCTTTATTGACCCAGCTTGTGCTTTCTGCAGACTCAAGGCTAACTTCTCCAACAATAAGATGAAGAACCTTTCCCTCATACTCATTGAGCTTAATTTTGCCATAGTAGTAAAAAAAAAAAGCATTCAGCACACACTTCAGCAAGCAGTATCTTGTTCTCCCTACAACTTTTCGAAGTGCGCTAAGTCCAACCAGATGTAGCATTTTTGACAGCCCATAAAATGTGTTACCGCAAACATGCTTTCCCCATAAAAGACAGTGTCTGGCTTTGCCATCTCCTCTTTTCATCCCTTAAAATTAGCTGAACTATTTGCCACTCTTTCACTTTGCCTGCATTCATGAAAATATTCTCCGTGTGTTGGAACAGACATTGCATGGATCAACTTTAATTTCTTTTGGTAAAAAACCAACCAACCAAAACAAACCAAACCATCATCAAACCCAAACCTAACAAATCAAACTTCAAGGAATCCATGCTTTGATTTCACTGAGGCTCATCTTAACTGGAAGATAGTTAAAGACAATATGTTTCACAACTTGCAAGCACAAAACCAAAAAACACTCTTTGCATTGCTGCATGAAAGTCAGCTGTGCACCCTAAGTATTTCAAAGGAGAGATTCAGCCAACATGTAAACAACACAGGAACACAAACCAATGTAACTTTCACACAAGTCAAAAGAAGGGCAGTATTGCTTTACCACAGTATTGTCAGATGTAGTTCCAGTGCAATATACTTAGCAGTTTTGACCTACGAAGTCCTAAATAAACTCAGGAGACTCCCTTACCCACTCATGTTGTTCTAATGAGTGATATCACTAGAAAATCTTGAGTAGGAAACTCCTGCATTAACCTTTCTAGCCTGGCAGCTTAAATTAAGATCTTTTAAACTTGGTTTTCCTATCCTAATTTAAGATTAAAAATAAGAAAGAGTGGAGTGACAAGCACCTGGGGATTCCAATATTAATACATGTATGTATTGTTGCCCTGTTATTGTATCATTGGCCACTGGTCTGCTTCTGGCACAATTTCTGTTCCAGTTACTGTTTGCATTCTCATCATCTTCTATATGGAGCAGTGTCAACGTGCACAAGACCATCAGGTAAAAAACTTGTTAGAACAATTGCAAACCTGGCAGCCATGCAAAAAACATCTACCTTCTAGTTCATCTGGACCTCTCTATTCATTTGTGGTTACACCAGTCACATCCAACTCTGGAACCTTCACTAAATTACCTTTGTCACAATTTTGATTGTGGTCTTTCTGATTCTGCTGTAAGAAGGGAGAAACACCTTTAATTAGAACTAGGTATAGAATCACAGAATATCTTAAGTTGGATAGGACCCATTATCATAGAATCCTAGAATCATTATAGTTGGAAAGGACCTCTAGGATCATTAAGTCCAACCTTCATCCCACCATCTCCCTAACCACTAGACTATAGCCTCAAGTGCTACATCTACTCGTTTTTTAAACACCTCCAGGGATCATGACTCCACCACCTCTAGGATCATTGAGTCCAACTCCCTCCTCTTCACAGATCTACCTAAAACTAAACCATATGATTAAGAGTGCCATCCAGACTCTTCTTACACTCTGACAGGCTTGGTGCCGTGACCTCTTCCCTAGGGAACCTGTTCCAGTGACTGCCTGCCCTCTCAGTGAGGAACCTTTTCCTATTGTCCAATCCAGACGTTGTGCTGGAGACACTTAAGTACTCACCTCATTACTGCTGCTCCAACTATCTTTGAAACAGACGCATTACGCACACAAAGCTGGGGTAACAGCATGGTGCCCTCAGAGACACAGATGTGCCTCCAAAATGGACAAGCCTGAATCAAAGCCATGATCTCCTACAAGTCTCAGCCCGCCGGCTGCAACGCTGCCCGGCAGGAACTGTCTCCAGCGAGGGCAAGCGGCAGGAGCCGAGCAGCACCCACCTCCCACAGCCAAGCAATGGCGCAGGTCGCCCATGGGGAGCCCACCGCCGGGGCACACACCGGCCCGACCCGGCGCTGCCCCCCTCCGGCCGCCAGAGGGCGACAGAGACTCGAGCGCGACCCCGGCTCCGGGCGCGGCCCCGCGGGGCTACTCTATCCTCCGTCGTGCTGCCTCCGCCCCAGGACAACTCAGCGGTTCGGGTCCCGCTGCACAGTGCGGGGAAGGTATGAGGTGCTAGCAGGTTCTCGGCCGCAGGGCTGAGCATCGTTTTCAAGGGAAAAGTACCGTACCTACTGCCTTATATAAATAATACTGGCAATACTTACAAATTAACTGTATATTAAAAATACCTTCTGATAAATCTTTGCACGGTTATATAAAACTAGTATATATTTAATAATTTACTATTCCTTTCATAGGAGTCAAAGCATCAATCCATTGAACTCCCTCTCCTACCTGCTAATTGACAATACCATCTGCTCCAGAGCAAAGTTTTTCCTTAAGAAACTCTTTTGTTTCAAGTATTATATGGCTTGAACTCCAAAGGGTATGTGAGCTTGGTAAGAAGTAAATTGATGTGAAGACTGCTACTTGTGTTTGACTAAAAGCCTTTGCAGCATAAAGACCTGCAAACTCATCCTCTTTCAACAGTCATTGGTTGCAAACACTCCTGGATGTTGCTTAACTCTGGAAAGTTTGTATTCCTATTTCTTCACAGTATTTTCATTCTTCCAAGACTCATGAAATTTCTATCACCACTGTTTAATCGCCTTTGTTTCTCTGTGTCCGGGACAGAATTCTATTTAATTTGTTCTGCTTGTGCATAAAGCGCTGCTGCGCAGTGCACACAGATGAGCACAAGGGCTATATGAAAAATATTTAATGATAAAAAACCTGAGTTGCTTGAGAAACTTCATTTAGTGAAGTGACTCAATATGTTCACTTGTGACAGAAGTGCTACAATGTAAATACACACAACATCACTTCAAATGGCATTGCACAAGGAACTATCCTCTGTACATAGTACTTTGTAAAGATAAAGCTCATCAGTAGTATTCTTTTTTCAGCTGTCCTACTGCCAAGTTCATTCCCCTTGCAAGGCAGGAAAAGTTATTTGCAGACCCCACAATTTTCAGTTCCTCACATCCAAGCTGTGGTATTGTACAAAGGGCAGCAAAATCTCAGCCCTCACTTCACTGCTCCTTGAAAAGCAGAAGACAACTGCTCCCTCCAGTGAATGCCACACATTCCTAAACTCTTTCAGTTAAACTAGAACATAAGTTTATAAAACATCCCATGCTCAGTCCTAAGTAACCCTGATATTCTTTTAACACAAAAAGTAAAGGCTTAACATGAAATTTAATTCATCTTGATGTCACTCAGTTGCATAGATCTTTTCTGCATTCCCCCTCAGGCATATCTTTTGAAGATGTCACTCAAGCTGTCATAGAGAGGGAAGAGAAGCAGTGACACCAAATAAATGAAAGCATTATTTTATTAGTTGTGTCATTTAACTTGATCCAGCTCAATCTTCATATTTAAGATGCTATTTTTCAGTCAGGTTTTAAGAACTTTTCTTGCAAGCAGGTGAAGATGAAGTAATAACTAACATACACTAGGAAAAACAAAGGATGTCTCAAAACCACACACACTTCAGAATAACACCGGGCGCTTCCCATCCCACCAAAAAGAGCCTTTTGTGACTCTACTTGAAGAAACAACTGCATTAGGATGGCCAGACTCAACTCAACACAAAGCAATGGAGTTACATTTTCTAACAGTTCTTTGTACTACCTCTCTTTTGCAAACCTGATCACTTACAGGGTATGTCTCTCATAATTAACATTCATTCTGTATGTTAAACCAGGATAAGAGCTCTAATCACATCAGCTCAAATCAGCAACAGCATCACTTAACTAGGAAAGAATTTATGATAGGGAGGGAAGGATGCTCCAAGATTAACATCTATTGAAACTGAATGAGGGAGAGCAGAAATTTGCCTTGCATATGAGCCTTGTTCCCACACTAGAAGAAAGAATTATTTAAGTTCAGAGCTTGGATTTTATGCACAGCACATCATACATTTGCAGGACCATGTTGTAAGCCAGCATCACCCTCATGTGCCTATACGGCCTGAGATACTATCACCTGCTTCTCAGAAAACTGTGCAGCAGAGGTTCATCTCTGCATTGCATGGCTTCTGCTCAGAGCTGGACAGTGTCCACCTGGCACAAGGCACAGGCAAGAGCAAGCCTGTGTCTGCTTGTTAAATACCATGCAAATGACCCCTTACTTTACAGTTCTGGTATGAAAGGGACTATGCTGTCCAAGAACACACGATGAACAGAATATAATTACAGAGTAAAAATAAAAAGAATCTAGGTAGAAGTTTCAAGATAGCCAGTATGTATTAGCTGAACTGCATTCACGCTGGTGGACTGAAGGAAATATAGATTAGAGCACATTTTATCCTATTATTATGTTGCACAACATTAGAACAGACTCCAGTTGACTGTTTATAAAATTGTTATTAGAATGAGACCTAACCTCTATATAAACTGCAACTAATTGCCTGTGGTACCTGTGGTTGACCAGAATTTAGAAGCTTAGATACTTAAGCTGTGAGTGATGGTGTTTGAGCACTAACTGAAGCCATGCACTTGCTTAACCTGCTGGCAGATTGCTAGAATTTGACTAACATTCTGTACTCCATGGAGAATATCAACTCCATTAGCATGCATACAGCTCAGCTTCAGATGTAAACACATTTCCACTTCATTAGCTGCTCACCAGACAAGAGTGAGGAGAAAGATAAATTGCTGTGGATTGCGTTTAACATTTTATTATGTTAATCTGTACTACTAACCTCTTGTACTTTCCACAGGTGTGCAGGGGTTTAACTCTAAAGGTAACTGTGTTGAAAACCATGCAGAGTCAGCTTACACCTTACAGCAATAGCATCTCACTTTAACCATACAAGCAGGTTAGTCTTGGGGAGTCTCAGTTTTACACAGGAAGTCTATTTCAAGTCTTAAGAACCTTGAAAACCTCCAACATTCTCCCTCCCCCCCTAAACAAACCCAACCAAAAAACCCCACAGACAAAACAAGAGTTGCTTGTCTGGATGATAGGCTGATGGTATTTTCTAGATTTCATAAGACTAGTTCTTTTTTCAGACTGGTCAGGGATAGAGCAGAATGTCAAGTGAGCAATAAGGAGTTGACAACAAAGCTGCAGTTTAAGAGGTTTTGTTCAGCAGTAGTTGAGGACCTTATATGACAGATATACTTCTCCCTCTCCATGATAAAAGTTAGCAACACTTTTTTTCTCAGAAAAATATTCTCATAGAGAAATTGTATTGAGTCTGTCTGAGCTGAAGTTAATTTTCCCCATAGCAGCCCTCATGGTGCAGTGCTTTGTGTTGAGAGCTAGAAGGGTGTTGCTGACACACCCGTGTTGTGGCTACTGCTGAGCAGAACTTACATGGCACCAAGGCTCTTTCTAACATTCTCCCCCAGCGGGATGGGGTGGGCAAGATTTTGGGAGGGGACACAACCAGGACAGCTAACCCAAACTGACCGAAGGGATATTCCGTACCATATAGTGTCTGCTTAACTATAAAATTAGGAAAAAGGAGGAAGAGAGGGGGTGCCATCCTTTGTCCTCCAGAGCAACCACTACACGTATTGGAGTCCTGCTTCCTGGGAAGGGGCCAGACATCTCCTGTTGATGGGAAGCAGAGAATAAGTCTTTAATTTTCTTAGCTTCTACATGTGGTCTTTGCTTGGCTTTTCTTTGTTTTCATTAAACTGCCTTTGTCCTTACCCACAAGTGGGGTTTTTTTCCTATCTTATTTTCTTCGCCCTTGCCCTACTGAGGAGGGAGGGGGGGGGAGGATGTGATTGGTGCTTGGTGGGCACCACAGAAGTGCTCTGACATCCTGAATTACCGGGCAGAGATTATTTCACATTTGGCCAATGAGGACAGCTTACTAAGTTGCCACTCCTCTGTCCAACAAAATTTTTCCCTTGCCCAGTTCCATCTACAGTCTTGAAAGTCCTATTATTTTTTCCTTTCTCACTCTGAAGAGTCTGTGCTGGCTTTTCAGAAACACACCAGGTGCCAGTCAAGGTTTCCATCCTTACTGAATGTACTACTAAAGTTACTACAGGGCTGCTCCCCTTTCCTGACTGGAGCTGCCAATCATGACAGGACAAGTGCCTTATTAAGACATTGCTTATTTCTCTTCCTCTGCAAAGATAAGCTGTAAGACATATATCATTGTTGTGTAACTATGCCAGTGCTGGGGTGAGTGCAGTCTATCCCACTTATAATACAAAAAAAGGAATGAATGTGTATGTTGACAAGGGCCAAATCAGATAGAAAAACTTTCAATGCAAAGAACTAGCCATCTTTTCTGCAAACAGAAATAATCCCCTACGCAGAATAAAACCCCTCAACAAAGTAGGTGGCCAGAGGGCTATCTTACACTCTCAAATGTAACACAAGTTGTCTCAAAATTTGAGTTTGTTGCCTGTATCAAAGAATCAGAAGTCTGAGGTATTGGGCTTCACCTTATATATAGCCATTGTGTGCTTGGCAACGTCAGCAGTTCTACATGACTATGTTTACCAGCTTTCAAAATATTGTAGGACCTATGGACAAACAGTATTCTCTCCATTCCAAAACTGGAAGAAACAAGAATAACAAAGCAACTCGAGCAAGGTGAAGTAGCAACTATTTCTTGCTAATCTAAAGACACTAGCTTGTTAAAATGGCACAGCTAAGTTTATTCAACATGTGATTGAGTATATTATGCCAACATCAATCCAAGTCCAACTGTTGTGGATAAAGTGTTAATCTATTAACCATTATAAACCTTTTCCAGTGCAACATATTTAGCCTGACAAGTGTGAGCATGAACTGAACCTATTTCATAGCAGCAGCCAGGCTCTTCCTCCAAATTTAATTTTGTCTATGTCATTTCCTCAGAAGAAATGGGCCTTACTAAACACAAAACATCCCCCTTTCTTTGAAAATTGATAAAGTCAACAGCTTTCCAAGTCTGTTGTTAATTTGGTCCTTTATGCTTCTGTATAAGAGCAGCATTTGGACAAATTGAGGAAGGGTAGGTGAGGACAGATTCTATTTTGACTAAAACTGTGAAAAGGTATTATATTATTTATAACACACCTATCACAATGGTATCTGAATACTAAGAACTTTAGCAGACAGACTTTAAAGGCAAATAAACAGAAAGGATAATTTACATTCCTTTCTTAGGCATGCCATTTGGATGTACTACTCTTTCCCCTCTCTACAGATGTTAAGAAAGCAACTGCAGAGAAATCACAAGTTCAGTTATTGCAATATTCCAGAATAATAAACTTTCTGCAAGGTTTATTCTGTTCAAATGCAGTTCTCACTGATTGTGATGCTTTCAGTACAATGAACTCCAAGTTGTTTGCCCTACAATGGGAAACAGGGAAAGAGAGTTATTTCTGATCTCAGTATTTAAATCATTCTCTTCCTTATAAGAAAGAAATAAAATGTGAACTATAAAATTTGAATTTAGTTTGTATCAAAGTTCTTGAGGTGGTGGCTTTGAAAGGGAAGTGTTATGGCTTAGTAAGTGATGCAGCCATTCAAAACAAAAAACTATATATAAATCTTGGTTGGTGTTTGGTTGTTTGGGTTTTTTTTAATTAAATCCGGTCTGCTTTGAACAGGATCAGTTTCTTTTCTAAGCTAAAATAGTATTTTAGAAGCCAAACTACTTTCTGATCAGTATACCCCTTTAAACACAGTCAAATAAATATAGAAATGGACTCTTTAATCTGGAATCTTGGCTGACAATAGCTAGCATCACAAAATAAGCAGAAGACAATAGAAACCTCATATGTCAGAGATCAAATCCAGACAATATTTCAATAAAATTTAGACCTAGCAGTAAAACACAAAACCCCAACAAATATAGACGCAGATCCCTGGTTATTCTCTGTCCTAATAGATCATCATTATGTCAGAAAACAGAAAATTTTACCTATAGAATTACATTCACAGATGTACAAATGTAAGGCACCTGCTATGTAAAATAAGAATATATTTTATTTATGCATGATAAACAGGAATGGCTACTGAGAATAACTTTCTATCAAGTAATTCCATAAATCTGACAGAAAACATGATTATTGTCCCCAAAGTAATCTACTGCTGTAAGAACTTCCCATTAGTTTCTGTGAACATACTTAAAGAAAGCCCCTCTCCCTTTACATAGCTGTGTTACACTCAATTTTAAGATGGCTAATATCTTAGCATGACTGGTTTTGTTTTTATTATTTGAAAGTGTCAACCAGTGTGGCTGCCTTTGGAAATTACACAAGGGATAACATCTGTTAGTATTGCTGTTCCAGTAAGAGTCATGGCCAATCCAGCTCAGATATATAAAAAAAGTAACTCAGGACCAAGTTCATGCTTTGAAAGCTTACTGTAATCCTTAAGCCAACTCTCAATATTGTGAAAATGAAAGTCATGGCTAGGAATTTTTTCTGCTGGAAATGTATCAATCACCTATGCAACAACAACGAATCACATACATATTACAAAGGTCCAAAACTGAACCAAACACCCATTTAAAAATATGAAGCCAGAACACCCAGTTCACAAACAACAACAAGACTTAGGTCTGGCATCTCAAGTCAGACAGCTAATATGCTGAGATCATGCTGACCTGTGCTGCCTAATTTCTTCTCTGTGTTTCTCATCACCTCACCAAATCCTAATCACTATCCTGAGCCTAGTCTACTTTTAAGTCTCACTAGCATAGTTATTAGGTGTACTTTGTACTATAGGAATATAACCATGTTTGTATCACTGTATTCCTATGCTAGTTCACCTCCAGTAGAAAGAAAAATTGAATGAAACACAAGAACCAGCTAGAAAGGGCTATGAAAACAAATGCAAGCAAACTGGGTAGGACTCTACAATGAGAGCAGGTGGAAGAACACTAATAAAAGGCTGATGCAATCAAACAGTGGCCCAAGGAATTGTTTTTAAAGCTCTGTTTTGCATTAATAAAAGCACAAAAAGACGCCCATCTCTCAGGCTGCAAAATGTATCTTCTAGTAGGTAAGACAAAATAAGGACAGCCTAGAGAACAGCAGATCTCTGCAGCTAAATTAGGAAAAGTGTGTCATAACAGAAAGACCTGACAGTGTTTAAATGTCAATTAAACAGTTTTTGCTTTCAAAACAATGAAGTAATTAACCCCATCTCACAAAGAAGAGACACCACATCCAGTGGGACCGGGTATGTAAAAAGAATATGAAAAATGTCTGCAGGCCAAAGACTATTGGTCTAGATATCTAGCAGCCAGATGTGAGGACAAAAAAAAATAAATTTGTGTAATTCTCACATGTCATCTAAATATGAGATCCTGGGGAAAGGCTTTCACTAAAGAAAAATACCTTGACTGTGAATGACAGCACAGATTCTCTGCAGTAATGTGAGAGGAAATGGATGAAAGACCTCAGATTTTATGCATGTCTCTGGAGCCCGTTCATGAGAAACTAACAGTCAGGGGGGTAATATTGTCAAGGACACATCTCTGGCCTAAAGGTAAATCTAGACATGTCATCAGAGGGGGAAGCAAAATTTGTGTTGGAAAGTGAGACTAGTCAGAGAAAAAAACCAATCCTCTAATGGAAGAGTGATTAAAGACATAGAAATTCAAACAGCACAGCCATATAAGCCAAGAAAATGAACAAGACATTTCAGGAACACTATGCTGACAGCATTAAAAGCAAAAGATAGAAAAAGGAGAACAGTGAAACACTGCTTTTGAATTTGCTTGGAAAACATTGTGGGAAACTTTGTTAGAGTTGTTTCAGCAACCCTAAGCTAAGACAACAGATTGCACAAGCAGTCACAACCAGTGATGCTGAGCGTATGGAATGATATAAGAAAAAGTACTGCAAGCCAGCTGATAGAGCTCTGTATAGCCAGCCATGATGCCCAGAAACAGCTGATAGGAGGATATCTCATATTCAAATTCCTATCCAAAGAGACTTCCTGCACATGAAACATGAGTCATTGTTTATATTTAAGTAAAAAGATATTTGCTGTCTCAAAAAATATCAATCAAATCTGCATATTTTCTAGAAGGCAAACTTTTGATAACCAGTTATTGGCAAGCCTGATAAGAATTCAAGTTGTTTTGAAGGGAATGCAAGAAATTAAAATATAAAGAAAAAATTCTACAGTACTGAGGAAAGAAAGCAGAAAATATTCTGCAAGAGTCAGAAGCAGAGAAGGACGGGGTGGCCAACAGCAGAATCTCAGAACACAGACAGGTATCAAATAGAAGAGGTACAGGCAATATTCAGGAAGATTCAAAAGGGAATAAACAAATAAAAATATCCATGTGTCAAAACTGGGAAAGAACACTGGTTCAAATGATAGAAGAGATTCCATAGTAGTCTTTTGGGGTATAAAGTACTATGTTAACAGACAGCAGAGATCAGACATGAAATCATCAGGAATTTGATACTATAAACCACAAATAATCCTGTCATTCTGTTTACCAACTTCTTTGACAAAAAAAAGCAAAACCCTCAAAAATGTCTGCCTTAAAATGAACTCACAAGTTGGCTGAGAATCCAGAAGGAAATATGGGCATGAGATATCTTGAATAAAAATCTCACAAAGCAGATAGGCATTTTACACTACATGGTTTATTGGCAAAAGACTAATGCCATTGGATCCGACCCTTTCAAAACAAGGGTTTTTTTTCTGAGAAATTTTCAGTTTGACAAAACAAAATAATCATCATACTGTCCAACATTTTCTTATCTGAGAAACACAATTTTCCATCTAAAGAGGCATAGGGGTTTTTTTACTCAGCAGTAATAGAAATTTAAGACAATTTTTTTCTTTAGTAAAAACAGAAGATGTGCTTCAATCTGACTGCACTATTAACCTAATTCTTCAGTTTTTTTCTTCATTCAACATTTCCTGTTAATATTACTGTTTAAAAGCAGATACTTGAACCAAGAGATGCCTACAAAAAAAACAGACGGTAAAAGTTGTATTTGGTATCATTATCCTAAACTAATAGGAGACAAAAACATTACATATCACAAGCTGTTTAGCAAGATCATAATACTAAACTTAAATCAAAAAAATCCCAACCAGTCCATGGTTAAATTTTACCAAAAGGCAACACTGGTTTTGTTCTAAGAAAACCCTGATACTCTTAAGGAGTTAAAATAAACCTTTTGTTAGGAGGGGATACTGAAATAAACTACTCAGCCCTAAAACAGAACCCTTAAATCTGGCAAAACAACAACAACAAATCTCTGAAAAGCTAGAAGGCTTAACATGATCATGTTTTTTAACTACTTTGTTCTTCAAATTAAGAATCATGGAATCACGGACTGTTAGGGATTGGAAGGGACCTCTAAAGATCATCTAGTCCAATCCCTCCACCGGAGCAGGATCACCTAGACCACGTTGCACAGGAACTCGTTCAGGTGGGCTTTAAACGTCCCCGGAGAAGGAGACTCCACA
>VYZX01033893.1:3667-22581 GCA_013401335.1 Brachypteracias leptosomus
TTAAAGAAAATAAGATTGGTATCAACTCTTTCCCTGTATCTCAAAAGACTACAGGTTTCAAGATGCATTCACCTCATAGATTCCCTGGTGGAAGCTATAGCTGCAAATCTACCTTAAGGCCTAAATACTAAATCAAAAGAAAAATTCTAATGCTACAAAAAATGGTCTCAAGTAGCACTAGGTGCCTATGTTTAGGCAGCAGAATGAAGTTTCAGTTAAAAGATTAATTTCATCTGAAGGTATTTGTGTATAAATCTTGTGACCAAGACTGTGGTTACATAGTCACTTTAATCTAAGACTACTTTTTTGCAGCTTTAAAGTGAGCAGTGCCAATTGTGGCCCCCAGAAATGCTTGTACTGGTGCTAAGTTTTTGCAGTCACTGTGGGAGCCAAATGAGGACCAAAATGGATTAAATCTAACTTTGTCAAAAAAAAAAAGTCCATATCCATATCTATATCCAGTTTTATAACCAGTCATTTACCAGCTCTCAGTCCCATAACACCAGAAAAGATACGGAAATAAGCAGAGACAATGGAACAAGGTGGGACCACACTTTTGACAACAACCTAAATTTATGCAGTCATTTTAAATGAACATAATAATGTCTTTTTATAAAGCAGTCATCAAGATTCCCGCTGCAATCAAGGATAAAGAGAAGGCAGGTCCAGAGTGTGATTCATCCCCTTTATTTTAGGAGAGAATGAATCACCCTCTGGAGTTGCCTGCCTTTCTCCACTGATTATGTATGGACAAAGTCTGATTTAAACTACTTACAATTTGATAACTAAAGAGAGTGGATCCTATTCTTGGTAGCCATGAAAATGGTCAGAAAGGGACATTTTAAGGATTCTTAATTTTTTAAAAAATAGATTTATGAGTGTCTTATTTACTTATGTCCGACACTATTATTTGCAGAAGTGAGTGTTTAAAGAATAAAGAGATTTTTTTGGTGTATTTCACAAACAAAGGGGTGTAAAATGATTCTCCAGAAGACTTGATGTATTTTTGCTTATAGCGTAAGTTGTATACTAAAGAACATACTTTTATACCTGAGGATAGGGAATGCATCAGAAAAGAAAGAGTAATACATTTTACAGCAAATCAGAAGACAGTCTCTAAAATGGAAAAATGAGTTAAATTCTTGGCTAAATAGGGTTGAGATTGTATGGCTTGCATGATTTGCCCAGTATTTAATGTGTTGCTATGTCAGAAAATGCTAATCACTATCATCAATCACAAGGTCAATCACAGACCTCATTAGAAATGACAAGCATGAGATTCATAATTCATTTAGACTAGATGGAGAAGAAAGTAAAAATATTTTGCTTCGGAGCAGTTGGGGCTGTGCAGGTTAATACCTCCTTCATCTCTCAACTTGTGCTGGATTGTATGGGCAAGAATGGTCGTAAACACAAAGGCTAGAGAACTGACTGATTAGCTGTAACAACACAATATCTCATGAAACAGCAGGTTAAAATGTAATGCCTTAAAAAAGGGCATATTTCATATGCTGGTTGTCATCTAGAGACTCCTGAAAGGGAAATAGATCTCCAGGGTTTTTTCCAAGGTTCTTGGCTATTCTAGTACATTCACTTGTTTTCTTCTCCATCTATGGGCTGATCCAAGGTCTCTACAGACTTTTTATCTTAGAGATCTGCTTGTACATCTTTTGCTTGGAAGGACAGGACAGCTGCCAACTTAATGCATTGGATCTGGTCTCCACTGGGACTCATAAACTACATCTGTGCCTGTAAATAAAACTGGTCAGACACTGCTTTTTGACACAGATGACACACATCCAGTAAGCTTGCTAACCAGTATCCAAACTACCAGTTAGTATTGGTGTCCGCCTCCTACCATCCCATAGCTAGGCATAAGGTGTCTTCTACGTACAATGCAATTTGACCTGAGCCAGAACTACGCCAGACTATGCTAACACTGCAACATTATGGACAACAGTGCATGCCCATACCCTGAGCCCTCAGAATAGCAATAACCTAGTAACTCATTTACTAATACAAGCTTAGGGATCACATACATTCCTGTATGAACATCTTCTGCTGACTGTCCCATTTGTGTTCACTGCACCTGTGACCATCTCTTCCTTGTGTTACCACCTCCACAAGTTGCAGTGTGGAAAAGAGCTACTCATTTCTAGATGACTTTACTTAGCTTTTATCTGGCCACAATATGCCATTGTTAATTCTTAGTACAAGACTTCCATGTATGTCTGTGCTAAATTGGTCAGAGACAGAAAAGTAATCAGAAAACCAAGGGGCAATAAGAAATGGGGAAAAGCCACCATGTGATTTTCAGAGACAATGAGCACTTGAGAGCACAGGGTGAGATGAAAGGAAGAGGTGATGGGATTGTGGGCATAGAAACACACTATTCTTTCCCCCAAAAGTTTGGAGAGAAAGAACATTAATATCCATTCCAGAACAGAAATGACCCCCACAAAATATGTGATTCATGTTACCCTTTTTCCATGCTAATGGTAACAAACCAAGAAGGGCTCAAACATTTCCTGACTGCTAGAACTGAAGGACCAATACTGTCATTCAAAGCAGAAACCTTGGAGCTCTTTTAATAATACAGTCAGTGTAACTCCATGTATGTAAGCATTTGAGAGCAGTTTGGATCAACACCTAGTCACAGACTTTTGGACCGTATTTGCTTGTATTCTTTTGTGTGGGACTGGAGTATGGTAGGCCCTCTCTTGTTAATATCATTATAAAAAACCTGCAGTTGTTATATCTACAGCACTGGAACTGAAGCCCTAGATGCAAATATTAAGACTGTAAATGTTCGCTCACAGAGGGTTCAAAACACCAAAAATATCAGCAAATACATGCAATGTTGCTAAAATTGCTTGATTTGTCCTTGAAACATAAATCAGGACATAAAGTGGCTTGAAGCATAGCTTTTTCTCTAATAGAAACAAGTATATTATAATACAAATTTTTCCATAGATTTTTTTGTGTGCTTAAAGAGTGTTTAAAGATAAAACTGTTTCCGATATCAACACCAAAAAATTGCAGTTCAATAGAAAATTGCAGACTACGAAAATTATAAAGTACTTCAGAGACAAAATAGCTCATTCAGTAAAATTGTCAGAGAAGTACTACACTGTATACTTTACACTCGATAAAAAATGCTTTTAATAATTATATCTTTTTGTACTTTCCCAGCAGAGTCTTTTTTCTCCCCCTAGACTTAAAAATTACATTAATCTTCTTAATATATGGCTTTTGTTCAAATCATTGAAATTTTTACTTATTGAGCAGATAACAGTAAGTAACAGTCAACACTATCATTTGTCTTGCAGACAAGCAGAGGATGACAAACTAGTGTCATCTTTCTTAATTACTGTTTTACCAGGGTAGAGTTTAATGTTAAATGACATTTATGGATTAATGCTGTGTAATCTGAATATCCTGATGGAAATAACTTCAGAAAATGGATTGACTGAAAATAAAGTTCAGGGAAAGTAATATTACCCGGGGACTATCTCAGGCTTCTGAAACACACTCCACAAGCTCTAAAATGTAGTTTTTAAAGAGTCTGCAAGTTTCAGTTTACTTGCATCACTCTGTAAAATTTTATCTGTTATGTGATGTTAACTGGGACAAACTCAGCTAAGACACTTCAAAGAACACTCCACACTTATCTTTTCAAGTAGGCTCAACAATCTGACTGCATACTATGATCCATTATGACAGTACAAGTCACACAATTATCCTTCAGACAACATGTCATGCAGGTTATATCATGCAGCCCAGTACACAGAACAAGAGATAAGGGTTCAGAGAAAAGTGCCAAGCCTCTGTTCCAGCTAAAAGAAATACTGCAGTCATAAAGCAGAGATTTTAAAAAGTTCTTTGAATGCATATTTTTAAAGATGCATTGTGCAGAAGAAGAACTTCTTTTTTAGAATACAGCAGCCCATTGTAGTAATCTTTGTATTACCTTCCAGGACCAATGGTGACAAGTCTCAAAATATATCTGTGTCATGAAAGATGTAATTTTATTTCCATTAAGTTGAATTAATCTACCTGTTCTTTCCTGCTGAGATTTATACAAGGTAGTGTAAAGAAAAACTCTAGCTACTTTAGACCTGCAGAGTGAAATAGAACGGATTTTGCTGTTACAGAGAGATTGCAATACTGAAAGTATCCTGGAATATTTCATAGTATAAAAGAGAGAGATTCATTCCTAAAATGTAAAATCTTGTTTAGATTTTCTGTATTAAGTATCTTGAATGTCTGTCCTAATTAACATCAGTTTGCAGAATTTAACTTGGACAGGGATTTGCATTTCAAGCAATATCAAATCTTAAAAGTACAAAAACAGATTTAAGAGCTCTGCTTCAGTCTCACTTCTAGATAACAGTAACATTGCAAATGAGGAATAGAAACAAGAAATGAAATCTCTTATACTGGTTATCCAGTAAATGGGAACCTTTCAACAGTGGAATTTGCTTTGCTAAATAAATAAATAAATAAGAAAAACAACCTGGTCAGAAAAAATGTACTCTTCTGGACATTTTTCAAACTGCATAAGTTCATCACCTATGTTTCTCACAGACAAATGTTAAAAGTAATTGCATCATAAATCCCACATTATTCCATATCATCTTAGAGTGGTTGAAATGAAATTATTAATACAAATCTTATTTTTTTTTCTCCAGTACTCTGTTTAGAATACCTATATCTATATCCTATCTGTGAAGTGTACATGATGGCTGAGAATCATCTGCAGGTCAATTCCAAAAATATTATTCTTGCCTAGTTTTCCCATCCTTATGGGTAGCTGCGTGGTTGGTTTTATACTTTGGGGGATGATTTTTTTTGGCATAGTTTTCATAACTTTTTGATCAAATTTAATTTTCAGTGTTGTGTTTACATGGCAAGGTTTTGGTAGTGGAGGGAGGGCTGTAGTGGTGGCTTCTGTGAGAAAATGATGGAAGTTGCCAGCATGTCAGAGCCAGTTCCAGCCAGCACCAAGACACATCCACTGCTGGATCACCAAAGTCGAGCCAATCAGCAACATTGATAGCATCTCCATGATGTGCAACAGCAGCTGGGAGTAGTGAGAATATGCGAAAGAAACAACTGACAACTAGGTCATTGAAGAAGAAGAGGGAGAAGGTGCTCCAGGTGCTGGAGCAGAGATTCCCCTGCAGCCCTTGGTGAAGACAATGGTGAAGTAAACCATGTCTCTGCAGCCCATGGAGGTCCATGTTGGAGCAGATATGCACCTGCAACCCATGCAGGACCCCACACCAGAGCAAGCGGATATACCTGGAAGGAGTCTGTGACCCTGTGGAGAGCTCATGCTGGACCAGGCTCCTGGCAGAACCTGTGACCTTGTGGAGAGGAGCCCATGCTGAAGCAGATCTTCTGGTAGGACATGTGATCCTATGGGGGACCCGTATTGGAGCAGTCCATTCCTAAAGGACTACACTCATGGAAAGGACCCACATTAAGCCAGTTCTTGAGGAACTGCCACCTGTGAGGAGGCCCCATGTTGGAGTTTGTGAAGGACTGTCTTCTATGGGAGAGACCCCATGGAAGGACTATCTTCTGTGGAGCAGAAAAAGAACATGAAGAAGAAGCAGTAGCAGAGACAAACTTGGGAAGAATTGACCACAACCCCCATTCCTCATCCCCTTGCACTACTTGGGGGAAGGAGGTAAAGAAATAGGGAGTGAGCCCAGGAAGAAGAGAAAACAAAAGTGGAGGGATTTTTAGATTTGTTTTTATTTCTCTTTATCCTGATTTGTTTAGTTAGCAATAAATTAAAATAATTTCTCCAAGTTGAGTCTGTTTTGCTCATGACAGTAACTGCTCAGTGATATCCATGTCCTTATCTTGATCCACAAGCTTTTTGTTGTATTTTTCTTCCCCTGTCCTGTTGAGGAGGAGTGGTAGAGAAGCTTTGTGGGCACCTTGCAGCTAGTCAAGGTCAACTCACCACATAACTTTGTATTTTTTTCCTCTTTATTTAAGTAGCAATGGAAAGCCCCTCCCAGCTGAAAGATTCCCTGGAAATATTGTATGTTTTCTGTTATTGAGCTTCAAACTTTCATGTGATTCTGGATTCAAAGAATACATAATGCTTTATGAATCGAAGCAATATATGCGGAGACATGATTAAGAATTATTCTGGTACTTCACAGAAACATTGAATGGTTGAGATTAGGAGGTGCCTCTGGAGATTATCTGGTTCATTCCTCTGCTCCAGCAGGGCCACTTAGAACCAGGTGCCCAGGAACAAGTGCAGACAGCTTTTGAATATCTCTAAGGATATCTCCAACCTCCTTGAACAAATTAATTTTGTAAAATGTAAGCAATTTTTAGAACATAGATTTAAACTGAAAGGAGTGATAAACAATAAAATCAGCCCAACTTCATTGTAATTATTTCCAATATAACCTGCAAATATGTGGGATGTATTTATGGGAGGGGGTAGATTTGTCTGTCTTGTCTTTAATATCAGAGTGACAGATCACTGGAACAGGTTGACCAGAGAGGTGGTGGAGGTCCCATCCCTGGAGACTCAAGGTCAGGCTTGATGGGGCTCTGAGCAACCTGACCTAGTTAGAGACATCCCTGCTTACTGTAGGGAGGTTGGACTAGATGACCTTTGGAGGTCCCTTCCAACTCAAACCATTCTATGATTCTAAAGCAGAAGGCCACTCTTAGGGAGATCCCCTATCTAGTAAACTGACCTACATAGACACAGAGTCAGCACTTTCACCACTTTCAGCAAGTCCAGAGCAGAAGTCACCGATAACTAAGAAGCACACAAGTTTCCAAACTACCTCCTCTCTCCCAGTGCTATGACTTCATTCTAAGCTGGCCTGTCTACATAAGAGGGCAACAATGACAATCTCTAGCTAAATTTTTCTTCATTTTAATATCTTCTTGCTGTGCCTTGATTAATATAAGACTGCAATTGTGTAAGGGTTCCTTGCTGGTTTGATGTTATTCAGCAGACCAAAAAATGTAGTTCCCCTGAACGACAGCACATTTCCATTACTGTAAAAGCTACTCGAGACATGCTGCTGTGGACCAGGACAGTGCTAGGGTCAGACAATATGTATGTTTTTAATTCTTGATTAGGAAAATCCTTTACACATAATATGAAATATATATCCTAAAATTAATGAACTTTGTATCTGTCATGTTCACCTTTCACACATAGCGTAAAATACAAAACCTAGAATTGATGAGCTCTGTATCCATCACATCTCTACAAAGAAAGGCAGAGAACTGATCTTCTATCCTGCAGTGCAAAAGAGAAAAGGAAAACATGCTAGTTCCCTGTATAGGATGAAATGAAGAAGGATAATTCCAGCATTAAGGAAGAAGTATTAGATTAGGGTATGAGCTTGGAAATCTGAATATCAGGATTCAATTTCCTGCTAAGCAGAGGACTTCACACGGCCTGGGTAAGTGTTGGCAAATCATTTAGTCGTACACAACTTCCATGCTCTGTCAGTAAATTTATGATGAGTATCTCACACTATGAGAATGCATACATCAAAGATTTTCAGATGTTGGCTATTCAAAGACAAAGGTTATGAACTGGAGAAATATGAGCAATACACACAAAAACGTGGCACAGTAGAATATGCTGCTGTGTGGGTTTTCCTCCTTTCAGTGCTAAAATGGGGTTAATTTAGAGTTCAATAGGATTTTAAACAAACTTGATTCTTTATGCTTTTTTTTTTAGTTTACAGATTGTATTTAATCTCCCTGAGGGTTCTGCTATGTCAAAGTTTATTCAGGATCAAAACCAGAAACCAATACTTTTCACTGAAATAGAAGTTTAGAAAGAATGTACTTATTGTTTTAATTAAAATATTTTAAACTTTACTGAATTTAAGCATCCCCTCCCCACTCTTTATTCTGTGGTTCTTTGTTCTATTGGAACATCCCAGCTGTTTTGCTACATTTAATGTTGAAGTCATGTCAGTATTTGTTTTACTGGTTATGCTAGGTTATTCACATTTTTCACATTACACAGATAGTAAAGGGAAGGGCAAAGGTATCTATTGCATTCCCTGCATATCTCTTTTTCACCTCTTTTTCTTTCTGTGTTTCCCTATAAATGATACTGTACTAGACAGGACTGCCTGGTACTGCAAATGCTTAGTGACATAGGCTTTTTATCTCTAGCCTCTTGGCTAGAGTATCTTTTTCAAATGTTGTATTTATTGCTTTTTTTTACACTGCTTATCACCATAACAATTGATGTCTGGACAGTATTAGTAGATTTTGAGCCACAATATTCCTGTAGAACACCAAAGTGGTATCACAATTTTGCAGACTGGGACTGGGGACAGTGAGGAGAATAAGAAAGGTAGAAATCCTAATGAAGCATGTAATTTCTACAGAAAATAAGCACTGATATTTAACTGAAATTGGTCTGCTAACTCATTTTTGTGATTTTTTCGGGAAGAATAAATGACTGTCCAGAAGTGTGACAGAAAGTCAGCAGCAGGGTTAAAAACAGACTGCAAGTCCTCTTAGCCATATCTTATCTTCCTCACATCTTTTATCTTTAAAATTTGCTTTCCACATTAGGTTAAAAGGTGGTTTTCTAGTTCCACTTGTTGCTTTTGGAAGGCCCAACTAAATTGCCAGCATTGAGTGCTTGGCTTTATTTTATCTGTTTGTAATGTGTGTCCACGGCATAGCACTGAAATTAGGGAAAGCAATTTTCCTCCAATACTACTGGTAATAATTAAACATGAACTATTAAAATGGACCAGAGCCTTTTCTCTGGCCCTGAAGAAAAATGACACGGCTCAAGTCACATCATACACATACTGCTAAAATCTCTTCCTTCCTCCAGAACAGACCGTCCCATCCATAGTGACTATGTGAAAAAAGTTCCAGGTTCTGTGCCCTAAAGAGCATATAGTTGTTCATACAAAGCAAAAAAGGTTCAAGGAGCAGGACACGCATCAGACCCTGGTAACTAAGATACTTTTGTTTGAGGGAGACAAGTTCAGGATGCTACTCCAATCTCAGAAGACCAGAGGACCTGACCACAGGTCTATGTCTTACCAGCTGAATATCCTTTAACTCAGGCTACTTGGCATAATGAGACATCTTTTCATATATAAGTCCCCAGATCTTGATTGTACGAAATTAACTGGGGCAGGAATGCTTTAACAATACCTGTCACATCTCACCCAAAGACAAGATTGTTGGGAAAACACACTGCTCAGGGATGCTCCAGATCTCAGTTTCCAAGCCATTTGGCCTTTAGAGACTTATTCACATTTTCACAAAATACAGATAGACATTCAAAAGGGATTTGACAGTCTCAGTGGTATCAAAATGTTAGGATTATCGAAATTGGCATTGAGAAGTGTAAGTCTCACTTACAAGATTAAGCCTTAAGATTCTCTGTGCTGTGAAATAGAAGTTCTATTAGTTGAAATACCTATGTGTTTAATAAGAACAATATTTTATAGGAATTTTGTGAGAAAATATTTGTTTAAGACTGTACTACTATTGTGACAGGGACTGAGAATACACTGGATATCTAACTACAAAAAACACCTAAAATCATACCATTTTACAGATGAGAGATTTGATTCCAATTTAATGCTGCACTTGAAAAAAGAATAAGTGTGAATGACAGAATTTTCTGGGATATTGGTACTATGTCCATAGTAGGAACAATTATCATTTTATCTGGGCTGCCTAACAATAATTCCTTTCAGTGGATGCGAGCAGCATGTGGAAGAGAGGTGCAGGATAGAGGAGGCTGCATGAGCAGAATGTAAATACCTAAATATTTTCCCAGTTTTTAACCAGAATATAATTAGTGCAGTGATTCAGATACAGAGCCTGGGAAACACTGCTACTCCTGCTGCCATAGCCAGAATGACTTCTGCAAGGTCATGAAGCAAGTCAGAGTCATAACTTGCATCATGACTGCAAGCTCTAGAGCATGGATGTGAAGGGTTTTCAAATTATTTAAATACTAACCACATACTAAATTAATAAAAGCTAAATAGACTGCAGTCATTGAGAAAGATGAGCTCTCTCTTTTGTGATTCTCACTCTGTGGAGATGAGCACATGGATGAAATTGTATTCTTGCAAGCAATATATCTTCAATAAGGGCAATTATTCCAAAAAGGTAGAACCAGCAAATTAATTAAGAACTCTGCATAATAATTTAAGATTCCTCTTCAACCATGGAAATCAGAATTATTATAAAAGTGCTAAAAAAATCGGTGTCAAAGAATCAGTCTAGATAAATAAATCACCAGAAGAGACATCTAAAAAATTGTATGGAATCTGACTACTATGTCAACCTCTGACCTGTGTCCAAACTAGGAATTGTGGCTGGCACGCTCAAGTTGGGTAGTAATATTTTTTCATTACATTCCTGTTCTGATATAGTCTACAATGAATATACTACTATTCTGGGAGCAGAGTAATATTACCATCATCCCAGAAACCAGTGGAACACTGGCAAAATAGTTTTTACCTTACATGAGCTTTGTTCATTTGTGCAGTCATTGAAGATGAGAGCTGGAAGATAAAAGATGGGAGAAAATTATTAGTATGTGTATGTAGTTGTCAGTATGTATGACATGGATAGAAAGCAGAGATTTTTCTTTATATTGTATAAAGACAATAACCTCTTGCTAAAGTTACGGCTAAATCATATGTTTTGAAATAGTCTATGAAGTATTGGCACATTTATTTTTATAAATTATTAATAATATGGGCCCAGCTCAGTTGCCCACACATAGTTATTTAGGATACCTCAGCTACTGGATATCCAGTTGGAGGTGACAGATACAGTTCAAGACATTGGGAAGACCTCATCTGGACTTGCATTTGAGTAAACAAGCATGATACCTTAGAGTAGCCCAAATGGCACTGCACGCCGACACATGAGCAAGTACATCAAGCCTCTACTGTCTGATAACTGAATCACTCTATATTCTCCACTGATTGTGTTAACTGGAGACTTGGTGGCATTTCAGACAATGTAGACCATCCTACCTGGCCTCAGTACAAAATCAGTAAGTCTGAGTAACTCCTGTATCATCTATAATATATCTGGAACTCCCATGTGTTTGTTTAGAGACATCCTAGAATATCTTAATTGGCAGAAGGCATCTGTACTTAGAAAAGTGGTTGGCTGAACAGCTCTCTAGGACTCATTAGGTATATTGGCTACATCCCCACAGGCTAATGTGGGAATTTAGACACTCATCACACACATAAACACTCACATATATGTGCCTAAAATAAGCTATTTTAAATTTAACATGAATTACTGCATAATAGCTACATCAGGTTGCTTCCAAAAGTCCCAGACTGGGACACATTTTCCACATCCATATTGCAAGACCTAGAAACATTTTAGAGGAACACAAGATGGGCATGGTATCCCATAAACTCCTATAAGATCCCCAGTAAACTTCATTCTTCTAGCATATGATTTTTTTATCTATCTGATCTTCATCAGATGTTCCCTATGTACTCTCCCTCTGCTCCCCGCCAAATAAATGCGTATTAAACTGTTTTCATTGTTGCTTTCCATCACATACTAGCACAAGCTGGGAAGAAGGGAAAATGAAGCTCAGTACTTTTCATATGTGTCTTTCAGTGCTTGTCAGTATCAGAGTCTTTCATTCAAAAAATACCAGGCTGGTCAGCCCTTATTCACCTGGTCCCCCTGAGTGACACAAAACCAGGATATTTATTACTCCCCTAAATAATCCACTGTCAAGGCTTACTAAAATATTCTGTGGGCACTTGGACACCTTTTACAGAAACACAGAACCTTAGGGGTTGGAAGGGACCTCGAAAGATCATCTAGTCCAGACCCCCTGCTAGAGCAGGATCACCTAGATCAGTTCATACAGGAACATCCTGGCTCATCCTGTAGTACCCCACCAAAAAAAGTTGAAGTCTATGAAAGTTTTCTGCATTTCATTTCATACTCCATAGCAGTTGTCCCTCTGAGTCCAGAAATTAGTCTGAAAAATACAGAACCCAATCAAAAAGAAACATCCTTCCAATTTAACCTCTAAATCTGATTAGTGGACTGTCTGACCAGGAATTTAGGCAGTTCTCTTAGAGTTGTCCACAGAGAACTAGCATCAAAGGATGCTCCTTTCTGAAGGTTGGACCAGTTGAATTCTAATTTGGAGATAGCCCAAGTCAGTTTTTTTCCTCAGACAAATACGTATATTGAACACAGTGAATGAATCATCAGGATTCAATGATCCTTTGAACTCCAGGTATTCAAGGCAGAAAAGAAGATACTCCCAGAGTCTTTACAGTATTAAGAGCACTTCTGAAGATTGTACTTTCTTTTGTCTTGGAAGCATTTGTTTGGAAGAATGGTTATTGACACAGCCAAGAGCTTCTCTCTTCAGAATTACTGCAATTTATGCAATGAGAAATCTAAGGGTTCTTCGGATCTGGGATTGGGAACATTGAAAGGGACTCTAGAAAATAACCTTTCCGTCATTTTGAGAGAGCAGCAAGAATAGTCTCTCAGGAAAGAGAGAGGTCAAATCGTGACCAGCTGCTTGCAGAATTAATTCCTAGCCACAGAGTCCTTTTCTCACTCTTTTTAGCTCTCTTTTAGTTCACAGATGCAAGTCCCCTCTGTGCTTGTCTAGAAAGGTTATGAAAGTGGCTTGAGCCTAGCAACATCAGCAGGGTGAAAGAAGAGAGCAAGTATATTTGCTATGAACTTTCTACATGACTTTGGAAGCTGTAGTCTGACCAGGTTTACAAGTAAGTGGCTAATCAGTAAGACAATACCTTTATGGATTGCACTAGGGAGATAAGAAAAGACTGAGGACTTGAAGGAAGACAACAGCATAGGCAGTAGACCTATGTATTATGGGAGTATGTTGAATCCCAATACAAGTCCTTTCTGTTTGAGGTTTCTGCACGTACATGTTCTTGCACAGAAACTGCCAGTGATCTTTATAGCTGTTCAGAAAAGTGGCGGTGGCCAGAACAAACTTTATAATTGCTAGGATGAAAATATGAAAAGCATAGAAGTGTGATGAACAGGTGAAAAACAGTGGGTAGTTTTGAATCATAGCTGTAAAGGATAATGGACCATTAAGTGTGCAGAAGATGTAAGATTGTTCAAAGTGTCACCTTGAGGCTCACATGCAGCTTGTTATTAGGAACATTTGGATTAACAGTTCCAGATTTGATTTTTAGCAGCACTGATAGAGTTCAAGCTCCATGAGGAAGGAAGAGGGATAAAATATCTAAAAGTCAACAAAACAGTGGAGAAGGATGTAGAAAAGGAGTATAGCCATTGTAGTCATGACAGTCTACACAGATGACTCTCCATTTGCCTTCATAGGGATGACTCGGAGACTGAGAGCCTGGCCTGTGATTTTTCTGTGATGCAGGAAGATTTCCTCTCAGCAATCACTCTTTTGGGGGAGTAGCCCAGAAAACTGGCAGGACATGGCACTTTGCATGTGCCAAAGTGATGTGACTACATAGTGTTAAAGACAAGTAGGAAGACAGAGTAAACAGGCTTTCTTTCCTGCTGTACACAATAAGATAAAGCAATAAGGGATTACAAGAATTATCAAGACAGCTTGAGACTTGGTGTGCTGCTAGCTCTCTTCTTCCTCAGGAAACTCAGCAACATCCCCTCAGCATACCTTTATCTTTTATTCTTTATCTGTTTGCTCTTCTCCATCTTGAATCAGGCAAGGAGGAACACACCACTGAGAGAGAGCTCTGCAAGCTGCCCCCAACAGGAACTCTCTTCAAACCAATTAGCTCCTTGTTTCTTCTCTCAAAGTGGTCGGTTGCTGGTTAATATATCTCTAGCCTCGCCCACCCCCCCAACCACAATCACCTGGGGGGAGGTAGGGCCTCACACAGGTGGGCCAGGTTCTGCTTCTGGGGCCTTGGGGAACCATTTGGGGAACAAAACATGTTGCTGGGTTGTGACTCATCCATAGGTCAATTCCAACTCAGGGCCCACAGCCCAGGCCCCAACACTTCACCTGGGAACAGACTTTTGTTGTAGCCTTTCAATAAACCATTTTCATTATGCCTTCCATACTCATTACAGCTTTGAGTGCAACTTCTGGAAATTTGGCCCCCAAAGTATTGCTCCTACTCGGCTGTCTGACAACATCAGCTGTCTTAAAGAGTTTGATACTGATAGTACTTCAACATCATTCAGAGGAAGGAGCTCTCCAAAGTTTATCAAGGAATCATTTCCAGGTCAATCAGCAATATATAATAGAGGTGGTTTTTTATTATTTTTATTACAAATGTAGGGGATTTTTTGTCACACCTCTTGAGACAAATTAAACACATTTTCTGCTTGAGTATAAAGAGATTTAATGAGCAACGCATTAGGCAGAGCCACACCACCATACATGATTCCACAGGCACAAGCCAATTCCTTATGTACACTTACACCAGCACCAATTGTAACATTACAAGTCAGCACTGCAAGATTTTCCATCCTATCTGCAAGAGAATTTATGCTCCCTTGTATGGCGTTATTCCCCCTCTGGCATTGCCTTTTCCAGCCAGTTTAACCTGATTTAGAGTCAGACCTTCTTGCCTGCTAAACCAGGTAGTTCTTCAGTCCCAAATTATTATCACTGAGCAGTTAACATTTGAATTTCCCTTTCATTCCTCTTTTTGTGAGTAGTCATTACTCACATTCATTATTACAAGTCTTTCAAATTCCTCCTTGTCCTTCTTATCTATTGTCATTTACAATATCATTTGTTTTGCCTCACTTTGGGTTATTCCTTTTGTTCCCTTCTTTACGTGTTTATAGCCCATTTTCAGGCAGCTTAGAATCAATTGCACCAGCACATAAGCTATTATAAGAATTAATAATAGAATAATGATCCACATCAAGATTGACCTAAAAATATTCCCAACCATACTCCAGTGTCTGGCAAGCATATCCACCAACACCTTTTGTGTTCCCCTTTCTCTACTTTGTGGAGGACTTGCAAATTTTTCCTTATAATAGAAATGTCAGTGGCCTATACATCAGATTGATCAATGTAAGTACAGCAGGTGACTCCTTGTAGTGTCAACATCACATCTAATGCTAATTGATTCTGGAGTACTGCTTTCAATATTCCTGATGCTACTTCTTGTAAGGCCAGAACAGCATTTGATGTGGTGTTGCTTATAGACTCTATAGTCTGGGATATGTTTATGATGGCAGCCTCAAGCTTGATTATGTCAAGAGTAAGAAAGAGAGCTTGGAATACCTTCCACTCAAGTCTTGATCATTCCACTAAAGAGTTAAGGGATCTAATGCATCTTGGTAAATTGTGGACCAACTCTGCAGAGAGAGTATGGTGTATTTCATCATGTGTGAGTAGGCATCCCAGGGTTCCTATTTCAGTTAGTGGCAGGCCTTTGTTGGCACGATAGCTGCATATCCAGTGTAATTCTGTATGATTTACCAGCTCATGGAAATACACAATGTCTTTCAGCAGATAACAGTGGGTATGCTGGTACCAGGGCATGTAATCAGAAATACCATAAGGAGTGCCAGTTTGGCAATTGTTAGTATTAAACTCCAGTGAATAATTGTATCTACACCTCCACTGGAATCTCCCTTGTTTGATGGTAACATCTATATAAACAGCATTCTATATGCAACTGAATATTGTCTCACACCTTTACAACTTTGTGTCTTCTCCTTCAATATTCATACAAAGTGATGCATTTAGTCCACTAGGTACATGAATATAGGGAGTCTCTGGCAGTCAATGGTTCAGGTCTTCATGGGAACCCTGACCATTGATTTCTCAAGTTATACTGCCAAGAAGCATTAGCAAATATCCTCAGCAGGGAAGCCAACAGAGGCAATGCCAATGCTCCCTGGGATGGTAGATAAGTAGTTATAGCCAACAGTTTGCAAGGCTAGTGAAATTTGCCCAGACTTGGGATAATTTAACAAGTGATTTTTTTTTCCCAGTCATTTTTTGTTATAGTAATCAGCAGGAAATGCATAGAACTTTTAATCTCTAATTCATCTAACAGGAGTTATAGATTCTAAAACCTAAACCAAAATGCTTCCTATGAGCAATATAACAATCAGTATAGCACAGCACAACTCCTCTTCATCAAGGGGATCCATACATATATATGTGTGTGTGACACACAGTCACACAAGTGTTATTTGGCTTGCCTCTGTAGGCAACTGTTTCAAGCTACATTGTCTCAGGCTTCACTTCCAGCTTTCTCAGTCTCAGATTGTACCTTGATGCTAATGTTTGCAGTACTTCTGGGGAGAGGGTGCCAACGCTGTCACATAGAGGTTTCTCTTGTAACCTCAGTTCTTGTCAGAGAGTTGTCCATTTCTGTTGCTCTTCTTTGATGGAGGTGTCCTTTAACAGGAAGAAATACCACTTCAGCAGTGATCCAACTTCTGACAGTACCTGATTTAGTTGTTCCAGAAGTTCCCAGAGTTCCTTGGGTGACACAGTCCTGGAACAATAGGACACATGGAACCAGGCACTCTTTTTTGCAACCTTCACCACTGTGTAGGTCATTAGAAGCACTTGGAGTGAACCAGTCTGATGTGGTGACAGGGTGTATTCCATCTGAAATTCTTTAACGGGACCTGGTCTCCAGTTTTCAGATCATGGCATGGCACATTTGTTGCTTTAGTAATTGAATCTTGGACCTATAAAGACACTGCTGAATGGAACCCCCCTTTTGCACAAGTGGTCAGTTGAGTGGGCTGCACAATCAAAAGTAGGTATCAAGGAGAGGGGAGCTATGGTTCTGCCATAATGAGATCTCCATATATGATCCAAGTGTAATGCACAGCCAGTGTGTTTCTGCACAAGCTCTTTCCTTCTGAAGCTAGTTCTTGTAATTTGGTCAGACATTCAATAGAAATGGAGAGGTCAGGGTTAATAGTTGCAGTATTTTAAAATGTTGCTGGGGAACCCTCAAGGGCCGCTTTGTTTGGCAGCAGCAGCAGTATCAGCATATGCATTGCCAAGACTTACTTCATCTAATGCACCTATGTGAGAAGAACAATGCATCACAGAGATAGTAGTAGTGAGCATGATAGCATATAGTAGCTCCAAGATGAGGGGTCCATGAGAAAAACAAGCTCCAGGGGAGGTAAATAAGTCCTCAGTGTTTCCAGATCTGACCTATAAAATGCAAACATTAAATGTATACCATGAATCCGTATAGACATTTACACGTTTTCTTGATGTGAAGGTACCTGTCTGAGTGAATGCAAAAGGCTCAAAGCAGGTTGTGCACTTGAAACTGTAGGGAAAGAGAACATTTTGATAATTTTGAACTGGGAGAAAACAGCACATCCCACAACTAGTTGCCTCATGAAAGAGCTGTCTGTAAGGAGAGTGAGGTCTGGATTGAATTGATAAGACAGCAGAGATTTTGGAGACGGTTAGCACTTCCCTTCTTAAATTGTGTGACCCAAATACTCAATCTCTCACCTGCAGAATTGCAGCTTCTCATGGGATGTTTTGTGTCTTTTATTGGCCAAGGCACAAGGTAGATGGAATGTGTCCTCTTGGCAGGCCTCCTAAGAGGAAGAAGCTACCAGAAGATGGTTCACATGTTGTACCAAGACTGAGGCACTTTGGAACATAATAGAATCTAGGTCTTGTTTGAAGCATTGAGAGAAAACAATAGCGGATCCACAATACCCTTCAGGAAGTCTCATCCAGGTCTACTGTTGTCCCTGGTAAACAAAGGCAAACAAAAACTGTGAATTGAGTTCTACAGGGATAGAAAAGAAGGTAGAACATAGGTCTATAACAGCAAAATGAGGGACAGAGGTTGGAATAGTTGCAGTTAGGAACAACTAGGCTACTCAGGATAACAAAAGCATTGTTTTTATGCAAATCTTGGACAAACCTCCTTGTCTTCCTTGTTAATCATATTTCTCCTCTTTCTTTACTGGTGAAATGTGTGTTACAGGGTGACCTGGCTGGTATTAAGACACCTTGGTCCTTTAAGGAGAGGACAGTGGAGCAGATGCCATCCTCAGCTTCTCAAGCAAGTGGATATTAGGGAACTGCTGAGAACACCTGACTTTTTTTGCATCTAATTTTTAGTGGTTTAGCTGCTAAGAGTCTTCTCACATCACTACAGTGGGAAGCCCACAGTTTGGAAGGAACCTTGGAGAAAAGTTCCAAGTCCTTGGAGGTGCCTTCAGCCTGTAGCCCTTCAGCAGTTAGCAGTATGACCTGGTTTCTGGTCTAGTGATGTGGAATGTCTAAATGCACACTGTCTGGGGAGTGACAAATTGTGGCTCTTAATTTGTACAAGAGATCCATTCCCAGCAGGTGCACAGGGGAAGCTGGGCTCAAGAGGAAGGCATGCTCCTTGCTTCGTGGGAGAGAAGCAGGCAAGTGAGTTGGTTCAGACACAGTTTCAGGAATAATATTTCCACCAGCCTCTGCACCATTAATTATCCTATCATTTGGTTTCAAACCTGGGCTTTCTGAGCTCTGGATATTGGAGAAAGAAGCTCCACTATCAATTAGGACTTCAAGAGGGGTGTTGTTGACAAGCAAGGTGACAGTAGAGTCTCCTTGAGAGACATTATGATACTCCTAATCTGGATCTACTTGCAACCCTGCACTACAAGGGTATAAGGTAGGTTATCTGGAATCATTAGTGTAATTACAAGGATATCTGCCTTAGCTAGATTTTGAACTGAAACTGCTGATTGTGTTACAGGTGGAGGAAGTGCATTGAGGGGCTCCCAAGTGTCCAAGAGATCTTCAGGATGATCAAGACATGGGGGTAGGACCAGTGTATAAGCACTGGACATTAATCCTGAGTTCAGAAATTTAGGTACTGCAAGTTTTAGAATGGCCCTAACTTTCATTT
>VYZX01033894.1:2446-13266 GCA_013401335.1 Brachypteracias leptosomus
GATGGATGATGATCTGCAACCTGGACTTTACCCATTGTTGTATAGAGACAGTTTCCAACTAAATGAATGAGTGTAGCAATAAAGTGGTATGGAATAAGAGGTGGAATGTTGTGGTGTAAGGGTTAAGAGATTGAAAAAAGTGGACAGGGTCAGGGGGCAGCGGTTATTCCCTTCCCTTTCCTGCCACATTTCATAAAAGCAGACAGGCAGTTCTGCTCTGGGTGCGCTTCCTGTGTTTTGCCGGCTGCTGGGATGGCACCTCAGCATGGCTGGGCCTGACTCTGTGTGCTTGGGAGAATCCTGCGCCATCCGAGATCAGGTTTTGTATACACTTGTATATACATCTTCTCTTAATATTGTTGTATATCCCCTTTTCCCTTAATACCTTTTGTTCCCTGTTAAAATTATAGTCTTAACTTCCAACCTTGTGCAAGTTCTTTTTCACTCCCTGGGAGGGAAGAGGGAAGTGGAGAGAGGGGTAATAGAGATTCTGCTCTGTGGAGTTTGCCTTGAGCCTTAAATGGAGACATCAGGTCAAAGGGAATCTTTTCACTGGTCTCATTGGAGGTGGGACCAGACATATATGGTTAAAAGAGAGATTTTTTTTTTTTTCCCCATTACAACATTCAGGTGATGTGAACTACAATTTGCAAGCAAATTTAATTAACTTTAGGAAGCAAGATTGTGTGAGAAAGAATAGGCATAGCTGTCACATATAAGTTTTTCAGAATATCCAGCAGAAAACATGTTCTCCTTTTTTCCTTTTTTTTTTTCNGTCCCCTTGAACTGGAACAAGCAAGCACAGAATTTCTGACTCATGGAGAAAAGCATAGGATCAGAGGCTCCAAAACACTGATTTTAGGTACCTGAAGGGTTGACTGAAATCACAGTGATTCATGATCACAGGGCCCAAGGTAAGTATTGTACATAGTATACTCCTAAGCCTGTTAGGTCCTTTCAAAAATCTCTCCACTTGAACCCAACTCGAAGCTTCAACTAGGAAAATCTGGGTCAATTCTATTCTTCAAAGCAGCTAAGACAGGATAAGAAAAAGGAAAAGTCACATATTCCAAACTAACATTTACAGTTTAATTGCTTATAGGTTACAGAGAGAATTCAGGTTTGTTCCCTGATCACCAGGATGGGATCAAGCTGCAGATGGTTCTCATGAGAACAGAGGCATTTTCCAGTGTTGCAGAGCAGGTGTGCTCCTACTCAAAGTGTGATATGATTTCTTGTGTTTCTAACATCTGCATTTAGTCTTGGACAAGTAAATCTTTCCAGAAGCAAATGGCAGGAACCCTGGAAATGCACAAATGCAGTTGCTTGTATAAAGTTAGAAGAATTTATAAATCCACAGTAATATATATCTGTGTTTATATTGCACTTTGCAAGATCAGAACATGGAGTATAAGCTACCCATCCTCCTCCCTGCCTCCTGCAATTTCTTGCTTTGCCACATGAAAGCCTGCCTTTCAGTAGAAGGCTGGTAAAATTAATTCCCCAGGAAGCTGCAGTAATTTAGATTGGTTATAACCATTTCTTTTCCATTGCCTCTGTTTACTACATGTGAAAAGGTCTTCTTTCTACTTTTTTTTTTTTTTTTTACTTCTCTTTTTCCATTATTTAATCTTAATTTGAAACCTCTAGTATAGTCAGTGTAGATCTGGGCTTGTTGTTTTTACAAGAACCTAATACAATGCTCCAGGGGACAATGAGTAGTTCAGTGCATGATGAGGAGTTAGTGTTTCTTAAGGTGCAAAGTATGGTGAAGACGCAGATAACTGCCAAAAGAAATATTGTTTGTCCTCTCCAGGGAGATACAGAACTCACTGACTGTTCATGAGGCTTAGAAATTATCATCCTGTATTGCTAAATTTGTGCTTGCTAGGGTTCATAATTTCTTTGCCTTACTGATCATAAGCACTTTGTCAGACTGGAGGTTGAAGCCAGCTAAAATACTGAGGCCTAATCCTAAGTGGCTAATTCATTTCAAGTTCAACTCTCAGCAGACAAACAATGTGACCTCTCTGCATCTGATCTCTTTGCAAATCTCTGGGAAGCCACTAGAAGTAGATGGGAAAAAAAACCCCACCAGTTTCTGAGTGCCAGTTTTGTTTCTAGTATGTTGTATTCATTCCTCTGTGCATGTCTGTTCCTGCTATAATGAACCTCAGGTTGTCCTTGGGATTTTGTAGTACACTAAAAAGTGCTCCTGAATATGTAGGAGTGTGTAACCAGCAAAACTGGCAGGTAACAGAGCTCATCTTGGCAGATCAGGAAGGAACTTAGATCACTGGGATTGATATTGTTGTACACGTTCAAAGCATGTTTCAGCTAAATTTATGTTCCCTACTGTAGTTCAGTACTGTAAAGGACAGTTGCATTCAACTATACTCTTCTGTTAGACAGCAGATTTGAGGGAAATGGAAAAGATTAAATTCTATCTAAACAAAGACAACAGATCATAAACATAACTTGTTACAGAAGCAAAAAAATTTAAACATTCCAAAATATCAGAAGAGAGTCAGCTAACAGTCCCAGATATAAAAGGAGCGTTCATATCACCACTCCTGAGAATCCTAGCAACTAGGCTGGAGGGAAAATAAAATAGTCCCTTAGACTGACATTTAGCTATGCATCTGCATTTTTTTCCAGCTTTCTCTGTGACCTATTTGGGAGAGAACTGAAATTAATTTCTTCTTGATGGACAGAGAACTTAAGTCAGACTTACCCTTCCAAAGAGGCTGCAGTGAGAGAGTCCGTTCTGAAACACAGTAATTGCTTATAACGAAGGCACACTGAAATATAACAAGTTGCTTCCACGTCATTCTGATAAGGTTATTCTGTTCTTAGTAACTCCTCTGGATTGACAGGACATTAAGCTGCCTTAAATTTTTCCCTGGTTTTTTTTTTTTTCTTTTTATAGAATAGAACCATAGAATCATTTAGGTTGGGGAAGACCTCTAGGATCATCAAGTCCAGCCTTCATCCCAACATCTCCCTGACCCCCAGCCCCCGTCCCGAAGTGCCACATCTACTCGTTTTTTGAACACCTCCAGGGATAGTGACTCCATCACTTCCCTGGGCAGCCTGTTCCAATGCCTGACCACTCTTTCAGTATAGAACTTCTTCCTAATATCCAATCTAAACCTCCCCTGGCACAACTTGAGGCCATTACCTCTTGTCCTGTCATTAATTACTTGGGAGAAGAGACCAACATCCGTCTGCCTTCCTACAAACTCCTTTTAGGTAGTTGTAGAGAGCAATGAGGTTTCCTCTAAGCCTCCTTTTCTCCAAGCTAAACAATCCTAGTTCCCTCAGGCACTCCTCATAAGACATATTCTCCAGATCCCTCACTAGCTTTGTTGCCCTTCTTTGCACCTGCTCCAGCACCTCAGTGTCCTTCTTATACTGGGGCACCCAAAACTGGACACAATACTCAAGGTGCAGTCTCATAAGTGCAGAGTACAGGGAAACAATCACCTCCCTACTCCTGCTGGTCGCATCATTTCTGATACAGGCCAGGATGCTGTTGGACTTTTTGGCTACCTGGGCACACTGCTGGCTCATGTTCAGCCAGCTGTCCACCAACACCCCCAGGTCCTGTTCTTCTGGGCAGCTCCCCAGCCACACTTCCCCAAGCCTGTAGCATTGCATGGGGTTGTTGTGAGTGAAGTGCAGGACCCAGGACTTGTCCTTGTTAAACCTCATACAATTGGCCTCAGTCCATTGCTCCAGCCTGTCCAGATCCCTTTGCAGAGCCTTCCTACCCTTAAGCAGATATACACTCCATCTTAATTTGGTGTCATGTGCAAATTTAGTGAGGGAGCACTCAATACCCTCATCCAGGTCATCAATGAGGATATTAAACAAGACCGGCCCCAAAACAAGCCCTGGGGGATCCTGCTTGTGAACAGCCGCCAACTGGATTTAACCCCGTTCAACACAACTCTCTGGGCTCAGCCATCCATGCAGTTTTTAACCCAGTGAAGAGTCCACCTGTCTACACCATGAGCCACCAGCTTGTTCAACAGGATGCTGTGGGAGATGGTGTCAAATGCCTTACTGAAATCCAGGGAGAAAACATCAACCGCTTTGCCCTCATCCACTAGGCGGGTGGCCTGGTCATAGAACCCATGCTGGCTAGACCTGATCCCTAGGTTGTCCCGCACTTGGCATTTGAGCTCATCCAAGATGAACCTCTCCATAATCTTCCCTGGTACTGAGGTCAGACTCACAGGCCTGTAGTTCCCTGGATCCTCCTTCCTGCAATTCTTGTAGATGGGCATCATATTGGCAAACTTCCAGTCATTCAGGACCTTCCACATTAACCAGGATTGCCGATAAAAGATGGAGAGCGGCTTGACAAGTTCCTAAGCCACCTCCCTCAGTACTCTCGGGTGGATCTCATCCAGCCCCATAGACCTGTGTGTATCCAACTGACATATCAGGTCATTAACTACCACTTTCTGGATTACGAGGGGATTATTGTGGTCTCCATCCCTGTCTTCAAGCTCAGGTGGCTGAATACCCTGAGGATAACTGGTCAGGCTATTAAAGACTGAGGCAAAGGCAGCATTAAGTACCTCAGTCTTGTCCTTTGTGACAAAGTTCCCCGTCTTGTCCAATAAAGGATGGAGATTCTCCATCCCTTTCCTTCAGTATGTATGAATGTTTTCAGTGCTGACTTTGCTGACAGAACAAGGCAGTGTAATTCTGCAATAGTAAGAACTCAGGAAAGATTAGTTAGGTTATTATCTTTAGTCCTTGCTGTGAGACTATTTAATTTTTGTCATCAACTTTGGGGATCCTTCTGTGTGGAATAAATCTTGTCATACCCCATTGTGGCTAGGATCTCATTAGCAAACCCACCCTGTGACTACATCCATGGAGACCAACACATTGCCACAAGCTCAGAGCCAAGACTCAATAAAATCAAAGGTAGTTAATCAATTAGTTTCAAACCTTTGACATATGCTTCCCTCTGAAGGACATAAAGTACTTCTCAATCCCATTAGCTGGCAACAGAGAAAACTCTGACATCAAAATGCTTTAAAAATGGGAAGAACACATTTGACACTCAAAAAGTACAAGTAAGAAAATATGAGTGTTTGTTCACATGCTTTAGCCCTTCACAGGGACATGAAGAAATGACAGAGAAGACACTTATCTTTCTCTAGTCTTTTCTGATCTGGCAAACAAGTCTCTTGCTTTTGCAATTCAGGGTAGTTTTCTTGCTCCCCAAGATGCTGTGGAAGTCCTGATTGCAGTGAATTAAAGTTGGCAAGGGAGAATAACTGGCGCATCTTAACAGTCCAACTGAACTGCATTAACGGTGTTGCTGTGCTAGAGGGACCCACTCAGGCTCTATAATACTGCAAGGCTGGGTTGCTACTACAAATTTGGAGAACTTCTGCCACCTGTGAACAATTGCTGCATAATAAAACTCCCACTATTGCAACAGCCTGCAACCAGCTTGCGCTGACAGCTCAAAACCCACACCACAAAGGAAGTGCATGTTTCTCATTTCTTCCAGGTAGAATCAGCTGTTGACCTCTTCTATTTCTTTCTGTTGACAGGCTGTGGTCAGAGAACAGATGTTTAGCATTGTCAGTGGTATTTTAGCTGGGGTATGTCCCATGAAACTCACAATGCACATTAAGCCAAGAGCTGCAAAGCTGAAGAGAGAGACAAACCTTGTATAGAAGAGCTTGCTGACTCCACTGTACATTTCCCATAGGTGTGACTTTATTTTATGGCAACGTGACAAAGAATTTTCATCTCACTCCTACCAGCTCTGATTTAAAAAGGTAGGAAAAGGACCCTTTTCAAGGGAGAACAGTTACTATAACAATTTTCAAAGGTTCTTCAGCTCTTGGTTGTGACCTGCAGTTCTTCTTGCCCTCTTCATATATGTAGGACCTCATAACAATTCAGATGGGAGGGAGCAGAACAGCTGACATGTTAACCTATTACTGGGTGAAGGCATTCATCCTCCAGATAGTGAAACAGGACAAGAGTCACAAGCCCATTTTCTCAATCTGATGGGATGCTTTTTTCTGACACAGTAAGGAATGGGATCTTTTGCAGTGGCATGTTGACTTCTCGTTGTCTCCATTTCAAATAGCAGCAGCTCTAAGTACTCACTTATGGGATAAGTGATACCCAGCCATGACCATGTTATCCTCCTCAAGCTACGCAGATGAAGGCTGGCTCTCTCATTTGTCTCGTCTGAGCACTTCAGCATCATTAATGAGACTTCCAGTACTCTTGGAGACAGGGGAAGAGTGAGAGAGAGACCTTAAAATCACACTGAAATTAAGCCTTAGATGACATGAAGTAGCATGGAGTGTTGAAAGAAAACATATCAGTAACTGAGCCTACACATGCATGTGAATTCATGTCAAAAACATATTTAGCATGATCAGTTGAGTACCTTCCCATAACTTTCCCTTCATAAAATATTGATGCATGCCTAACAGAGCCATGAACCAGTGGGAATGTTATCACTTCAGAAATTTCTATCTTTTCAGGCTATTAATAAACACTTATTCTTCAAATGTAAAGGGAATAATTAAAAAGAACAACTAAGAATACATTTCACTGAAACACACATAAGCTTTTTTGATCAGCTGGGTTGTTTGGGGTTTTTTTTTGCCAAAGCATTAGTACATTTCAGTAAAGACCCTGGTTATCCAGATTGCTGGTAAACCCTGGAATCTTTTCATGTAATAGCTTCTGCTGAGAAGCGGGGAGAAAACTCCTTTATAATCTTTCAGTATTTGCTGACACAAAAGAAGTCCTGTGTTAGTGGAAGTGTCTCTTTTACTAATAGTGGAGTACTTAAAAAATATTACCGTGCAAGTACATACAGAGGAAGCTAGCACAAATCCAGTAAGGAAAACAAAAACTCTGGTACTGGCAGAAGGAATATTGTTGCCTTTGAGAAACACTAGAAAGAAAGGGCTCTCTATGTGCAATACAGAGAAGCCAGGAACCAACTCAGCACAACCTAGAGGCAGGGCAGAACAGGCAAAAGAAGAAGTAGAAATTATGCTCTATATCTCAGCTGGCTGGGTTGCAGGACTGAAAGAAAATATTGTGTCATGCCCACTGATGGGCAATTCCTGGCACCATGTCAACAGGTCAAGCAGGTATATTAGCCTGTGATTGTCTTTCAGATTTTGCTTAGCAGATGCTGACATTTGTGTTTGAGTTCTGGTACTTGTTGCTCTTGATCTGATGTGCTTTTGAAGGTGCACAATTTCTGCCAAAAGGACTTTCAGAGTGCGGGAGGATAGGAAGTCTGCACATTAGCAAAAAACTTGCGTGCAGATTTTTTCTAAGCTTGTCGCAAGCTTCTAATTCTGGAGCTCTTTCAAGGAGAGTGGGAAACATGGTGCGCATTTTCTTGCTGATAGAAAATGTCCTTTTATATGTTCATACATAGGCATCCTTATTGGTAACAGCTTGCCTATTACTCTCCTAATGTTGCAGGTACTTCAGCCCCACTTGCTCTTGTTTGACTTGGTTCTCTTCCCAGAAAGAAATCAGACCCTCCTACTGGTGTGTCAGGAGAAAAAAGCAGGAACCTTAGAGACACACAGTCTCTGAAGACAGAATAACTGACTGACAGCATAATCATAGTTGGCTTTAAAAGGACCCTCTTGCTCTCTACATTACCCATCAATATTCCATCACACACCTGCTTCCAAGTGTAACACATAACTCAGAGGACACTGTTATTATGAATAATAATATTCATAATATTATGAATAATGTTATGTGGAGATGTTATTTGCCTGGCTGTTCAGGCTTCTGTTTAGAAAATGACTTTTCTGAGGCGCTAACTTCATCAGCCTTTATCAGACCAGATGTGGAGTTCCCAAGAGGAGAAAGTGCCAACTCGTGCTGGAGGAGGGACAGCAATGCTGCAGACAAAGAAGAATGTAGGAAGCAGGAAGCTGCTTGGTTTCAATTAATTTAATTAGAAGATACTAACAATATTTTTCCCACCTTGTTCTGCACTTTTTTCTGCTGGGATATTGTCTGGAAGGTATATTCATAATAAAAAGCAAAAACTCCAGAGACTTGAGCAATTTCCTTCTGCATCCTGCTTTAAAAATGTTGGGCATTTCTACAGCACAAAGGACAAAGCCTGGGAAGCCACACTGTATTGCATTGTGTCCAGGTACTGGCAGAAGGGGTCTACAGTGGTAGCCTTTGTGAGAAGAGGCCAGAGACTGCTCTGTGCCACACACTGCCAGTTCCAGCTTCAGAAAGAGACATGGACTGCAAATTGGTAGTTGGTTTAATCCCATGATTAAGAGGAACTAGGCCAATTATTTAGAAAAATGTTCTCCCATTTCGAGCACTTCTCTCCACAAAGGCATTGCAATGAATCTAGTAAAAGAAGAAGAGGCTCCTCATGAACACTTTGCTCAGTTTCAGTTACACATTAAACATCTGTTCCGAGATTTTCTAGTCAGTGAGGAGATATATAAACTGTGGACAGCAATACATCCTGTCCAAAGGCAGCCATCTAGGACATCATCCTTTGAGGCATGCATTTCTCCCTTCTGAGTACTGAGGAAGGATTCACCACTAGCTTAAGGTGGAAACAATGAACAGTTTGATAGCTAAACCCACTTCATGAACCTGATTATCCCTAAAATGATATAAAACATTCCCAGAGGTTCCTCCTCAGCTGAATTAATTTCCCTCTCAGCCTGAACTTTGTAGATGCCCATTGTGAAGATCTTTAATTTTTTAAAAATAGATACTGAGTTATCTGTTCTCATTTTTACCAATTCACTAAAATTAGAATTCCTCTTCCTTTCTCTCCCTCTCCCTGTCTCTCAGCTTTCCTTAGGTGTAATCAATTCCTTCTGCAGAAATGGAAACAGCCTGGGAATAAATTTGGGTTCTGCTAATGAAAGCTAGCAATAGCTGTGAGATTCACTGTAGCATGTCCCAACCAGTTCCATATTTTTATATGTTTTTATTTACTTACACACATTATCATTTCACAGCTAAGACCTAGGACAAAGTAAAAAGAAAGAGTCTTTAAAATGAAGGCTGAACTACCCTCATTTAGTGCTGACTGAATATATTTCTTGGCTTACTCACACATGGATTCAAGTTAGATGTAGTTTCAGTATAGTCTTCCTGCAATTCTCATTTCCCTACAACAAGTTTGTTGCATGCCAGGTCTTGGCTCGTTTTAAATGTGGAGCCTATTTCTTTCAGGAACCAAAGATCAGCTTCACCAAGTCCTGTTCTTGCCATCTTTGGGAAAAGAAAAATATATCTCTCCTAACTAATATGAAAGACCTTCCAGAGAGTTAATGGCTTTCCAGTCAGGAAGATAATAATTGCTAGCTGACCCTCAATTGAGAGATCACGCACAGATTTGGGCTGTCATATTTAGTACTTCTCCATGAATGGATGTAATGTTTATTCTTTTTTAAGCCTGTTACATTTTAACATTTCCAATTCCACTGAAAGACTTCAGACATGATGCTTGAAAATGGATGCAACCTCCACACAGAGCATGGCAACACACCTGAAACTGACAAGGATTTCATAATACCTATGAAAACCTGAATCCCTCCTCTTCTCTGATAAGTGACTTGACAGATTCACAGAATCACAGAATATTAAGGGTTGGAGGGGACCTTGAAAGATCATCTAATCCAACTCCCCTACCTAGAGCAGGTCACACAGGAAAGCGTCCAGGCGGGACTTAAATGTCTCCAGAGAAGGATACTCCACAACCCCTTTGGGCAGCTTGTTCCAGTGCTCTGCTACCCTCACAGTGAAAAAGTTTTTCCTTATATTTTTTGTGGAACATCTTATGTTCCAGCTTGCACCTATTTCCCCTTGTCCTGTCATTGGTCTTCACTGAGAAGAGCCTGGCTCCATCCTCATGACACTCATCCTTTATGTATTTATAAACATTAATGAGGTCACCCTTCAGTCTCCTCTTCTCCAAGCTAAAGAGACCCAGCTCCCTCAGCCTTTCCTCATAAGAGAGATGCTCCACTTCCTTAATCATCTTTGTGGCTCTGCGCTGGACTCTTTCAAGAAGTTCCTTGTCCTTCTTGAACTGAGATGCTCAGAACTAGACACAATATTCCAGATGTGGTCTCATCAGGGCAGAGTAGAGGGGTAGGAGAACCTCTCTTGACCTACTAATCACACCCCTTCTAATACACTCCAGGAAGACATTTGCCTTTGTCTCCATTTAAGGCTCAGGNTGTTATAGTTTAAGGTTTGGGAGAGGACAGGTGCAATGGCTATCCACTCCCCTTCCTGCCACACTCTATAAAAGGACATAGGAAGTTCTGCTCACCCCTTCCTCTCTGGGATTGCTGCTGGGACCACACCTCTGCGTGGCTGGCTACCAACCTCACATGATTCGGGAGGAATCCAGTGGCATCCGAGGATCAATGTTGTATATATTTGTGTATACACCTCCTCTTATTATCTCTGTATACTCTCCTTCCCTTAATATCTTTTTGCTCCCCCTTAAAATTATAATCTTAACTTCCAACTTTTGTGTAAGGTCCTTTTTTTCCACCCCTAGGAAGGAAGAGGGAGGGAGAGAGGTGTGAAACAAATTCTGCTTCATGGGGCTTGCCCTGAGCCTTACACAGAGACACCCAGATGCAAGACTCTACACTTGCCCTTGTTCTATTTCATTAGGTTTCTTCCCACCCAACTCTCCAGCCTGTCTAGGTCTCGCTGGATGGCAGCACAGCCTTCTGGTATGTCAGCCACTCCTCCCAGCTTTGTGTCATCAGCAAACTTGCTGA
>VYZX01033896.1:0-17195 GCA_013401335.1 Brachypteracias leptosomus
AAAAACTCCAAAAAACATAAGGAAAAGCAGTGCTTCAATCACCTTTGGAAGCAGAGGAAATTATGATAACTTATTTTCCTGTATCAGGATGTCATGAAATGTTGAGAATGTTACAACTGTGCTGTCATCTCAGAGCTAAGTTAATTGAACCATATGTTTTATTCAACAGACACAAGCTATAAGGAAATTATGACTCAGTAATAATTCTGTTAAACTACAAAATATGAGCAAAATATTTGAAAGACAGTAAGATATGGGGATGAAATTCTGATAAAATGGGAATTAGGATCTGCAAACCACTGCTGTGGGTTTTTTTGGTTCTGCAAATGGAGGGAACAGTGGAAAAATGTTGTGTCACATCCTAATCAAATTAGCAAGTAAGCTAAGAAGGTGGAAGTTTGCCCTAATGTAAGGAGACTGACGCAGAAGCAGTAACTGAATTTTTGTATGCCCCCACCGATGAATGTTTAACAGCTGTTGCAGTGCATGTAAAAGGTAAATATTTTAGTGAATTAAATTAAGAGACTCATTTACATTGAGATTTACACTGGGATGTTTTAATTGAGAGGCTTCAAAACTTCATTTTAGCTGAAAGTAAATAATGTTGAAGCATTATTGGTAAATGCCATTTTGCTTGTTTACCCAATACTTTTATGTAAGAACATAAGGGTTGCAAGTACATGCAAAACTAAACCTAATGGAGAGATACTAAGTATGCTAGTAAGCTGCGGAAGTCCTAGATGAGGCAATATGCAAGTACTACAAGGGTATTAAGCAGTTTGGTATGTGAGTGACAGGGCATCCTGGTAATTAAATTATGCATTCTGATAATGAAATTTTTAAGAGCTTGCTGTCCACAGTTAGTGATCTAGATTAGCCATAGGCCAACCAAACATTCATGGTCTCCAAGTATGGAGAATGCTTTTAGATCGTTCAGATATTAACTGGTTACTAATTGACATAAATACGTCTTAGAATGTTCAGTGGTTTACTTCGAACAACTCTGCCTTCACATCACAGTCTTGCCATGAATTAGGAGTTAAATGCAGTCTACATATTTATTAAATAATTTGGGGGTTTGTTTTCTTTTCCTTTTAGCAAAAATGTGATATATTCATTCTTTTCACAAATACTCTTATCTTTAGAACAAATATGAAAGGTTAAGGGAAAGAAAGAAGAGGAGGAAGAATTATGCATCCTGTGTAGCAGTCCTGAAACTGATAATGAGTGACTAGATGTACAGTAAAATAATACAATTAGCCTATGGCAATACTGTGCACCATTACATAATGTTTGCATTTACAAGTGCATTAATTTCAGCTCTAAGGTCAATCAGTACAGAAAGAAAAACATCCTTTTCTCCCCCCTTGAGTCCTGATTAAAGGAAGTGCTTGGGTTTTTTTTGTTTTCAGTCAATTGATGATTGTCTGTTTTAATATTCATCAGTATCAAACTTGTTGCAGATAATCAAAGTTCTCCCATGATGCATTCTGGCATCATGTCTGAATTGGTGAATTCAAGGGATTTTTCAGCCTATGTTTTTCATTATTGCTTTTATAACATTTGAATTAGGCAACTGCAGCCCTGGGGAATTTTGTGATTGCCTTTGCAATTGAAGATATTCATTAATATGATATTGTACCATAAATATTAAGATGTTGATCCATTGTGTGAAAGCCTAGAATGATATTTGAGATTACAATGTTTGTATTTCTGACTGCTACTGAATGTAGTGAGCAAACTGATGAAGTTTAACTTTTAATGTTTTAAATTTTCTTACTTGATGTAGAGGTGACTTAATTACCTTTGAACTTTCCAGATTTTTGTCTGATTCAAAGCCTAACTTAAATAAATGTCCTCTACTCTAGATTGTCTCTTTTCTTTTTCCCTTCTACTTTGTGTTATTTTGGGGAGGTTTTAAAGGAAGGCTCCCTGAAGTGCTGTTTGAACAAGGGTGGAAAGTTCAATAGAGAAGATTCTTGGAGCATATGAAATCTTATGTAAGTCGCTATCATCACACTAGCAAGAAGCTAGCTGCAAAGTTCTCCTTTGCCATCTGGAAAATGCTTGGTTAATTAGTCAAAAGAAACTGGACATTGACAACAGTGTGGAAGACTCTTCACCTGGTTTCTTTATAATACAGAAAAGGAGTCATAGAGCAACATGTTGCCGTGCTTTGGCTATTTTGGACTACACCCTGCCGATGTCAGTGGAAAGACTCTTACTGATGTCAGTGAGGTTGGGGGCAGGTGCAGCTGCCAGCTGCATCTTGTGTGTTGACTTTGAAAAAAACTTTCTGATCCTTCTTAAACACTGTCACACTCTTCACCAAGCTTACTGAAATGTCACCTTTTGTATATTTAAAATAGTTGACTGTACTGATTTGTATGTGATTAAATTGTACTGTTATAAAATCACCAACAGCTCAGTATCTGTATTTTTTTTAACCAAACTTTATTTTGGAATAGATTCACATCATATCTCTACTATTCAGCTTTTCTGCCTCCTAAGAAGCAACAGCAACAATAACAACAGAGTCCTTGGTTTGAGAGAAAATGCTACTTCTATTGTCTTTATTTAGTATTTTTCCTTATTTGATTATAACACCTCCTTCATTCATGTAGAGATAATGCTATATTCTGTTTTCATAATTTATGATTAGAATCAATGACCTTACATTTTTTAATCATTAAATTTGAATAAATTACTAACTGATTTGCTTTTCAGTTGCTTACTTGTCTTTTAACTACATGGGAACTGAGCATTCTTTGCAGCACTGTTTAAAATGAATTCTGACTGGGTTTTCTTACAGAGTATGAATTAGTTAGTGTTTCATTATTTCATGTCATGGTTGGTCTTATGAAAAGTTTTTTTTATTAGAAACATTACTTTCAATAAATTGTCATAACCTTGATCAAATATGAAAAATATATTAGCAGTAAAATCTGTTTACTGATGCAAACACTGTCTAAAGATATTACCACTTAAATTTTGTATTGGTTTTGCTTGTTTTTAAAAATTGTATGTCTTTTTCTGGAGCAATGTTTCTCAAACTATTTATTGCAGCTTCCAAGGGAGGTAATAAAAGTTTCAAAGAGTTTAAAAAAAAACATTAAAAAGAATTTTAGATATTATAGATTAATTATTAATAATTACATACATTGTTTAGAGATAAATAGGAAAAATAGTATGCTGGCTTACTGGGGGCACCCAGTCAGTTCCTTCAGGGTTGGGGGGATGGGCAAAGCAGCAATAGGTCCAAGTAGCAAGAGGTGTAAGGATCACAGGTCAGAGCTGACCAGGGACAGAGCAGCTCCTGGAGGAGAGGGAAGTTAAGTGTCTATATGCTATCAGTCTTAACTTACAGGGACTTCTTATCTCCCTGTATTATAGAAACTGGGCTGTTTTAAGTAAAGACAGTTGGTTATCTGTTCCCTGACCAACTTCCAATTTGGGGAAAGGTCCATAAAGACTAATGATCCTGAAGGAGGGTGGTGCATACAAAATGTTTGAGAAATAGTACTCCAGAATCTATTGAAATATGGATTTTGTGTCTGTCTTTGTGGGTTAAGATTGATACAGGGTCTTTTGTGGGACATTTTTGAGGCTATTCTAGTTTTAATATGTAACTTCTAAACTTTCTCTGTCAGGCTGTTCCCATGGGTCAAGTATTTAACTCTTTGGATCTGAAAACATTTTAGTTTTATTGCTGTTTCAGCAATCCCACTTGCCCTGGACAGCCTACCAAAAGGGACTGCAACAGGAAAAAGCTCTAATCCTTGGAAGAGAATTAACTCAGTGATAACACTGATCTCCAAGGCATTCAATTCAGAAATACTTGAATGTAGTTCCATGTGGTTTTGTGGTCAGTGTGCCTGCATATGGCCCACTGAATGGCTGCCATTGGACTGGAGAGCTGCACGAGCAGGTGCACAGATTGACTCAAACTAAATGGTTGAAGTGTTGAACTCTCTGAATTGCAATGCAAAATGCCATGAAGATGCACCATACCTGCAGGCCATGTTCTGAAGGCTCTCTTTTCAACCAGGAAGGCCTGAAGACTTTTAATTCTTTATAAAATGAAAGCTTAACTCCTGCTGCACAAAATAGTAGTTACAGCAATGCTCTCAGTGGGTTGAGTTTAGTTTTTTTAAGTCATGATCTGTTTTTAAATTTGGATTTCTCCTTTTTTTTCTAGTTACACAGCTTTTCTGGTTTTGTGGAAATAAGATTGAGTGTTGACTTTGGCAATATGACCCAAATATGGAAAAGATATGACATCTGAGTATGTTTTAAGACAATCCTACAGGATTGTGCTTCCACTTGTACTAGATTGTATTACAGTTTCTATCCCCTTGGGAGCTCCAAGTGCCCTGGGAAGGTGCTCTCACATTGCCGTTCTGTGAGATATTTCAGTCATTCAGACTCTCACCAATTACACTATAATCTCATCTCTGAAAGTGTCTGACATGGGAACAGTTTGAGGGAAACCTTTTACCTTCAGGTAGCTGTATACCTTTTCTATGGTAGACTGAATAATACCATTTTTCCCTATTGTACTCACTGTTTTAACCACTTTGCCAAGCCAAAAGATGAACCAAAATATGCATTTGTCAAAGATGTACAAACCCAAATTAATTTCCAACATCTTCCATCTGTATGTCTGGGTTGTGTATTAGCAGGGACAAGTGAAGCGTGAAGTTACCCAACAGAATTCTCAGACTTCAGCAAAATTGTTTTTTCAGAATGAAAAAATGTATCATTAGTATTTAAATAGTTAAGCCCAGGTATTCCAGGCTGTAACCCAAGAGAAATTCTTTGCCTGTGTCCTCTAGCCCTTCAGCAGCCGATCAGGACCACCAGAGGCTAATCAACTCATTGTTAAGTCCAGATCACTGTTCTGCTTGAGCATGATTTTCCTTATGTGATATAAAACATAAACTGCTGTTGACTGCCACCAGTCTAGTGTCCCCCTTCCTTTTATCTACCTATTTATGCAGACAAAGTAAAGGGCTGTCTTCTTCCTCAAAGTGGAGAAGAGCAAATTCATCTACCCAGCTTGTCTTCCTCTCAGTGCTCCTGCCAATATAAGCCATGAACAACAAACAGCCTGGGCTTAACAAGTGTAAACAGGGTCTAGGTCACAAAATTCTTTTGGCTTACAAGGAAAATTAATTCTACAAGCTACTCAGCAAGCCACAAAGTGTACCTGTCATATAAGTGCCAGGTTCAGAAAGGAAGTAACCAGCGTTGTATTAGCAAGTGGTTCAAGAGCGTCTATGGCTACAGTGTCACAGATGAAAATTTAAAGGATAAGATTTTTGTTTCTCTGAAAGAGAGTTGGGGTTTTTTCTTGGTTCTTTTTTCCTTGTTTGTTTTTTATTTTTACCCAGTTTTACTACCAACTTCATTCTTTCTGCAGAATTCTGTCTTCCTGTTTTTAGTGGTTGTAAAGTCTTTTACCTGTCTGGTTTTATGTGTATGTCTCTCTCCCTCTCTTCCTGTAAATACTAGCAGTCTTCTGTTGGCCTGGCTACCAAATACTCACCTTAACTAATGTGCCAGGAAGGAAGTTAACAGTATCACCATTTACAGGAGATGGTTTTCTAACGTTGAAAGGAGAAAAGTTATGTCAGTTTATAGCTGTTGCTGTGATGTTGGACTTGCAAAGTTTTAACATTTTATTATGTTTGAGAAAAATAACATCTAGCACAGCTCCATTCCTGAAACAAGGCAGTAACTGGCTAGAGGATTGGTTTTCCTAGGTGGCTTGCATTCTTACATGCAGATAGAAAAGAAATAACACATTGGTAGGAGCTTTGCTTGATAAGCATAAATTCAAATGGCTCATCACTATCTTATGAAAGGCCACCATTTTGTAAAAGTTTCTGCTGTAGAACTCTTGGGGTTTTTTGCAGTATAGGCATAATGCTACAATGTCAAGATGAGTACCTAGAAAATGAGAACTGATTATTCTGCACAGGAATGCCCTGTTGGTCTGTCATAAAGTATTCTTAATAGCACTGGCAGAAGGATCTTTCTATGTACCCATTCAGTCAGTATTTAAAGCTTCTCCACCATCAATATAATATGAAATGTTTATGTCCTCCAGTAGTTATTTAGATCAGAAATTATAGGTATGGTGAACTCTCTTTAATCCCAACACTTCTTTCTTCAAGGATTTCACTTCTGAAAAGATGGAGTGGAAAGAAGTCTTTTTAAACAAAACTCTGGATTTGTTTAATATTGGATTAATTTCGTAGTATATGAAGAAAGTGTTGTATTGCTGCTTTGCTTTTTTTTTTTTTTCCTGCTTGAGTTTAGCTATCACACAAGCCAAGCAACACAAGGCTTTTGTTATTAGGCAGACATGTTATCAAATAGACTAAAGCATTCAAAGTTTTCTTCTCATTGAATTTTTCTTCATCTGTATAGAAACTGTTGGAAAAGCTTACTATAATTTCCAGCCCTAAAAGGCTTCAGATGATTGTCTAGTTAGCCAAGATAGTTGAGGAAGAAAACAATAATATGAGAGAGAGTGAGAGAGAGATGGAGATGTGATTAAGAGGAGAGATCCTGTTTGAACTGGAATGATAGCTAGAATGCATGATTATTCTGCTAGGAGTGTACAATTTATTTACCTCCGAGTAAATGTTACTTTGTGAGGAGTGTGCCCAGGGGAGTGAATAATAATAATAGTAATCTCCAGTTTATTCTGTCTCGTAGCGTGTGTGTTCTGAGGATGCAGTACCTGACTTTACAGCATCTGCAGACATAAACTGAAGTTTTTGCAGTTAATTTTTAAGCTGTAGAACAGATGGGGAAAAGATGACATTCAATTTAATGCCTACTTATGCACCTCTTACTGTAAACACTAGACTTTACAATGTTAGTTTAATTAAGGAATTCACTGGATTTTGTATATTACTTATTAAGATTTCACCAGTGGCTCTACTGATTACTGTTTTTATGGGAATTGGCAATAGTCTTGCTGTGCAAAAGGAAAAAGGATATAATCAGAAGAGTCAATTTTATAAAGACGATACATGTCCATTTGTAGATCTGTCTCCTTAGCATGAGCGTTTTTTCAGTCAGTTTAAAAGCACACAAAACAGTAGAACTGTTAACTTCTTTAACTTTCTGAACTATAGATTGTTTATAGCTTTTTCAAGTAGGAATGTGTAACATATAAGGATAATCTTGATTATTTCTCTCTCTTTTGAACCAGCCTCTTATTCCTAGAAGCCCTACAAGCAGCGTTGCTACGCCATCCAGCACTATCAGCACACCTACAAAAAGAGACAGCTCTGCGCTTCAGGATCTCTACATACCCCCTCCTCCGACAGAACCTTATGTTCCAAGGTAAAAAAGATTATTTTGGGTGCAATTCAATGTAAAAAAGTTATTTGTAAAGTAACTGACTATTCTGTTCATACCTGGTTATCAGCCTGCCCTGAGGGATTAGGCTGATAATACTTCATTTTGCAAGTGAACTGGTTATTAAAGGTAAATATACTGAATTATACCCATTCAGAATGATCTGAATCAGTGTCTTGTCTGCAAAACAGACAGTAGCCTTTAGAAAAGAAGGTTCCATACCCTGTTTTCTCAAATACTGGATTATCTATTGTCTGTAACAATCTCATACTGTTTCAGAAGACCAAAAATTATCTGAAACTCTGAATCTTTAACTAGGAAGAGAGTTCGTATCTGTCCCCTTGCCCAATGACCATGATGCAACAAGGGAGGCTGAGTTAAAAACAAGCAATGTTCAGCTTCTGTGAGAGCATTGCTTTGTTCTTCCACAGTGTTTTCTTTCTTAGATGTATTTGATTTGATAGTGTTAAAATAAATTTTAGGATTGCATTTTAGTGTAGCCACTCTGCCAGATTCTGCAGTGACTGTCCTGTTCCCTGTAAATATATCTATTATTCTGACCTGCCACATGGGTCAGGCATTTTTGGCTCTCACAGGTCTCTGGGCTTTCTGAGCCAGAACAGCAGCAGATCCTCCTTGGAGATTCATCACCCTACCCTCACATGACCTCAAATGATTCAGTATAATTCCGTAACGTACACGGATGTTGCTTTCCTAAAATTCTGAGAGAATTATGGCCTATAAATAATACAGAAGTAGTGACCCAGAGGTCTAGGAAAGTATTTAAGAATAATCAGTATTTTTAAATCTTCCATATTCTTAGACACAGGATATCATATGTTCAGTCAATGTATTTTTAAATTACTTCTTGCTTTTCCTTTACTTAACTTTTTCAGAAGGGTTGTAAGGGCAGCATGTCCTTTCTTGTACCTGAGTTTCTTGTAGATGGGCTTTTCTTAGACTTTCTTGTCAGTAACTCTTCTAGCCAATTAATAAGATGTATGACCAGATACTGAGAAGACTTTCCTGGGTGTTATCCAAGAGTGAGGTATATGGCAAGTTAACTTGCCTAGTGGGGAGGAGAAGTTGTGATTCTATGATAAATTCTTACTCTTCAGAGATATGAAAAACCTTCCAGGGCAAAAGACTGACTTTCCACTCCATGATTTAGATGATGTCACAAGCCTTTTGTGAAGCTGCAAGCTGAGTCCCATGTTTCTTCCTCATCTCTTCCTTGTCTGTTATATGGCTTAGTTTTTAATTCTAGAAATAAAAATAAAGTTTCCATTTTATTTCAAATGTGACACATATAAGGCAGTTGAACTTGCTAACACAACTGCTCTAGTAGCTGTTCTAAAGTGACAAAGAAATAAACAGAATACATAGTCTAATTAACTCATTTTTTTCCTTCTAATTAAATAAAAACATTGTCAGTCATGAGACTTGAATTGTTCATAGGGACTGAATGTGTCTTTTATCTCTCTGATAACAGTATTTTGTTATGTCTATGAAAATATTTTAAGGACATGGTTTTCAGAAAATCTGCAGAAAAAAATCAAGTATTTCATTCTAACCTATTAACATGGAAAAGCCGCAAAAAGAAACCCCAACCAAACCAGTCTTAGATTTCTCTTTGAATGCATTAGTAAAGACATGTTGCACCTGAAACTGGAACTGTGCTATCTTAAAAGAAGTAAATATGCCTTTGTACTGCTGCTGATCATATTTACTACCACAAAAATACTTTTATTTGATAAGAAATGCATCCTCTTTTTTGAAGTATTTTAACCGAATGTTCTCTGCTCAGCAGTTTTTGACTTCTACTCTAGAAATCAAGATCTTTGAAATGCATTTTGGTTATTTATTAATAACGTTTCTTAAATTATGATGATAATGCAGTAGTTTGGACCAATCCTGATTAAATTTTATAATACATATTAGTACAAGCTGTAATCTTACAGAGAGATTAAGCTATGTGCATTTGAATTTTTTTTTATCAGCGTAATCCTAATGGACTATACCTTATTTCAGGAACTTGTCTCATAGTATACAGTGTTTCTGAATAATTTGTTTGGGCATTTCATCACTTGTGTTTTTTAAATTTATGATTAGCTATATTTAAGCACGTCTTTATTTCGAGTATTATCGAACTGTTCAGCATCTGTTTCTCGGTTTGTTGTTGCTGTTCCAAGAGAAAAAAACTCAAACCAACCCTCCTTTTGTTACTGGAATAGAGTAAAAGCCTGGATATTTTTATGTAAATTGTAAAACCCTGAAGCTATGCTGCATTAGTGAGGATGCCCACAGATAGTACAGCTGCTGACATAACCCCACATGACGGCACGAGAAAGACAGACTGACACTTTCTATGTGCTAGTTATTTAGAAGTGCCAGTCCTAAGTTAGTGCCTGCCCAAATTTGTCGAGTACCATCAGAGGTGAGAACTGAAGCCCTCATCTTCAGAGGACTGTGGCAAAGGGTGTTTGCCTGATGGCTCTGCACTTCTCCCTATGATCACAACAAGGATCCCTCTAGTTCAGGCTGCCCTCCTTATCACAGAGGCTTCTGTGCGCCAGCCCCTGATGGTAGCTGTAGTGCAGCACTGAGTAGCATCTGGCTGGTTTATGTGAGTCTCCATCATGTTACCTGCCAGGATCCCCCAACACTGTCATCACAGAAAGTCTTTCTGAGATTGGAGATGAGCTCACAGCCCCAGTGGGGCTGCACCAACCCCCCTTTGCTAAGCCAACACTATTCCTGCTCAGGGAATGCAGCCTGGCAAAGCGAGTGCAGTGGTCAGTGAGGGCTTGTGGTGGTGCAGTGTTGCAGCCAAGGCAGGATGGCCCTTTCTCATCCTCCATGGCTGCCTGGATCCCACAAGGAGTCTGCTTCATCCTCAGATGGAGTCTCAGGATGCCACAGGAAGTATGGTTAGCATGCTGACACTCGCATGGCAGCCCAAAGAGGCATAAGAACTCCAATAAGATGTGCATAAGGCTCCAGCTTCTCTCTTGGCTGCCTCCCATACATTTTGCTGCCCTGAAATTACTGTCTGATTAGGTCTTTTGCAGACATCTCGAGGCACAGTCCTACCAGCAGTTTTACTGAGCCCTGTTTCATCTAGTGCAAGGAGACAGCTCCTACCCCAGGCACAGCTTGCTGTCTTGTTCAATGCCTTTGAGTCATTTGCATTTTCAGAGAGTGGGGCGGGGCTGCAGGGGGGGAAAAATCAGCCATCTTGGGGACCTGTACACAAACTGCAAAGTGCATGCCTTGCAATGCATTGCTGTCCTGGGATAGCAGCCCATGATCAGGTGCTACACACCCTATTTGGTACTGCATGGATGTACCTATACAACTATTAGGCCTTGAAGTGATTGTGCAAGACTGTGTCAAATATCTGTACATCATTGGTCCCTCGTTCTTCTTGCTCTGGCGATATTTTGTAAGGAACCAGATTGAATTTGTCTATGCTTGCCATATACTCATGTCTTAAAACTATCTGATGTATTTAAAAATGCACGTATGAAAAAGCAAGTTCAACATTATTTCTCTGCCCTAAAGCACAGAATGCTAGGTACATTCCAAAAAATGAGAAAAAAAGAGTAGTTGCACGTCAGCTTTTCTAATTTCTATGTTTCTTTCAAAGAGAAACTAGTAAGATGGATACAGTCTGTAAAGGAATTGAATAAGCAGAAATGTGTGATATAACTGGCACATACATGCATATGCATGTATGATATGTAATCCTGATGTTGGTCGATGGCATCTATTTCCTGCATATATGAAATATTGACATATTCCTGTGTTTATTGAAATATTCATAGTAAAAAAAAAAACAACCAACCAACCAAACAATGTCTTATCCCAATATATTAAAAAGCTCTTTTGTTTACTAAAGGGATGAAAAAGGAAATCTCCCATGTGATGATGTTGGCAGACATATAGTGGGCAAGCCAGTTCACACAGGATCCGAATCTCCAAACTCATTTCTGGACCAGGAATATCGGAAACGCTTTAATGTGGTTGAAGAAGATGCTGTTTTATACTGCTATGAATATGAGAAAGGAAGAACAAGTGGTCCTGGAAGGAGAGAGAGCACACCAACATATGGTAGGGCATTGATCTAATAAAAATAATAACTATTTGTTGATTTTAGGATTTTCAGGCATCTGCTTCTGTTTTTAAGCATGAAAATATTCTTGCTGGCCATTGATTTTGCTAAGAATTCTGTACTACTTTAGTCTCATTTCAACCTAAGAGCTTACTTTGTGCAAGAAAAAATGAATTACTATGATATGAAAGGCAATTTTATATTGGTGATTTTTCTAAATATAAATTCTATAATTTTGTTACCAGCTTAGTTTTCCAGATCATGCTTCAGTATTCATTTATTAAAAAAAAAGCAAACTGGCAGAAAGCCATATATTTTTACAAAAAATACAGTATGGAATTGTTCTCCCAGTATAAGGGCAAGTCTTGCATAGGTTTAGGAATTCAGCATTAGAAAAATTTACCCAGGTATAATAGTTCTAAATATCAAAACCACTTCAAATTTACAAAGAGATGACATGCTGCTTTCATGCCGCACTGCTCTCTAAAACTTTAATTTTTTTTAGTCCCAGAAATGAAGTATGACTAAAGGTAGTATGCTTTTTTTTGTAATACTGTACTAATCTCCTGTAAATTCCTATATGGGAAGTAATGCCTTCCTATATATTGCTGTTCCTCTTCATTTGAGGTTATATGTTGTCTAAGAAATAATTTTTCAGGTAAACACATGCTTGTATTCATGCTACTTCAACATCTTGGATTTTGACTTATTTAGGGTGAGAACTCAGAAGCAATTTCTGGTGAGAGTTTTGCTCCTCACACCTTTATGCTCCAGGTTATTTTCCCTTGGAATCTTTTGGAACTATTCCCTTAGTATTGTAACTTGTTCCAACTTTGGACTGAGAGAACTTGTTTTCTACTGCCAAGTATAAAATTGTGCAGTCATAGAGTAGTTAGGGTATAGAAGAAAATGAAGAGGAAATCTCATGTTTAAAAGAAGATATTTTTACTACTATGGTATTAGCTGAGCACTCACTTGAATATTTTTTCACCCTACTTGCTATTATTTCAATTTTTAAATTGAGCACATGCTGTATGTTGGAGCTGTTACCGTAATCCTGACATCATATCCCTTTTAGAAGAAGATAGACTTAATTTATGAGGAAGTGTAGATTTAGTACACTGTGCACCCAAGCTCCAGATTCACCTGGGAACCTTAACATAGCTTGAGCTTGAGCTGTGTAAAGTATCTTCAGGACCTGGAGCAATGAGCTTGCACAACATTAAAGGATGCATTTTCATAAAATGCACCCTTTCTACACAGCTACACAATCCTGCTGGCAAAGTCCTCAGTATCCTTTTAAATTCAAAGTGTTTTAAGGTGTTTTCTAACCATACTATAGTGTATGAATTGACTGCTAAATTTTCAAAGTAGTTATATCAATTTTATTATTTCAGTATTTCAACTACTACAGTTGTGAATTGGTCAGTTCCATTAACAGAGATGTACTCTTTGTTCCAGATGTTAAACTTTAATACTGGTGGTCTAGAGTGAAGAAGAACACTTTTCTTCTTCAAGGGCTGTTGAATCCATTATTTTGATACAGGATAGCTTTTTTAGCCTTTTTTCCCATTAGCAGAAACGGTTATAAACACATGGATCAAAGACTGTACTGAAGATCAGTCATTATTTAACACATTTGTTACACAGCCTTTCACTTCTGATCTCACTTCTTTTTTAATGAATTCACAGCATCAAGTCCATTTTCATTTAAGTGTATTTTCTAAAAATATTACCATTTCAGCATTGAATTCTAAGGTTCCCCACATGGCATTTGTTAGCATAAGATTTGTGGCTAGGCATGACCTTAGGATTTCACAGAATCTGGAAAATACCAGTAGCACTCTTCTGGCTTATGGTAACCTATTAAAGAAGGTCAACCAGAGTTCCAAGCCCTAGAGAAACAGTTGTTTTCAACATGTACTCATCATTAATTATGTGGAGGTGTTAATTTAAAAAAAATAAAAAATTGTTAGTCCTCATTCCTGAGAGGTTAATAGGGTCCTCCATAACTTCTTTATTGGAATTTTTTGACATTTTTTGACAATGTTAACAAAGAGATTTTTCTTTCATGCTCTTACTGGCTCTCAGCTGTTGTATAATTGTTGCTAATTGGCCTCGGAAAACTTCTGTTCACAACCCGAGGAAGAAATTTCCCTGAGTGCAGTCACCAGGGAGAACAGGTTTAAGGAATCCATGGAGGTTAACAAGAAGGAAATTATCAGAGGTAGCAGGCAAATGAAACTTGAGTTTAAGGAAAGTAACAAATTTGGTCATTGGAGTTTTACTGCCAGATACAAAAAACACGTGCTTTGAACAGCTAGAGATTTTGTAGAAATTTGGTATGGTTATAGCTTTTGATAATAATCAGACTTTACATGATTATGTAGCTTTTGTGTCTTTGTAAGTTTGCAGGTCCTTTAAGTAAGGTACTCTTTGTTAGTTCAGCCTCACAAAGAAGAGAATGTTGTACTTCTAGAAAAAGTAACCATTGAAAGTTACTTCTGATCAAGTAAACATGAGCAGAATACATCCCTGCTCATGAAATTACTTCTTAACTGTGTGCTCTAAATCTCACCAGCTTCAATTGGACTTAAATATGTGTCCATAGTGACATAAATTATAAATAAAATGTTAAATATATATGTTGTGTTTCCTAAGTAATGATGTATTGGTGACCTTATCCTGTAGTCTGTACAGAACATACACCTTTTTTTTAAAAAAAGACAATACAACCTTTTACTATTATGCTGCCTGCATGGTATTGGTGTATTTCCCATGGACACCATATTCAATAGTTAGGTAGACTTGTCTGAATATTTGTTCTCATATGCTATGCTACTCTATGTTTTCTTTCAATATACTATTTAAGTTGCTAAAAACTTATACCACTTTAAGTAACCCCACTAAGTACACTTTCACTGAATTTCCAACCATATTTGTGGAATCCTTAAGCAGAAATCATAGTACACAGCATCTTAAAAAATCAATTCAGCAGCTTCCAAATAAATATTTTAAAGATACAATAATCTTCTGTTTTTCTGTCTCTTGCTGTCTTAAATCAAAGTGAATTTACCGATAATAATGTACTTTGCTTCTTATGGATGAAATGCTATGAAAGAAGTTAGAGGTAGAGGTTTTTTGCTTCTTACTCAGCCACTGATGGATCTTTTAAGCCCACCAGCAAAGATACTGTTTGTGAAGGTACTTTAGCGATGTGGACATGTTTCTGGTACCAACAATTCACATATGCTTTAAAACAGTTCTCTCCATGTGTGTACCAGGGTCTTCCAGAATAATAAACAGATAGTGTTCAGTGAAAACTGAAGTAATTTCAATGTGTTTGTCAGCCTCAAATGTGAGTCCACTGGTGATTTATTTTCTAAACTTAGAAAAATCCATTAAATACTTAGCTGCTTCTTGTCTGTTAAAGAAAACAGAGCTTCTACCTTAACCTCTTGTTCAGAGGCAATGCTGGATCCTCTTTCATAACCAACCCTGTAGAGTAGCAGCTTAGCACATAATTTGTTCTTCTTCTAAAGAATGTTAGTTTAATGCTGCCTTATAGTGCATGATCTCAATTTTTTCCTCTGTTTCCAGGGAAACTAAGGCCTATTTCTATGCCAGTAGAATATAACTGGGTGGGGGATTATGAAGACCCCAATAAAATAAAAAGAGATAGTAGGAGAGGTAAGTGATCTGAACACACATCTTGTACAAGGCATTATGGGTTTTATCATGCTTTAAGCTATATATTTCAACCACATTTTGCTGCTTGCTTAGATTTATATTTTTGTGAACCTATTTTGGGTTCTTTCCCTATGTATACTTAATTTTTTGTAGAGCCTCTACTAGGGTTGAGGAAATTACTCAGCCAGGCAAAAGAAAATCATGACTGCAAAGCCCTGCGGTTTGGCTTAACTTTATACTGGCATTTCATTGATTTAGCTGTATTATCCAGTCACTTTTCAAACTGGCCTTAATTTTATAATACTACAGGACAAATGTGTGATTATTACTGATAAATATTGTTATCCTTAAATGAGAATTATAGATTACATTTCTCTGTCTTCATGAGTTCTGTTTGGATAGAGCAGCATGTGTTTCACCTCAAAATCATTGAGGACAAGTTCTTCAAAATTCTGGTTTGTGATGATCAGATATGTAACTTCATATACAAAATGATAACTTCTGAGGTGGCTATTATTGCCCAGGAACAAGATGTTACAGTAGTAATAGATATTTTCATAAAAATATTAGCTAAACGATAAGTAGGTATCAAAAGAGAAAACACTGTTATAAATTATTAACAAAAGAATACAAAATTAAGAAGTATTCTTACGCTGCTGTGTAATTCTTGCTCATGCTGAGTGTGTGTGCAGTTCCGATCTCTTAATCTCTTACGAAAAATATAGTAGAATTGAAGAAGGTTTAGGAGGCAACAAAAATAATCAGATGTATGGAGTGGCTTCCAAACCGGGGTCAATTCAGTAGGCTGGCCATCATCAGTTTGTGAGAATTTAGGCACGATGTAATTAAGGTTTATAAAATCTTTTGTGGAATGACGTAAGGAAATAGGCTTGTTACTATTTTTTTCTGGAAAAAGACCCAAGAGACATCAAATGTCTCCATCAAGTTCTGGTTAGAAAGAAAAAGAGCTGGTTTCTTGCACAGTTTGGATTCAAGCTAAGGAACATCTTGCCACAGGAGGTTGTAGATACTGAAAGTTCGCATTAATACAAGGAAACACCAGACAAGTTTGTGAAAGACAAATCTGCTGAGGTTTCTATTGCTTCTGGCTCAGGATGTCACTCAGCTACAAGCTGGTAGATGGTGGAAGAGTATTCAGGGAAACTGTGGATGATATGGTGAATGATCTCGAATGTTCAAAGCAAATCACTTCTAAATGTATGGCACCACAGTCATTTGTATGCCTTAGGATCTTGTTTAAAAAAAAGATTACAGATATTTTCCTAAATGTATCATTACACATTTGCTTAAAACTCCAAGACAGAATTTATTGATGTGGGGTTTCTTTTATATTCTGTTCCTCTTATTGTCAAAGATACCAGGAAACTGCAGGAATCATGAATTTTCCCTATGAAAAGATTGCTTTCATATTATATCCAGACCAAAGAAGCAAATGGGTGTTGCTAATGAAATAGTCTTGAAGAGTTAAAATTGACAGTAGATCTTAGCAAGAATATTATATATTTTGGAAGTAGGATTAACATACATACAACAGTTCACAATGATGTTTTGCATTACTTTTCTTTCAACAGAAAATTCGTTGCTTCGCTATATGAGCAATGAGAAAATAGGTCAAGAAGACTACATGTTTCAAAGGAATAGCAAAAAGGATACTGGCAAAAAGTCCAAAAAGAAGGGAGACAAGAGTAGTAGCCCAAGTCATTACTCGCTGTTGCCTAGTTTACAAATGGACTCATTGAGACAAGAAGTCATGGGCACACCTGGACCAGAAACTGCTTTGTACCACGTGAGTAAAAATAGCATTAACAAAAGTTGTTGCTCTGTGCTTGTGATGGGAGACTGTCTTGTTTTTATACTGGTGTTGAAAGCTTTTTTCAACTGTTGCTGTTGCTGATTCCTATTCTTCAGACAATAGCTAGGTCTCAAAGAAATATTTTAGAATTCATTCTTTTGCTATTACAAATGTGAGTTGGACACCAGTGTTTTATCTCCT
>VYZX01033897.1:9975-26324 GCA_013401335.1 Brachypteracias leptosomus
TCTTATCTGGAAAAGCAGTTTCTGCATCACAAAGGTTTGCCTCAGTGAAGTGCTTACAAAAATGGTATCTAATCAGAGTCCTAATGTGAGTAATAACTAACTCTACCCTTGACCTCTCTAGATCATAGTCAAACTGCTTTTTAACTCCACGTCACTTCTTCCCAACAAAAGAGTATGGCAGTCTTAATAGTAGTTCACTGTGACTGGTCCAAGGATATGTGGAATGGTGAACTATCAGCATCAATACAAAGAATTAAAAAGATAATTTCTCATTTATTTCTGAGTCATAAAAGACCTTACTCAACCCCTCCAGCTACTCCTTGACACAATCACATTCACTAGAAAGCTTCACGCTGTGGCCTATGTAAAAAATTTGCTTTTGGTTGACTTTTTTCAGATGTTTCTCTACCTCAATCATCTCAGAATTTGTCTGAAGAATTTGCTGAGGCTGCACGACAGCTTAAAAAAGAAGCTCCAAGAATCCAGTTTGGCAAAATTGATGTCACACACCAACATGATTTGAGAAAAGAATTTAATATTCGACAGTTTCCTACTGTGAAATTTTTTATGGATGGCAGCAGGGAAGATCCCATAGACTGTAAAGGTAAGCTGTCTTATGCACTGATATGATAATGGTATGTAACGACAGGATGCACATATCTACTGTGCTGCTGAGAAGAAAAATATAGATGCTCAGATAAAGAATATGCAAAGTAGCATACTTGTTTTTCCCATGGCTTTAAATACACAATTACCTCTGTACCAACACAGAACTTGGATTTGAATTAATCTTCCAAGTATTTAAGTGGGTATGCTTCTCTATGTTTAGTTCAGACAGCCCAGTTAATTGCTGGCATAATTCCACCGAGTACAGAGAATCAACCCAACAAGATGACTTACTATGAACATAAATAACTGAGTTACTCCAAATAAGAATTTGGTCCCGAACCTGCTCTGTTTTCACTTCTTCTAGTTCATGGCAATTCTCACTGGCAGCCTGCCTGCAGAAGTAGGCTGGAGCAATAGTCTATGTATGTAAGAACAAATTATGAATTCACTACATTCCTTAATATAATAGGTATACTTCCTGAGGAAAAGAATTTTGCAATTTAGCCATCAGAGGGAGCTCATAAGTGGCTCATAAAAAACATGGAATAATTCAAAATCTTTTACAGAAAGTTATTAAGCAAAGACAACAATATTGGAATAGGACTGACTTGTGCAACCCTGGGAATCCAGGCCTTATTGGAGTTTTTTTTTCACTGAAAGCGTACACAAGAAAAGGATTTAATCTTTGTGTTTTTTTCTAAAATTATGAACTTTTGCAGAGTTGACAAAAACCGCCTGACTTGGCCAAGCATCTGTTAGCAGCATATTCTAAGCAGATACCATTGAGTCACAAGTGTAATAGAACCACCAAAAAACAAACCTGAAGTTTGCCTCCTGAGCCCATACACAACGAAGTGCTCTGCTTTCTCCCACTGCTGAGCCCCCTGGGGCTGCTGCTGAAAGCTGATCTTCAGTATTTTTAGTAACTTGCTCCTCCTTGCTATTGAATTTCTTACCAAGTTCTCATCATCTAGACTTGTGCAAACAGCAGCTTCTGCACAAATACCACTGCAAGCGTGATTTGCCATACTGAACTTTTATTAGAGGTGCTGAGACATGAGAGAAAAAGCACCTACCTTCAGCCTCTGATTAAATCTATAGCAATAAGAAAACCTCTTCTAAACTGGTAAACCTCTTTAACAGGTATACTTGTGAGAACCTGTGAATACAGAGTATCCCAACATGCATATAGTCACCCTTCAGCAGAGAGCTGCTGTTTAAGACACGCTTACTAGCCAGATGCAAGAAGTTAAGAAACTGGTTTTTGCTCTGCAATTTGTACAAGATAGCATCAGCCATTGGGAGCACACATGCCACCAGTAATGACTGGCAAATGCTTATGTACAACAACTAGTAAAATCTCACCTACTGTATATGACTTTTAAATCACTGAGAATTGGCAAAAATGAAAACACACAGCAACCACCCAATGACTTCTCCTGCAGAACTTGGTATCTACTCCATACCACAAAAAAAATAGCAGACTTTGCTTAAATCATAAAGTTAACTCAAATATTTTATGGAATATAGAATTTTTGAATGGTTGTCCTGACAATGGACACAGAATGAAAGCCAAATCATAGGTTTTGTAAAATCATAATTTACAATCCCAAGGCCAGAATTTGACCACAAGAAACAAGCTACACAGGCTGTTTAAAGCAACCCAATAAAAAGATTAACCACATGAAAAGTACACTGAGGGGCTATATTGCTGACACAAACTGCAAGACCTCAATTCTGTAATTAGACAGCAAAAGTCAAGCACTATGTGGCCACTAGATACTGCTCTGTGCTTTGCTCTGAGCTTTGTATGCTCCAGAGTGGGTGCCTACCTGCTTCACCTTAAAAAAATAGGATTTTAGACTAGTTGCAGTGCAGCCTGCTGCAAAATGACTTGATAGCAGTAAAATGGTCTGAGTCAATTTTGATCTTGTCATATTGCTAAAATGCACAGTACTAGGACTTGCATCTCTGATAATCCACTTGTACTGTACATCTTGACTCTAGCACTTCACAGCATACAGACCTTTTTCTTTTTCATATGTAATTTTCATTAACCCTTTGCTGTTCTCTCCTTCTGCTCCACAAGGGTGTCATACACACAGAGATGAAAGGGTGGCATTATAGCTGAAATTTTCATCTCCTGAGCCTCAATTTGTTGCTCCAATGCCTCTGAAAACATAAGAGCTAGAAAATGTATTTTTTAAAGAAATTCTAGATTCTTAAAGCTCCTGAAAGCTTGAAGAGAATTTACCAGTCAAATTTATCAGTAAAAATGGTAGCAGCAATTTGGAATCCAAAAGATGGAACAATCCAGAATTAAAGGACAAGTTTGACACTTCAGCTTTGTTTCTTATGTCTAAACTGAACAGTGAAGGTGCAGCACCACTGAGGAATTTTAACATGTCTCTTCGCCTATCAGATCCCTTTTGCAGCACTGGAGGAACAATTTTGACACCTAATTTAATTGAATAGCCAGTTCAATAAAATCTGCAATTGGTTTGAAGTCATTTTGGATTAAACCTCGGGTCGATAGCTCTTTACAGCTTGCTATGATTTTGGGACACATGAAGTCTTGCAGAACAGGTTCTTCACTTGTCTGAATTTCCTTATCTCTATTCTCCATATGTGATTAAGCAGTTAGTTGGACAAACAGCCATTTGCAGAGGTCCCAGAAAACACAGTACTCATCCACCACTGACCTTCTAGAGTCAGCAGTAGATTAAATGGCGACCTCAGTGAGCTGAAGTTGAATTTGGATGCCTCAAGCCCACTTTCAATCAGCCTTGACCTCAGTCCCAAGGAACCCAGTACAAATCCATTTGTATTCAGCATCCTTCTGCACCTCCATTGCCTCTATCCTGATTGCACAGAAGTTTCTGTGAATCGTTTTGATAGTCATTTTAACTCTCTTTTCCTTCCACAGGAGTAAGACAGGCCTCAGCCTTTATTACATGGGTGAAAAGAAGAACAGGACCTAGCACTGTTCTAATCAACTCTACTGATCAGGCTGAAGCCATCATAAATGCTGATGACTTAGCAGTGATTGGCTTTTTTAAGGTAATTCACTTGGAAAATTCAAAAAGGCTGGTTTCTGATCCAACTTTGGGAGACACTACTATTGCCACCAAACTCCACACATTCAAAAGAACTAGAATTCAACTGAAAAACCCAGGCCCTCAGTTTTCTCTGCATTTTCCTTAAATTTATTTGTCTGCTTTTTCACACTTGTAGTTAAGAAGCCCAGGGAGAGATAAGAACATCTCACACCACAACAGTTTTCCTGACTAGGAGCCCCACAGGGACCTACCACTCAGAGCTGCTTCTGAGAGCAGGATGCTACAGCAATGTTTGCACAGCCCTGGTCACAGCAGACTTCCTTGTATCCTTAGAGAAAGGGCTTCTGCCAAACAGTCCCAAATTTGGTGGTTTGGTGGGAAGAGGATAGAACTATTGACCTACCTATCGTTACTTAACCCCATTCTTTTCTTTGGAGAAACTTATGCCATTGCTGGTGTGGTTATACTGCTACTGGAGTCTCCAAATGCAGAAAGTTGTAATCTCTGCCCAGAGTTGTAATTTATCTAAAAATCTAGAGTTACCTATCATTGCATTTCTATTCAAACATGGTGTAAAATTGTAGACATGAATAGCAGCAGGCTGTTCTGGTGAAAGAATGTTCCCTTCCTGTTTAAGTCCATAAAAAAAGCAGTAAAAATTGTCTAATATACTGGAGTGCCTTTTCTTCATCTTTTAATCTGATGATTTAAACAACTTCAGTGAGACTCAGGGGGGACAGAGCACAGCTTCAGGAATATCACACTGAGTGTTGTTTTTAGCTCCTGCCAGCTAAGAAATCTACATATTAGGTATAGTTTATATATAAAAATAAAACATTACACTTCTTATGATCCAACTCATGTAATCCTTTCTCAAGCAAATTCCTACTCATTTCCAGGGCAGAATAAGGTTCTTAGGATTTGGGGCTGAATGATACAGAACAACAGTCAAATAGTGCAAAATAAAATTTAGCTGCCAAAGCATGCAGTCAGAAGTCAGTAAAATAGGAATAGTTTTTTCCTGCTTTTTCAATGTGTCCTTGAAACTTTAATATCTGAAACATTCAATCAAGGATTTTCTCTAACTTTTATTCTGGTATCTCTCTGCACAGTTAAAAGCAGTGTCTGGACTCAGACCTGAACTGATAAGGTCCCAAATGTGCTGGCTAGAGCAGACAGTCCAAGTTTTATGGATGTGGAAAACAGGATTCATTACCAAAATGTCTCATAGTAACAGAGCTGGTGAACACATACAGCATAATAGGACAAACTGTGAAAATGCTCAGAGTGCCCAGAATTTTGCTTTGCAGCAATCTGCTTGCAGCTGTTTATCAAGGGAGGCCGTTTTCCAGTGCTGGGCCAGACTGAGCAGCCCTTGCTATCACAGCGATGCTGGAGAGTTCCCTGAACCACACTGATAGCAGATATTGCCTGCAGATTTGTTTGACTGGACTCTGATTTCATTCAGGGGCTGAAATAACAGTAGATGAGCATGAGTTAGGGCATGTAAGAAATTTAATGGGTGGAAGCCAACAAAGTAGTGTCCAAGTAAATAAAGAGCTGTATTTGGCCTTCTATTAGTCACAGATTGCTCACAAATGTGAGTGCCAGGATGTGTTGGGAGGTCTTAGCACATAAATTACTATTCATCTAGCATGAAAGAATTGTCTGATTAAATCAAATCTGGAAGCACTGCTGCCTTTCATCATGCTTATTTACTATTAATTTGAGGGTGGACAGCACAGTGACTGTTCGACAGACGTAGGAGTCAAGGTCCCTGCCTTGAAGAGCACTCAGTCAAAGCACCAAACACATCAGTCAGGTCCTCTTGCAAGCAGAGAGCCCTCCTCTTTAATCCATCACATCCTGCTGGCTGTGCAGATGAGTGCGGCCGGGGAGCAGCTGTTGGCACCGTCCTTCCCCATCTGCAAAAGTCTCCGCAGAGCAGGGAAATGCCAGGGGAGTGCAGGGCAGATGAGATTAGTGCAGGAAGGACACAGGGGACCATACACCATCCATACTGACCCAGGACAGTGGACACTAGCTGGAAAGGTGAATGTACTGCTAGGGTGTCACAGCACTCCTAGGATCTCCCCTATTGTGAAGATCTCCCCTTGGAGGTAATCATGGCAAGCTACACCTGCTCTACAATTACACTCTCCTCTCTACGTCACAAGCCTCTAAGGGCCTGCTTCACCTGTTGTTCTTACTTCTACACAGCCTAGCAGGATGCAGGACATGAGACATAGTCTTAATAAATATTCTTTCTGGGACTAGGAACTTCACAATGACAGTGTGGAAGTTTTCTGCGAGACTGCTAAAGACGTGCCAGAGATGCCTTTTGGAATGACAGCCAGCAAGGATGTCTGTGCCAACTACGGCATCCAAAAGAATACTCTTGTTGTGTTTAAGAAGGTAGGAGTACAAAAGCCTAGCAGGCAAAGAGCAGTGAACTGCTGTGGCAGCTTTGGGCTATGGAAAGGCAGTTTGAGAATTTTTCAGGGTAAGTAATTTTCTAGTTGAAATTCAAACAGCTTAACACAAATATATTGCATTTACAAACAAGAGAGACAAGTAGGAGGCAAACAGCAGCCTCTGGACAACTCATATTTTCAATCTGGCTGCCTGCATTTGATCTCCTAATTTATACTTAAGGATCTGGATAAAATAGCTTTATTTTCCAACCCACATTCTAATCAACATATGCTGCCAGGTTCAATGAGTTTCACAGACATTCATCTCTTCTCCTATGTTGCTTTTGGCCAGGAACCTTCTTTTCTTTCAACCCACAACAGAAGAAGTGGCCAATGATAAGAACAAAACTACAAAGAAGTAGCACCAACATTTAGGCTATGAAGTAGTCAGACCAAGGACATTCTGAATTAGCACACAGCAAAGCTCTTTCAGTATATTAGGATTACTGAGCAAATTTAAATCGTCAGCTGTACCTTAAATTTTAGCTATAATCTTCTGTAATTTAGCTGTGACATTTATTTTACAAGTTATGGAATTTCAGTTACTGAGGATCATAAAACAGTAAAGCTGAGAACAATATTTTAGAGTAAAGACAGTCTCTTTGCTCCCATAGTTGATAAGACCAACAACTTCACAAACTTCATTATTTGTCCAAGGGAAAGCCTGTGCATAATGAAGTGCTTGAAGATGGCAGACAGAACAAACTGGATCTCACGAGGCTAATCAAAACCTTTACCTTGGATTTGGTCACTGAATATAATCTCGAGGTATGTGTATTTCATTGCGTTAACAAAAGCCATAGGACAAAGACAGGAAAGATAGAAACCTGTGCAGAAAAAGACCTAGAGAGCTATTCTGCTCCTTAGCATTTGAGAATTTTGTTTGCTTGTTTGACTAGGCCAGCCCTAAACACATCTATAAACACCAGCAGACCCCAACAGGCAGCTCTTGGTGTAATCCTGGCCCAAGGATGTTTCCCTCTGGCAAGATGTTGTTTCTTAGAAGAGACAGGAAACAACTGGCCAAACATTCAATGTGCCTGAACACGCAAACGCCTCCCTCCTGTGGAGCCAACACAAACGGCTGGGCTGCTTCTGCAGCAGCTAGGTGGGGTGGGAGGTTGGAAGGTCAGTCCCTAATCCTGGCTCCAACCCTTCCACTCTCCCATGCAGCTACCTGGTCCTCTGGGCCAAGACAAGGAAGAAAGAAATCAGCAATAATTGTTGCTAGTGCGGGTAGGAAGGCTTGCTTTCCTGGGGCCACCTTCATTGCCTCCAGTCATGAAGTGGCATGAGAAAAAGGGCAGCTCTGTCAGGGAAGGAGATGTAAGCTGCTGATGCCATCCAGAAGTGAAGGAAATACCCCAACCAGGTCTAGCTCCTGCAGCTGCTGCCAGTGGGCCTCCCTGGGTAACACCACCCTTTACTTTCAGCACAACTTTAGCATTAAATCTTCAGTGTGTGTTATACAGGAGGTCAGACTAGACGATCACAACAGGCCCTTCTGACTGTTTAAATCTATGAGTAATGATGAGGTTTTTTCCTGGAACAGAGACCACTGAGCAGCTGCCGATTCTTCTCACTTTATCTTCTTTAAAACAATGAAAAAAATGCAACAGTTCTGGAAATGATTGGGAACTGAGACTTCAAAAGTAAAATTTGCAATAGCAGAACTGAATGATACTGATACACTGAGCCTCTGATTCACTGTTCTACTTACAAAGACTGGAACAGATGTTGTGTCTTGTTTCCCAGACATCTGTGAAGATTTTTGATGTTCCTGTTGAAAATCATATCCTGCTGTTCACTCCAACGAACTCAGAGACATTCAGTGCGATTTATGAAAACTACAAGTCTGCTGCTGCAGAATTTAGAGGAAAGGTTTGTAATGCTGAATCCTGCTTTGCAAAATGAATGCCAAAAGATCAATGGAAAACCACTCAGTGTTACTGGTAAAAGTACACTGCTGTCAGTTCTTAACAAATTCAAAGAATTTAAGGACACAAGCTGAAAAATAAACTTCACTTGAAAATGATTCTTTAAAACACAAAGATCACACAGCCAGCTTCTCCCAAGAAACTTGTTTCTGTTTACAAATATGACTTTCTAGGAGTAACTTCCAACCAAAGATAGTAAGGTCCTGGCAATTTCTGTCGCCACCAGGAAATGTCATGAGGAGCTCAGAGGGTTGCCTGAACCAAGAGCTAGACCCAGCTACAAAACCCAAGAAATATTGCAAGGCATCTGCATAGCCTTGCTTTTCTGTTTGCATGTATATAAACAGGTACAGGCATTCACACACAGAAGTGTTTCAGTTTTCCATTGTCAATCACTGTGGTGCTACTGCTGCTCTAAGTACATGAGACACTGAAGAATGTTAAATCATGTTGTAATAAAATATCACACAATATTGGTAAAGACACAGATTACAGGCATTTCAACTCTTTTGTCCCATTAAGATTTTTTTAAGAAAAGCAGTAAGAGGGATAGCTTAGAAGTGTTACTAAATAGGTGATAGCAAACCACTGTGAAAGGACAGATGGAAAAGCTCCATTCCTTTTGGCTGCTTCAGTGTTTGTTATTAACTAGGATCAAGGTACGATAAAGTCCACAGAGCTGCTGGGTTTTAGACCGAGACAAAAAAAAATGGTTCTACCCAATTCCTTGCATTTAAGGTTAGGCCCTAACCCACTGCCAAGCTCCATTCCTCTAAACTAGTTAATCCAAAGCTGGAAGATTCAAACCAAATGCATGATTCTCTCTTTATTCCCAGATAATGTTTGTCTTCGTGGATACTAATGAAACAAGGAATGGACGAGTTTTTGAGTATTTTCGCATCAGGGATGTTGACGTTCCTGCTGTGAGAATCCTAAATCTGACGAGTGATGCAAAGTACAAAATGCCTGCAGACGAGGTGACTGTGGAGAACCTAAAAGCATTTTGCCAGAGCTACCTAAATGGAAAAGCAAAAGTATGTCCATTACTAACAAGATGCTCCTCTACTACATCAGCTAAAACACTAACAAATTTGCAAACCCTCCCTTTTTTAATTAGAACAGCATACTGTTCCAATCATCAGTATATTAATTTACTCTCGCTCTAACACATTCATTTACAGTTCTTGGCAGAGCATTCTTCTGTATTTAACAACTAATGGGGACTATGAAGTTCTCCAGTTCTCCTGTGTATAAACTGGATAAATCATTTATGGACTAATATTTTAGCTGGTTTCAGCTGATGTATTTCAGTGGGTCAAAACTCCCTGTGTCTCAATCTTTTCAATACCATAATGGAGACATTTCACTCCCTTAGTTGGGAGAGATGCATACAATGATTGAGATGGATTTGGAGGTTACGGAGAAGTCCAGTAAATAGAAAATTGACAGTTCCAGAGTGGAGTAAGATTTAATATTTGTTGTAAATGAGTTTAGAAAAGCAAATTTTCACAGGAGAGATCATTCCCAATGGTAAATACAGTATCTGCTGTCATAATGAGGCATCATCCTTCACACTTGTGAAAAATACAATAAAATGTTTTGCTTATTTAGTGCTCTTCAGAGTGATTTGTTTCCATCATGAGGAGAAAAGATGAAGTAGTCAGTTTGACAGCAGACAGAATTCAAGAGAGTAGCAGATCCTGATTTCAATGTTGGAGGTAGGCAAAAGGACAGAAGAGGTGAGGATGTCACATCTTCTCCACCAAGATCTGTTTGAGTAGCACAGTCCCAGCAGGGAACAGCTTCCATGAGGAATGTGCACCTTTCTACTACTGTGCTGTGGTGTACAAGAAAAGAAATTGCCAGCTAATATACTGTAAATTATAGGAGTCATGTGGGATCTGTGACTGGTAGTGAAGACAGATTTAAGCAGCAATGCACACTTCCATGTGTGTTTTACATCATTTTTGAGAGCCCACAATAGATAAGCTTTTCAGTAGTCTAACTTCTGAACATTGGGCAACAAGAATTCAGGACAATGAATGCAAACATGTTCCAAAATGTCATTTTCAGACAATCTACAATGGAGTTTGTAATTGAGAAAGGGACGAGTAATTCCAACTACCAACTATGCTGGTGTGCAAGACCCCAGCTCCCCACTGAAGGAAGAGAAGGTGGTAGCATGTGAGGACTGGTTAGGATATAGAAAAATAAAAAGATAACACACCGGAATAGTGCACATTAGATAGAGAAACGTCCTACAGGTCTCACATTAATTTGAGCTGGAGTATAGTTTCTCAATGCTTCCTGCACTTTCACAGCAGTGTTTCTGTTTCTGCTTAGTTACATGTCTCTAGTGAAGAAATTCCAGAGGACTGGGACAAGATGCCTGTCAAAGTGCTTGTTGGGAAGAATTTCAACACAATTGTCTTCAATAAGACCATGACTGTGTTTGTTATGTTTTGTAAGTGTTATTTATTGTTGTATTCAGATCTTAAGTTGCTTTAACATGATCAATCAGAAGGGAACAATGAAATGTCCATGCTTACATACCAAACTAATCTTTGCACTTTACAGAAGCTGAGCTTGGTGAATTTTTGTTGTCCCATGAAAGACTGAAGAAAGAAATCTGTGCCATATGTATGGAAACATTGTGATACCTTTGCTGACTTAGGGTTGCATGGAATAACACTGGATCTCTTAAGTAAATATTAGTCAAAGCTATATCAAATCTCTGTGTTCAAAGACAAAATGATACTAGAATGTCATGTTGTCCAACAGAATATTACAACGTGCTGTGCAGTATGGGTCAGGCTGTCTTCCAGGGACAGAGGGAGAGTTAAGTGAGGCTGTCTGGTTATAATACTATAGGATTAAATCCCAGAGAGGAGTTGTGGTTTTGCAAATCCTAACTCCTTTTTTTCCCCCTCCTTTGCAAGGGAAGTAGGTTTTCTACTTGACTCTTCCCAGCAAGAAACCACCACCCTATCCCTGTACCAGCCAACAGGAATTAGTCTGTGCCTTAGTTACTTCAGTAGAGCAAACACAGCATTAACATAGACAACTAGCTGTAGTGCTCTGAATTCCATAAAATCTCAAAGGTAGCACATTCCTGCAATCCTCCTTGTTGGCTGCAGCCATTTCATTCACGTAGGTCATTTTTACATTTCAATATTACGAACAAACTGATCTAAAGCAGTAGTTGAACCAAATCCTCTGGAAATGAAAGACCGGTAAACAGAACATGGGGAAGTGCCCCAGAAATTTTAAATCCATCTAAACTGAGTATGAGCATTGTACTCAAGACTGAGGGATTGTGACCGTACTATATATGCTGTTTAACGGGATACTGGGTTCTCAGCAGCTTGTCTTTTTGCTAACCTGCATGAGTGTAGTGCTCAGAGTTGAAACGCCACCATACTCCAAACTCTTACTTTTAGTGTAAATATAGCACAGTTTATGAACACAGTTAATTTTAGTATGCAGAAAGCATTTTGTGCTTCTAGCAAGTATTTCACTATGGGAATGATGCAAGACTTACTTGGGTTGCATTGGTTATCTGGCACGCCTCTCCAGCAAAGTCATGTGACAAGTGTTATGTGTTTGTTATAGCCATAAGAGGCCAAATAGAGCTAAAGCAGCACTGCTATCAGGAATGCATTAGTGAATAGCTAGTTAACACTACATGAAAACTCATTAAATTCATGAAGGGTGAATGGTTTCACGTAGAGAATGACTGTAGCTGAAATCCAAAACTCTGTTAACTTTGGGAGCTAAAGGGGTCCCAGTGATTGCACCAGCACATACTCTTCTGCTAGACTGTATTCTTCTACTTTTATTTTTAAATCTGCAGATGCCCCTTGGTCTTATGCCTGCAAGAAACTCCTGCCAATCTGGGACAAGCTAGGAGAGCAATATGAAAGTCACAAAGACATAATGATTGCCAAGATAGATGTCACAGCAAACGACATCCTGTCAGTTGGAGCAGATCGCTATCCATTCTTCAGACTCTTTCCTGCTGGACCAGATTACCAGGTGAGAAGCTGTTAGGGAAGAATGTGGAGACACAGCTGCACACCAAGGGGGGAATATATACATATATAGATGGGTGGGTGGATGCATGCATACGTATCAGGGAGTCCTTTAAGCAAGAAAGCTTTAGTCCTTATCTACTCAACATTAGATTCATTGCTGTCAAGAACCTGAATTAGAGGAGAAACCCTTCTATTGTCTTCTCCTACATGTGAGGCTGTGGCAAGAGCACATGTATCATTTAAGGACTTGGACCTAAAAGTCATTACAGCCTTACATTCTGTTGTTTAACAACCTCCAATCTGCCTGCTGGCTTCCAGCAACAGTTTCAACTCAGACTGAACTTACAGGTATCTCCTAATCATTGCAGTGCCTTTTTTTCCTTCAAACCATGACAAGAGATGTACTGTCACAGAACTACTTTTTGCCAGTTGTTTCTGGGGCAGGTATGACTATAGCCTCTAAAATGCTGCTGCTACTCTTGATATATCCTCTACACTTTCATAAAACCTAAATCTCAAAATGTTCTTCTATGTCCTTATGCCAGTAATTTACTTACTCAATTGGAAACAAATACTTGTTGTCAAGACCAATGACCTTCACAATATGCTATCTAATGCATCAGCTATGTTATACAATAATCAGAAAAAGGCAAAGACAAATATTTAACTTACATTCCTCCATCTACTTAGATAATCTAATTGAAAATATCTCTGAAGCAAAAAAAAATTAAATTATTCTAAGATACTGTTATAATTAAGAAATTACTAAGCTTTTCATTTTTCTTCTTAGTTCTAAACTTAAATTACATTCTAAGACATTTGCCCATGTCCTCATTTAATCTTTGAGGGAAAGATTTTCCTCTCGGATGTGCATGCACAGCTTCTAATGAATTGAACTGCAGTCCTGCACAGTCACACCGTGTTTAGTCTATGCAGAAAAGCAGAAACCCATTAAATGTTCATAATAAATGTTAGTTTGTAAAAAAATATCAGTAACAACTTTCATTAACTATTAAAGGATTGCTTCATAGCTACAAATACTCTGAAATGGAGTATTTGAAATGTAAACTTCTTCCTTGTGCACCATGTTTTTGTACTAGTTCCCTCAACTTCAGAGATTTTAACTTATACTTGTCTACCAGTGCAGGTGTCCTGTAGATGTCTGCAGTCTCACAGATCCAAGTGTTCTGGCCATCTTTCTTATGGCATCATATAAACAGCTGACCACAGACATCTTCACTCACTACAGAAAATCATCAATGATCTGAAACACACTCAAACTGTTAATATAGAGTCACTACAACAGTTCTCAGTCACTTCCTACCCAACCAGCAGTTATACTGGGAATTTGCCAATGTACACTCATCCTTTTCTAGAAGTTAACCAAAGTGAGAGCACAGGATATCACAATGTGCCAAAGCTCAGTATCTACTGTGTTTTGCACTGTATAGGCACTGCCCCAGAATTACAATCCCTACTCCCTCATTCTGGCCACAAAAAGAGCAATAGAAGGGTCTTGGAGCTGAAGAGAAACTGGTATGCCCAGAATGAAGAAAGGGGAACAGGAAATATATGTAGTCCAGCACCACCTGATGCGACCCTCATTTCACTCAGGCATCTTTTCTAGCCTTTAGTATTTTGCTAGCGTTAGGAAAACAAACACATGATCTTTCACTCTACCAATCCTTCATGTTGTTTAAGGACTAAGGATGAATTGAACACTAATGTAGAAGCACTAGGAACTCCGAAGATGAAATAACTATCAGAAGGCTCTAGAAACCACATAAAAAGGCACATAAAGAATCTGAATTTGCTCCTGATAAACTAAGGGAAACACATCTAACATAACATGACCCAAAGCTGTTTCCTACAACTGAGTTATGTTCTTTGACCATCACAGACAACCTTATACTCCCTTAAAGGCAAAGCCATGGGCAGAACATGTTGCTTTGCAGTCCCTTCCAAGTACTCCCAATTGATGAGATCATATTAGATATTACCCTCCTCCAAACAGAAGTGTCTGCTACCTCTCCAGGCAGTAGACTGTCAGGTTAAGCTTTTCCTGAAGTTAATGACAAGTCACTCTATCACTTTCAGTGGTTGCAAAACTGGATACATAACATTTTTATCAGAAGCCACTTCAGGTTAACTGGAATTAGATAACCTGGACATTTAAGCATATGCACAGTTTTCCAAAGCACCACCTGAGTGTTTCTATGCTGGGGAACAGCTCTAGCCAGAGCTGAAGGAACAAGAGAGTGAGTCTGATGAATTACATGGAAGAGGGAACCATCAGGCACCATCTGAGCTCCATCTGTGAAGCTGATGCAAAACTCAACCACTGCATCATTTACTCCCTATTTAAGAGAAAAACACGCAGCTTTTCAGACAGATTTAAGACAATTCTATTTGTTTCTATGGATTAAGTAAGAAAAATAATATTTACATACTCTTCTTATTAGAGTAATCAGCACATAAGTGTTGACACTTATCCTCAGTAACCAGTGCAGGGATCAGCTGCTTCTCTGGCTTTACTGGTCTTCAGGCTCTGAGAAACTGCTCTTCCAGCCATCAGAGTCAATAAAAATCAAGATTCATCTGAGAATATTAATCACCTCTGCAGGAATCAAATAATCTTTCTCAAGAAACTTAAGCTTGCAAACATAAAAAAACCCCCAACAACTTCAAGGGTGCCATACTTTATTACAAGACAATAGCTTAATGAACAGAAATATCAAACCTCTATATACTTTTAGTGAATTCACTAGAAAATGAAGGTGTTTCGCTTACAGTCCTTTGAACTCAAATCAGGCATAAGAGTAACTAGTGTACAGTAACACAGCATTATTGGTCTCAGTGGGGGTAAGTGAGCTTAACACAAGTGAGAACAGGCCTCTGATTATTTCTAAATATACTCAGGTAACAGCAGACAATTCCCAAGGTCACACATATGAGCTTCTGCAACTTTTTTTAAAAGACTCATGCAAGATTCTTTTCTACTTCCAGAGAGCACAGGTATTTGGGGGACCTTTAAAATACGGCATGGTGCTCAGACCTACTCTAAACTTAAAGTGCAAACCCTCAACTTAAGGTGAACTGTAAGAAAATTAATGTCACTGCTCATCTTCTTCCCGTTCAAGCTGTGCAACAGTTGGTACTTCTGGACTGTGTATTTCAGAACTTCTTTAGAATTTGAATTTCCATCAAAATCCTTAGCATTGAATATCATGGCTGGACACTTAAAAGGCTCTGCTCTTCAAATACCTTGCAAATGTTTGTTATTAAACACAGAAAAGACACTGATGTCACTAGCTGGTAGGATCCCAGACTGATGTTACACAATAATGGTTATAATTTTGATACCAAACCTTTTCTTCTTAGGAATATACATCTATTTCTTCTTTAGGCTTGAGTTTCAGGTGATGTTGGAACCTGCTGTGTGTCTGCCCTCACTTTCTAAACTGAGCACAAGAACCTAGAGTTTGGTCAGCCAAAAGAACTGAAATCTTCCAGCTGATTATGCTGNAAGTTAGTTTCTCAGCTATAGCCAGAGAGGTTAAAGCATCCCCTGCCCACCTCATCCTGCTACATTCAGTGTGGCTTCTCTTCTTCATACTCAGATCAGTCTGTTATTTAACCCCAGACACTTGGTTGCAAAAAGACATACTCTTAGTGAACAATGTGATCCAGCTCCATGCAGACAGCTCAAAGCAACAGATAAAAACCTGACATGTAGATGAAGATACTGTCCACCCAGTACAAGAATCGTGGGTCCATTCTGCTTGGAAGCAAAGTAGATCAACAGGGTAGCAATAGTGATCATTAATGCTCTTTTCAACTAGTCAGGAATCTGCCTGTGGAAGGAGAAACAGTTTTGAGTTTTCAGACTTATTTCCACCAGAGGCTTTGATTTGCTCCTGAACTCACTGCTCAAACAGGTGGTTAAAGGTGGAAGAGATGACTAAACTAATACTGGGACACAGAAGTCTGCAATGAAGGATCAGACATTCACTCTGCCCAGTCATTGCACAATTCTGTTTTCCAATACCCAAAGCCTACATTTGGTGTCTGTCTCTGATGAATGTTCTTTAGTGATGTGTTTGAAGCAGATCTGTAGAGTCCTACACAGTCTTTTACATAGGTTAGAGCTGCATATATTCTGTCATCTTTTCTTCGTGCTTTATTTCACATTAAAGTAAAAAAAGCAAGTTTAGGAAATACCATTCAAAAACATGC
>VYZX01033897.1:30130-121741 GCA_013401335.1 Brachypteracias leptosomus
GATCGAGCTATAAAACTATTCTTTCTGAACAAAACCTGCATCAGGTTTGCAGTTAGTTGCTCTCCAACTCATCCTAAAACAGCCCTGTTGTTTTCAAGGGAGAGATTAACTGCTCCCAGGAGGATGGGACTAACATTGCAAAGAGCATTTCTACAGTGACCTTAAAAAGAAGTAATTGAAGCTAGGGTCTATGCCCAAAAGGGCACCAAGGGGCAGTTCATTATTTTTTTCATTATCAAGCAATAGAAAATGGAGGAATCAAGATATAATTTAATTCCAGTAAGAAAAATATCATACCTAATACACAAAGTCAGAGGTATGATTCACATTTTAGTTACGTTAGGTCACCCAACCACCCCACACGTTATAAAAGTGCAGCTACTGAAACTGCTGGACAATAGTAATTTCTTCCTGCAAGGGCCAGATAAAGAGAAATAATTCTGAAAATTTGAAACCTTATCTTACAGAATTAGAGAAGTATGGTAATTTATTAATATCTCATTTCAAAAGCAGATTTCCAAAGTCTTTATTCCCAACCTGTTAATGCTAATCAGTTACTGTCCTAAGTAGAGGAAAACAGGTGAAAACTTACAAAATGAAGGAACACCCGTTTGAATGGACTGCAGTGAGGAATACAGTCAGCAAGAGATGGACCTTTGAAAAGTATTTGGCTGTTTACATTTTACAATTATTTGCTAAAAAGTGCAGTTCATGACAGATGGCTTATTTGCTACCCAGGCTGCAAAGTGTAATTGAATACCTGCACTTAAAGGCTTAAGATGAAATATTAACTTCTCTTTACTTCACAGTTCTTGCAAATAAATAGCACTCAACATGCAACACACTCACCTCATGAGGCCATCAGTTGGACTTCACTAATGAGGAGTTAACAAGAAGACAAGAAAGTAAAACAGTTTATGTCAATACTTCACAGGCACAGTTTGATCTCTGCTGGGGCTAACGCTCATTGTGGCTGCAATTAAATCCTCTTAATGGAAGAGGATGCTTGTGGAACCATGTTCAGTGCTAGTTCAGCATTCCTACTATGGCTTTTGTAGGTCTTGGACTTAGTTTCTTGAGCAGTTTACTTAGACTAAAATTTTACTAATCTGAAATTGCTGAAGACCACTGATCAGATGGGCTCCACACATTCAGCTTCCAGCTACATGTCCCTCCTCTGTCCCAGTAACGTCACCTACAAGGGGAAAAGGAGCTTAAAGCTACGTAGGGAAACTGTAGCTCAAAAGTCAGGATAGTAGATCCAAGAGATGCAGCCCATTCCTTTACTTGTAATTGTGAACCACAGCTGAGTTATTATTTAAAGCAAAATTCTTCTTTGAGGATACAAAGTCAGGTTTAATTCTCCTGTTTTTAGGACAGAGCAAATTTTTGATAGAACTGCAATACAACACAAATGAAATCCTCATGTAGTGGCAAGAGGACATGGGACCCTAGATGCCAGGGTGGTGGGTTTAAAAGGACCTAAGTTTGCTGTGGGTGGAAACTCACACTTCAGCTGGACAGTGTGGGATGCAATTAACAGTAAGCATTCTCAGCACCCTTGTTAAGAGGACTTTATTTACAAATATTGCACAGAAACAATGACTTGTCAATTCAACCAGTGAAGTATGCCAAAGCTGTTTCTCTTATATGCAACTGAAGAAGTCAAGTCTCCTTTGGACATCAAACATGAGTTCTTTGGGACATAGCCAAATGGGTCTTGCACAAACTAAACCTGATCACTGCTGGATATTGGGTTTCATTTAATTTCCATTTAACATCGGGCATCCATTAACAAACAGAAGCCCTCCTTTGGTATCCTGGGAGATCAGATTAGAAAGCAAATGAGATGAGCTGAATCCCAAAGGGAGGGAAGTGTCAGCACTTTTTCCCTTTCCCGCTTGCAACAAGATGAAATTTGAATGACAAGCAGTGCCACCAATATATTTTGAACAACTATTAAACACAGAAGCTATAATCTTTTAATTAGTTTCCTCACAGAAAAATGGAGCAAGCAATGTTCAACACCACTCTGTATCTGGCAGATGGGTTTACCATCCAAGATAATGAAAAAATTAATTTTCACTGCGCTTACCCACTGGTTACGACGCTCAAGCCTGGAACTGCTATCTATCCTATTATAAGGTGTAAGATTACATATTAATGAAAACATGTGCCATCTCGGCAAATGATGTTCTCATTTCTATTCCAGCCACTCTCAGATGTTGTGTCAAGACAAGGGGCTGAATGCAGACTCACATGCCATGCCCTGACACACGACAAGAGTTGCAATACAAAGCATCTGGTAAAAGCCTGCCTAAAAGGCAAGTCTTCCTATGGTTGAAGGTCTGCCTTGTTACTGGCTAGGTTTGGTTCCTCCAACCTCTGACCATGGCAGGATGTGCCCTCCATGCCAGGCAAGTGGCATTGCACATTTTCCCATTTTCCCTCTGACCCAAATCAGTTCCAGAATATTTTCTTGGAACAGAAATTGAAAAGCGTTTTAACCAGATTCAGATAACCCAACACCAACTCACTTCCCCAATCGTACCAACTTCTGTCAATTAAATACACAAAACTCGTAACACTCTCTGTAGTGGCTCCTCAACTGTCACAAACAGAATCACTTCCTCAAGCTTTGGCAAGTCAAACACTACTTTTTTCATTTTAGTCTAAACATGAAGTCAATTGGTTTAATTTTACTGAATATTTCATTATACCTGTGCTCAGAGGTTCTAAAAAATATTTCATGTGATAAGCAAATGTTTATTAGTCAAATTTTTTCCTGTAAATGAATACCAGTAATTTGAATGCACCAGTATCACTGGGTTTAATCATATGAAAAATCTCCCCATGCACATAAATAAGCCCTATCAATTAAGACTGCTAGGACTAAGTAAAGAGATATCAATGTGCACCAACTGCAGAGCTGTTTAATTTGCAGTGTCAAGATGGTTTGGTTATCATTATGGAGCAATGGAAGCAACATCCCCAGCTAGGAATGTTCGTTATAAAAGAACTCACAAACAAAATGTGAAACATGCAAAGTTTAATACAAAAAAGGGAATAAACCTGAACCATCCCCAAGAAATGCTGACTTGTTTTTTACTAAATGGCACCCTATTCTGTCTTAAAATACAGGCTTTGAGCACCTTGCAGATAGCAATTCATCTCATTAAGACCTTTTCTTAAATCCTGAGGAAGAAAAATGTGGTTCAGAATTGACAACCATTCAGAAATGCTCAGATGCACAGGAAAAATAATCAATCCTAAAGAGAAATGTAAGAATTCATTTTGCCTTTACAACAGCTTCATCCTGTCTTAACTCCCCTGGAATTACTCTCAGCTGGCATCAGCAAAACAACTGAAACAGAACCACAATACAGTGAAAGAGATTAATACAAATGCACTGACTGTTCAAAAAACCCTCATGTGCAGAAGTGGCATAGCTGGTATAAACCAAAAGGTGTGGCCTGTAGGTCAGAAGTTTGGTTTTGGTAAATATTTATATGCTATATGTTTGAAAACTGATGGGATGGTCAGAGGGAAGTGTCCAAATCCAGAATTTTGGGCGTTTAATTCAAAGACTTGTCAAACTTCACATGTTAGGAAGCCTTTAACTCCATCTTGCCTTTCTCTCACACTCACGCCCAAGAGCAAAGAGAGGGGAGTCTGCCTCAAGGCTACAATGATTTTATATAGAAATATTAATGAAAAGGAACAATTTATACTTAAATAAAAACATAATATTATGTTAATTCAAGTGGAGTTTGGCTGATGGAAATTACTCAGCTTAGATATTTGAAAACTATGCTCGCTATAATCAACTGTGACAGGGGAAAGGAGGTTGTGTTCATTTAAAACTTTGATTTGGGAAATGCTTTAAATCCATCTGTCCCCTTGGCTTGTGGCCACTCTGTGCGTATGTGCATCAAGAGTGCCACACAAGCTGACAGTTGTTCGCTCAACTTTGTGTCCAGTTCAGAGGGTTTCCAGGTGGATTTCACAGCTTGCACTTCATGCTTGATTCACTACATTTGGGAACTCCTGTGATTGAAAGGCCAAGACAAATTTGGCTCTGTCATTAGTCTCAGAGGAGGCTGTATCTCATGGCACAGTACTGGGCCAAGAGGAATACTCATTGCCCAATGTGCCCTCGGTTGCCAGTTTCTGAGAATCACCTTTGGAAATATTTGCTTTATGTAAAACATTGACAGAACCAGAGCTGTGCCAGCCCTCGCTGCCCACCCCTCTCGCTGCTGAACAAACACACCAGAGCCTGCCAGCTACACTACACCAGGTCCTGGGTGGGGAACGTATTGAACGGGACCTTTGCCAGTCATGCTGCATCTGTATCAGCACTTACACACAATGCAGTGAACACAAACAACTAAAGAAGCATTTTCTTCCCCTCCCCAGCAAGTAACACCTTGCTGCATCTCATTTGAGCTCTCCTGGGCAAACACATGTTGCCAACAACTGCAAGCAGCAAATAATAAATATTAATAAAGCTGGAATCTTATTGAAAAGCACTTTCATCAGCACAGCTGGCAACAGCCCCCTTGAACAAACGCTTTCTGCTCGCCAAGTACGACACAGGTAGAATCATAATCAGTCAGCAGAAGCTAAGGACTGTACACGTGTAAACATCACTGCTGAAGTCTGAGCTTTTCAAAGCATGCATTTAATAAACTGAAGTAATTTGGGAATTCTGCCTAAATTTCCTTTCTCGGGCCTTGTAATTTGAGCAGGTGCTGGGTATTTCTTAGCACACACATGACATGCTAACAGAGTCAGACACTGCTTCTGAGCTCAACCATCACCCTGGCACAGCAGTCCCTCCAGCCTTTACATCCTAGGTCACGTCATCTGTGGTTGTCAGAAAAAATAGTTCTTTAACACCAGAAAGCATTTGTAAGTATTGGTTAACCATCATCATCCTTTACTTAGTTTGACACTGATGTCTCTGCCTACCTCACTCTTTTCCTTCAAAACACTGCTATTTGCTGAGTCAGGATAAAACTCAACCTCTTCCACCATGCCCTGATCCTTTTCTTAAATAGCAATTTGCCAAAGCCTAGTAACTTCAACAGACCAAGGCATATGCCTAGAAATCTCAGCTGATTGGAAGACTCTGAGCGCATTGGAAAATTCCGTACCTCTGTTTTACACTGTTTGCACAGCATTAGGTGTAGCTGGAAATACTTGGTTTATGAGTGGCAATTACAGCCTTTATGAGCTAAATATGGGATTTAACAACCTTCCCACAGGCATTAAATACTTGCCTCTAGCCTAAACTATTTTCATTCTAGCCCTTAATAATTTCCCATGTAATCCTTTATCAAGACCCATTGGAAGATGAGATTTTACACTTTTTAGTGTGCACTTAATCGACAATCTTTGCTGTAAATTCATCTGTCTATTTTTGCTCTTTGCACCAAGATGCGATGAATGTTAGTGGCAGCAGTGTCTGTCAGTTGCAAAAGAAGACTTGCAAAACTATATTAATTCCAAAATGAAGGCATTAATTTATCCAAATACATTAAAATAACATTCATCGCAAATTGTGGTTCACTTTCACCAATGACCGTTTAATAGAAGGCCATCTTCCTTGCCTTATATGAAGATCTCTGGTTGCTGAGGGAGCATGTCCTTCTGATATGATTGAAACATGTTGTCATACTAGACTTGGATAAATTACTAGGAACAAGGTTGTAGAAGAATAAACATATTTGAAAAAGTAATTTGCATACTGAGTGGTAACCAACAGAAACTTAAGGCAATCACTCTGCACAAGATTTGAAAGAAAAGTTACCCAGGCACAGTGAAAGGGGATGAGCTGGCAAGTAAAAAGGTAACAGAATAAGCCAAGCTTCCCAAGAAGCCAGTATCGCTAATTTCTTCATTAGCAATGCCCACAGCACATCTCTGTCTGCTCCGTTAATGCCACCTGCTGGTGGTACATCTAAAGATCTTGTTCTCTGTGTTGGCTCCTTGGATTACTTACAACCTCAGGGGCAGAATACAGAGCACCAACAGTGCAAAAGAACTTAATATTTGGGAGAGAAAAGATCTCATGGGCAATGCCTGTGAGGACCCTGAGGATCACAGACCCATCCACATATCCTCAGGAGAGAGAACGTTTCAATGAAGATCTACTAGATTCTTTATACGTGCATGCAACACACTTACCAAGCTTTGGGGCTGCTAGAAAGATCAGCTAAGTGCCAGTGTCTTTTCAAATAAATGCAATTAACCAGGGACTTCCAGTTAATTAATGCTGACATCAAGATATTCAGAATAGGAGTAACTTTGGCCTGTTGGAATTAGCTTGACAGAAAAAAAAAAAAAGTGTACAAAATTTCTGAAACCAAGAAAAACGTTCAGCCTAGAAAGTTAAAGTGAAAATATCTTGAAGTCCATACAAAGCTTTACAATGTCAAAGCTATCACTGTATGTCACTGCATAAAATCACAGCAATGTCTTTTTCAAGACTATATTAGTATTTTCCCTGCTCTACAAATTTGAAACAACTGAAAGTGAACACATCAAAACGGGGACATGCCAACTCATTCTAACATGGGTTGAATTGAACTCCTCACGTAAAAACACATCACTACAACAGAGCTACCATGTTAATATGCATTGGGAAGCTGCAAGCACAGCATTGCTATCACGAGACCAGACTGTAATTTAAAGAGTGTCTCCCTGGAAATACAACAAAATGGGTTAGTGATGTTTACAGAAAAGAAAACAGTTCAGCCACCTATACTGAACTGTAGTCCTGATAAAAATTCCCAGCAAGGGTAATATCCCAAGATAGCTTCCTGATCCTACTAATCCAGCCATTATGCATGTTCTTGATTTTCAATCTTTTTAATATCCCACTAGCTTATTCCTCCAAGATGTTCCTATTTTGGATGACTTCCAATATCTGCCCAGTTCCTCTTTACTGTATCTTCATTACCATTATTTCTGCTAATACTTGTTTAGCATCCTGGCTCTGGTTTCTTCAATTCTCTCTATTCATGCAGATCACTCAATACTTGATCCTCTCCTTTCTTATGGGATGAAAATGTTGTCTCTGAAGGACTATGCACTAATGCTTACAGAAAGGTGATCTTCAGAGACAGTGATGTACTGACAGGAGTGTAAAGTATGTTACAGGTGACCACAGATCACTCCTGTACAAAATGAACTCTCTGTAGGTGGAGAAAATCAAGTCCAGGCAGCAAAGTACTAGTTTATTTTGATCTCTCTGCACTTTGCAAAGCTAGGTCAAAAAATGTAAGAATTTGTTCCCAATCGATTAAGTGATTGACTGGCAGTGTTGAAACACCATCTGTATTCAAAATTAGGATGGAGAATTCCTACCACCACTACTGTCATTTTAACGTTACACTCGAGTGCATTTCCACGTTTGTCAAGGAAGCTGACATACTGCCATTCTACCATCAGCAGAGCTCAACAAGTATTTAAGTTAACACTTGCTTGAACTGATTAAAAACAAAGCCTTTACAAGTTTATGTAAACACTATTCAATCTGTTGTATGTTCACTGTATTTTCCTTAGGCTGCACTATGACAGTTTCTCACACACTTTGCTTTCTGGACACCAAAGCTATAGAATTGGAGGGAACTCCCCTCCTAAACCAATTCCAAGAGAAATGGAAAAGCATCTTCACAGTCTTGCATTTTGTGAGATCTGCATTTCGTAAGTAAAAGGAATGGAGATACATTTATTGTAGTAATTTCAAAATCTTCTAAAAATACAGTCACATGAAAAGTGACATGACATAGTAACATATGAACTATGGCAAATAATGACTGGAATTATATATACACACACACACACGTATGGGAAATTCCATGCATTCATAGTTTTATCTAGAATCATAGAATGGTTTATGTTGTAAGGGACCTTTCAAGATCATCTAGTTCCAACCCCCCTGCCATGGCAGGGACACCTCCCACTAGATCAGGCCGCCCAGGACCTCATTCAACCTGGTCTTGAACACCTCCAGGGATGGAGCATCCACAACTTCCCCGGGCAGTCTGTTCCAGTGTCTCACCACCCTCTGAATAAAGAATTTTCTTCTAATTTCTAATCCAAACTCTTCCAGCTTGAACCCATTATCCCTCGTCCTATTGCTGCAAAAAGTCCCTCTCCAGCCTTCTTGTAGGCCCCCTTCAGATACTGGAAGACCACAATAAGATCTCCCCTGAGCCTTCTCTTCTGCAGGCTGAACAAGCCCAATTCTCTCAGCCTGTCTTCATAGGAGAGGTGTTCCAGCCCTCTGATCATCTTTGTAGCCCTTCTCTGGACCTTCTCTAACAGGTCAATGTCCCTGTTGTGCTGGGGCTCCAGAGCTGGATGCAATACACCAGGTATTATGCAAATACAGAACCTCTCCTGACCTACTGGCCACGCTTCTGCTGATGCAGCCCAGGATACAGTTGGCTTTCTGGGCTGCACTTGCACATTGCTGGCTCATGTTGAGCTTTTCATCAACCATCACCCCCTAATCTTTCTAAAGCCTGTATTTTCAATAAAATACCATTTCAGTGAACCTCGGAGCAGGGGCAGTATCTTTCTATCAAGCTCAAACAAATAATGCTTCTTGGAGGGTACACAGCAGCTCTCTGCAGGCTGGCAATATCAGCTTTGTTATTCATGAGCGACTTTTAGTACATAGCAAACACTGCTGAGGAAACTCCAAAATTAAAGAGTGTTTCTTTAAAAGACAGGTATTTTCCCAGTGGATTTCAACACACTTTTCATGAAGAATCCCTCCAGAGTTCCTCACTGCCTCAGGAAGCCAGAAGAGAAAACTGAGGTTGGCACAGGGTGAAGCATGGCACAGCCCCCAGCACAGTAATCCCTTTGAACTGCCTGGCTCTTCATGGCTGCATTTTCATTTCTGCCTGACCCCAGCACTAATCCTCAGCACATATCTGCAACGCCTACACCTGATGAAAGTCAAAGGGCTATTTCCTATCACAAGTCAATGGACCTGACATGGATTCTCTTCACACTGAAAGACATTTTTATGTGTACATGGTAGATTTATGTACCTTCATCCACTGACTTGAGAGCTGTACATACATTACTGGATCATTCGTTTACTCTTTTCAGTGCCACTGCTGTTACACAGACATGGATGTGCTACTGCATAAGGATCTCAAACTACTGCTTACTGGGAAAATACTGCACACACTACAAGACAGAAGGATACTTACAGTGCCAGACCAGTACATACAATTCCATGCCAAACTCTCCTTGCTTTAATAAATTCAGAATACTGGTCTAGCACTGCTGAGAATCAGGAGGTGCTGGGGCAGGATTAACTTACCAACATAAACAGGCAGATGCAAAAAGCTGAGGTCCAGTTGGTGTGAGAGTTGCAGTTTTTTCTGTGTACGGGAAACTTCTCTGGACTTCCTGGAGCTTTGGGAAGCAGCAGGGGTTCCTGCTGACAATTCTTTTCCATCTTACTGATTTGTTGATTTTTAATGTTACCATTAGAAGCAACAGGGTCAGATATATGCTCTTCAACTAATGGAGCTAAGCTGAATGATACATGTTGAGGATCAAATAATTATTTAATTTCACTGATATTTTCCCAATGCTAATTTTCCTTTTTTTAAGGAACATGACCCACTACCAAACACACCCAATTAAAAGTTGCTCAAGTTGCTGTGTTGGATCAACTCTTCCAATTTCTCTGAGTATATTTTTGACTAAAGAAGCCGGTTTTCTTCTCTGTTCCCCACTCTCTGAGGAGACAAGATGGAAAAAGGGTATGCTACAGTTTTATACTTGCTGTCATGGAAATGATGGAGGCAGAGTTTGTGTTTTCTCTGCACAAATCAGCTTTTTCTGTACACAAACACCACTAATTACCTTCTCTTCATGGCTGAATATCAGAAAAATTATCTATATTTAGCAGACTCAATATAACATTAGGAGTAGGATAAGGCTTCAGAGCAAGACACAATGAACATCTTGCTAAAGAGAATCCAGCATTCTCAAAGTTTAATGCTATCAATCAATTCATTTATAGAGAGAAGAGAATGAATTTGATTAAAATTTTTGCCATCCTTTCAATCTTATGGGTTCTCAGCAGGAATTTTTTAGAGACTTGTGTTCTGTCCATGTTATTCCTTCTGCAGATACTACTTTTCCACATTTACTACACCATACTCAAGTAGATAACAAATGACACAATCTCTTATCTTTATCATATTGTATCACCCCTCTCCCCTGTTCTTCTAGTGTCAAAAAAAAAATACAGAGGCAAGGGCAGAATGCAAGAAAGGCAAGGAAGATTTGTGAATGAAGAGATACCAGGGGACTGGTGGGAGAACAAGCCAATGTGACTCCCAAAAGAAGAAAACCTAAAAATGGTAAATAGGATAGGCCAAGAAAAGATCATGAGAAGAGATACATGTAAGCATGAAGAACTGAAGAGGAAAAGAAAGAACTGGTTTTATAAAGGAGAAGATGCTCTCTCCTGCATCCAGTCCTAAATACACAGCCATGTCATACCTAAGATACCTCACACTATCAGGGAAGTCTCTCTGTCTCATTTCTGAGAAGAGCCTTTGGATTCCACTCTGGAATTACTTGAGTTTGATTTACAAAGCCTCCACTTCAGGGAAACAGTTTTAGTGCAGTTTTATTGAACCCCAGGAAAGTGCCAGGCAGTGCAGAACATTCTAGCTAAACCTAAGTGAAAAGAGTCAATGAGATATAAAACCTGTTCTCTGAAATTTCTCTGATTGTGAGGTTTCCATTGAAACTATGCAGTATGCACTGTGGATATGAAACACCAGGCTGTGTTGTCTTATTTTTCCAAGCACCTCAGTTACCATGTTGTCAGGGAAAAGACCAAGTACAGCAGTGAGATTAGGACATCCCATGATGTCACTTGCCTCATCTGACAGGTAAAACGTACACTTCAAGAGGGCTAGAAAAGCCCTCATTCACATTTTAGAAGACAGCAAACAAGTGGGTTTTAGTTAGAAGTACTGCAAATATCCACTTTGCAATAGATAATAATCAGTATTTCTAATTAATGATAGATAACTGAACAGGACTTTAATTATGTGAGATAACCTTTGCATCGGAATAAGACACAGCCCATGCTTCCTTGTCTGTGTTGCATAGCCATGCAGGTTCAGAGCACACCAAAAGCATTTCACCTCTAACCAGTTATACCAAAAGCAGAGGTACAGACCTATATGATGAGGATTATATCCCTTGTAAAACTTATTTCACTCAGGGAAGCAGCACACAAGTTAATTTGAGTGACAGAAGTAGTAGCTACAAGGAGAGTTTGCTGGGCTGGTTGCCATCGAGCATTTTCTAGTAGAAAGATCTATAGACTCTACAGAGATCATTACATACATAACTGAAGCTGCAACCACATGGGTCAAGCCTATTTCAACAAATTTTTTGGCACCACTTTAAAGAGAACCTCTAAGAACTGACAGTGCAGGCACTTCATCTTAACCCCCTTCACAATAGTTCCTTTGGTCTTGAGACAGCCTACTCTCTGTGACAAAACCTTCACCAGATGCCCTTTAGCTTGGCCAGGTGGCCAACCATAACCCAGACAGAGAAACCCCATGCAATCACTTTCCTAACCAATCCCAAATTTCAGGGGCACAAGTAAAAGCAGCTACACCAGGGAACGATCTGTGTGACCGTCAACATAAAGGTTCTGCAGTGAATTACTTGATAAGAACAAGAGCTGCACTTCCCAATCAACAGTTAGTTCTTCATTCTTTGACTAGCCTGTCCTCAAGGCTAATCACTTTGGTGGTTTTATGCCCGGAGTGAACCTGCCCTTGTGTGCTTATGGCTGTTCCTTCAGTTTCTATGTAATTTCTCTCCTTGCTCCAGCATAGAGATAGGAAAAGACAGTGATTGCTTCAAGACAGCAGTAGAGCAAGATAATAGTGAGCAGTGATGAAGGAATGTGGATGGGAGGTGTTACCATGGCAACAGGGGACAGAGAGCTTTCCAGATTTGGGAAAGCAAGTAAATTTTGCATCACACTCAAAACACCCAGCTTTGGTTCTACTCTGAGCAGCCCTTGTGACATGGGGGTGGAGGACAAGAGTTAAAACAACATTTTGTCCCTGGGAAGCTGCTACATTATGGCAAGGGGTAAAGGATAAAGAGCAGCTGAGCAAGTAATGAAGAAATTCAAACTGGCGATCAGGTCAACAACTTTGGCAAAAATTTGTGCTACTGAATTTTGTAGTAGGTCCATCAACCCATTACGTTTCAGAAGAATTATAAAAATCTCATTCCCATCGTTTTCTGAAACAAAATGTTTCAATACCACATTCCCAAGCACTGTCTACCCTGGCCATATAGATCCCATGTAGGCACTGTACAGTCAGTATTTCCCTGCCAAAACTGACTCCAAGGATCAAGAGCAATACATGACAAGAGCCATGGAAGGATCACATTAAAAGCAAGAAATACAACAGTGACTAATTAAGAGCATCTATTGACGGTCCTTTAACAGTATTAGCTTTGTTCCTTTGGTTGGTGTAGGCTTTTCAGCTGGATATTATAGCATGTGGGATGCACAGACAAGCTACGCACATGATTATGGCACAGTGTGTTTTGAGTACAACATTCTCCAACAGATATAGCAGTGATTATATATATTAACCACACCAGCTATCATTTACATTAACTGCTGTTCCTAAAGAGCTCAGCACAGAGCTCTTTACATAGCACAGAGATGGCCAACACCAGAACCCCCTTTTCCATACTAAAGTTACCAAAAGATGAGTGACTGACCAGCTAATGTGGCTGTACTGTAAAAGGGAGCACCAGTTTTCATTTAAATGTAAAATGCAATAGCAAAAAGGCTGCAATGCTTTTCTGAGGTAAGATGAAAAACTCACTGTGATGGTAAGTGTATATGTGTACTTAAATATAAAGAAGCTGTTAGCCTAAAGGATGAACCACATGAACTCTGCAAGTTGGCAGAAGATTTACAGAGAGGCAAAGCTGCCAATTTACAGAGATCACCTCCTGGGGCACGCAGTCTGCAGCAGTTATAATTTCTGAAAGAGACCGTGGGAGTGCTATTAGGGGGAAATGTTGTTTGGAGTAAAGGAACAAAATGCAAGAAATTGTACTTGAATATGTAGGTCTGCTGATGGTAGATGTCTCTGCTGGTCAATACAAATACACTTTGAGGAAATATTGGTAGTTCTAATGCCAAAGTAAAGGCTGATAATAACAGTGAGAAGATGCAAATCTTTCACCTTCTGAGGAGCATGATTCAGCTGACAGTGACATACGATATAATTCCTCACCCTGCTTCTTAGGGAAGCTGAGTATGACAGATAATCTTGCACTGTTTTTTTGGAGAAGTAGGTAAATTCACCTGGAGAGCCTTGAAGACCTATTGAGGTCACAACAGCTTTTGTAGAATGTCACATCATAGCTACAGTCATTTGCATTTTCCAGTTTGGCTCCCTCCACATCCAGACCTCAACAGCACAGAATACAATCCAGATCACTTTTAAAATTAAAACAATGGCCTGGGAGCAGGAGGCTTATGCTATCAACCCACCATCAGCAGTGCCCAGTGAAGCATGCAGGCTGCTGGTCACATCAAACAGAAGCAGAGACAGCTATGCTATTCCAATCCACACATGGCCTGTCTCTGGCCCCACAACTCACCTAGTGCAGGAAAAAAACCAAATCCCTCCAAACCTGTAGCCTGGGGAACATTAAAGAATTGGTCCTTTCTCCCACCAACAGTGAACACAGCTGTGATCTCCAGGTTTTCTAGGAACAAAGGATGCTCCCTCCTTGCCATCCCTTAAACAACTACAGCAAGTGCCTCCCCACACCTGTTTTGTTTGCCTCTGCAGCTGTTCTCAGCTGTGCAAAGCCTGTGATGGAGGTTCTGCAGGTCTTTGGACCAAACTCTATAGATACAAATGTCCTATTTACAGAGCTTTTATGAGTACGTGATGTTATTGGAGGCACACGGTACATTCCCAGGGACCTTATACATCTCATTTATCTGGCCTTTGATATAGTCAACTTGCTGGTAAATGTGTAATAAAGCTGGGGGAATGGCCACTTCAAATGGCTTCAAATATGCAGGAAAGACCCTGATGCTTCCCGATAGGAAGCAACATCATCCGCTGATCTTGGGCGGAGGAAAATCTGGAATGCCAGATTTGCCTCAGTCAAGATTATATAGAGACACTTCTATGTGAGCCTAGATGTGCCTAGGCTTGGTGAAAACAAGAGGGCACAAGTGGAGTAGCTGTAGGAAAATGGATATGACCACTAGCTTTGTATCTCCCACTTAAACTCTAGAGAGCTGTTTTCTGGCTGTGTATTAACTCCCAGGAAGACTGAAATGACATGGTTTGAACTGTTACAAGCAACCTTATTAGAAATAACTCCCATCATACCTGAAATGATGACTTTCTTAGACAAGCAGAGGAATCCTTTCCCTTTACCTCACATGGTAATCCCACAATTTAACAGATGATAGCACTTGCAGAAGCAGCTGTTTTCACTTACAAAATGGTCCCTGACAGTTCCTGCACTCATTAAGAGCATGCTTATATTCACAGTGGGGTGGGTACCTCCTAAACTGCCAGGTTAATACACTATCAGACTTCTCTACACCAAGGTTTCACTCTTCCTTATTCAAATCTCAGTCCCGAAGGGGATTTTCTGCTACCAGCCTGTAGAGTGGTCCAGATCAAAATGATGTGGTGACTGCAGCCAGATGGTCTAGCAGGAGGATTTCAGTCAGCATACCCAGCAGTTTCTGTGGAGCGAGGACTTCACTTATGCATTGCAGTCACGGGAGGGACTGTTACTGTGCTGTTTAAATGTATGCACTTTGGGTAGGATACAGGTGAGGCAACAGTAGTGAGATCAAAACCAAACCAAAACACTATAGATTAGTGTTGGCCAGCAGCAGTTTAGCATCCGTTTATCTCCAGCTCCATTACACTTAGGGTGCTTCTACAGCCCAAAGTAAACACACTGTGGTCACATCTAACTCAGTAGCCACTGACCCAAGGGCCAGGACCAGAACCCCAACACCAGCATTAGCACATTGCTGGGCATGAAATCATTAAGCCCTGCTGATTGCAGCTGATTTTAACCAAACCAGTGCAAGGGCACAAAACACCACAATCCATCCTGACTCCCCCACATTTCAAGCCACTGTGAGTTAGTCTGGCTTGCAAGGTTTGGGGCACTGATGGATCAGTTCCTAACTGACTTCTTAGCAGTGCTGTAGTGGTCACCAGGCTTCCCAGGATGCAAGAGTTGTTCCTGCCAAAGGCTTCCCTGCAGCAAGACCATGCTGAGGATTAATGTTTGCTAGCCTTTATCCTTACAGCTTAGAGTTGATGTCTCCAGGACACAGCACTGGATATTACTGCTGGTATGGCAGTTCCTCCCATTTAGGACCAAAGATGCCCTTGTAATGTTTATGCTAAAGAAGCAGCCCTCAACAACTGTCCTCAGCACAGCAAGATGGGGAAGCAGTCCCTTTACATTTTTTGAAATGGGAGCTGCAAAGAGGACCAGTTTCTGGAGATGGGTTTGCAGGACAAAGAATGGACGGATGGATAGAAGTAGGGAAAGTTCATCAGCTCTAGTTTTGAAACTGAACTCCATTCCTAACTTCTATCCACATGGCAATTAAGAACACTGACCACAAGGCACCAAAAGACCCTATTCTTTAGGCAACAACCTGATCAAGCCATTGCCTGAGGTGAGTTTGAGGTCTGAATACCTCAGACCTGAGCAAACAGATGGCCCCAGGTGCTTCAATACCTCTTCATCTGGGATGAAAAAGAGAGCAGAACTGTTTATCACTTAGCCAGGCTACCACTGAGTCACATTTCCAAGCAAAACTAGTGATGTTGAATACATTTCTTAAATGCTTCACTAGCTGTTCCACATGATACCATGACAGCAAATCAAAGTAAAATATAAACTATGGTTGCCAAGCTCTTTCATGCAACTATCACCCTCTGTCTTGCTACAGTAAAAGTAACAAACACCAGCATTTCCGTCTGAGGGGAAAATAAAACCAAGTGAAAGAAGCCAAATAGAACAGATATAGGCAAACTGCTATATAGTCTTTAAGACTTTTGGGGTTTAACATGAAACAAATACCTTATTGAAAGCAGAACCACAAATTTTGAATTTCTGCATTTTCTTTCACTTTGTCTTAAAATACTATCAATCACCTCTTGGCAGACAAACACACTGCTAGCAGCTTCACCTTACCATAGGGGTCATCTCTATCTTGAACCAACAGAAGCAAGCAAGCGTTTTGCTTTTGCACTGCTTTGGAAAATCCTGCAGATCTACTGGGAAAGGAAAATTCCCAGCTCAGGGGTCCCTTGATCCATAAGCAAGCAGAAAAGCCTCAGCAGAAGGGCTCACTCTGAGCTGTTTGCACCAAGCACTGCAGCAACACTTTCAGGGCTGCAGAACAGAAGTCTGGGCTGAGCAACTGAAATGCCCGATGGTCCAGATTCCAGCTTGTTCGGTTAACACAAAGCTCAGACCAGCAGAGAGATGTGCTCTCTATCTCATGGTCTTCAACCCACTCTGATATTCTGGGAACCCTAGGCCTCAGGAAAAAAGCAGAAGTTATTCAATTTATGATGTCAATCTTTGCTGGCCCATAGGCAGTAGTACTGAGCCAGTAACTGATGAACTGTTGCTGCCCATAATAACATGCTTTCTCTCCCCTTTTACCTAGGCAGTGGCAGCAGCAGCAGCTTCCTACAGCCACAAGCAGTGGCTGCCAGCAGGAGCCTGGGAAAATGCTTAGGTGGGAGCTGAAAGGAAGACCTGCACCACATGTAGCCCCAGCCTATTGACAGGTCTTCTCCTTCTGGTCTGATCCAACAGAAACATACAGGTAAATTGTTTTGGTTCATATCTGGAATCAAGGGCAGGAAGACTGAAGTTAAAGCTTGCTCTGGAGCACAGCTGCACTCTGTTACTGATGCAGAATACATTTGCAAGGTAATCTTGAGGAGGCTACAAGTAGTTCTTTTTTACACCACTAAGTTAAGGAGGAAGATCATCTGTAAAGGAGTTAGCCAGGGACAGAGTATTTTTCATGAAGCAATTGCAAAAAATGTACCATAGCTTGGGAGGAAAAACCCCCTCCAGAAGCATGAACCTATATTCCAGTTCCTACTGCCTTTCCTGCTTCATTCCCAAAGCACACACCATCCAGGCTGGCAATCCTTTCCCCTCCCGCCATGAAATAAGCCTCCAGGTAAGATGATGCAACAGTGCAACAGAGCAGCACAGACAGAATTGATTCCTCCCAGCATTCAAGCTGACTTCTTGACTTTGCTTTATTCTGTTAGTGCCTATGACTACTACAGCACAGTTACTACTTGTATTCTCTTCTGATCTAAACTTCTCTACATAATGGTGAATTTAGGCCATTTGAGGCGGGAAGAAAAAAGAACAACAGCAAATAATTTTATTCTTACAGAAGAATCTATTTGCAGGAGAAAAGAGCTGGTAAATTGCTGCCTTTTTACTGTTTCATTTGAATAATTTTCTGCACGAGAATTTTAAATGCCTTGTGTATCAGGAAGGGGCAGCTGCTCCTTTTTCCAGATGGGTATTATGGTAAGAGGCACTGATACAATTTGAAAGATGGACTATTGACTGTTGTGAAATGATGCTGAAAATGATGCAATCAATTTAATTCTCTAATGGCCTAAGGAAAGGAGGGGAAACTTTCTGGGTATTGTTTGACCCGCCTTATGAGAGGCTGAAAATCCTGTTCTAAGTAATCAGAAGATGGATCTCATTTTATACAACTTTTTTAGATTCAGTAGCAGGAGGAGGAAGAACTGAATCTCAATTTATAATTCTAGTTCCTTCCACTATTACTCAAAATGAATGAAGATGACAGCTTTCGTTCCAAAACCTGAAGTGCTTCAAACCTTTAGATGACCTTCAAGAGAACTGCAAGATAGTCTGACTAAAGTAATCAAAACTTCTCTGGTTCAATTTGATCTTGCAGAAGTGTGCTATTTTATCAAATATTTTGTAGTGATGAATTAGTTTGAACTTTTCTTTTTTAAAAAAATATATTGAGATGGCTATATCATAGCACGAAGGGAGACATCAGTTCAATTCCCTGTTCTGACCAAGTCAGGGATGTCAGGGATGATAAACAACCTAAGTACATGAACCTCTATGTGCAAGTTAGAGGGCAAGCAAGAAAGCACATGCATCTTGGTGTCCCACACAAAACTGGACTTTCATCCTGAAAATATAAGTTATGGCAATTCCAAAGTTACATTAAAAAAGGGTTCATATTGGTTCACAGCAGAATTAATGTGCATTTCAAAACCTGAAATTGGAATTGCTGCCCTTTCATCAATAAAATACATCAAAAAAGAGGGAAATTATCACATCCTCTTAATCAATACAGGCTGCCTCAGAGAGTGCATTACTACAGAAACAATCAGTTCTGTTGCATCATTCTGTACAGCAGAAGCCAAAGATCATATTGCTCTTTTAAAATAAATTTTTAAAAAAGTGTTTGTTTTTTTTTTAATAAGCAAGAAAACTATAAAGGGATAGTTTTACCTCGCACCTGGTGGATTGTGGTTCCATGGACCCATTCAAAATAGGTACCATTTAAACAAACCAGCCCTCAGTTCATAGCATTTCTGATGCTCTGCATCTGAAGAGCTCCTGTGCAGCTGCATGGTCTCTCTTGAGCCATATACCCTGGGCAATATTATCGGGATGGCTATTCTCTCCATTTCTTTCTCTCCATTTATTGTATCATGAATTATCACTTTGGAATAGTCTTCTGACCCAAAACACTTAACCTGAGCTGCTCTCAATCACAGCAAGGTCCAGGGAGCAATTCTAATCCAAAGTTTGTTTTCCTGCATTAGCTTGGTCCTGTCTATAAAGGAGAGCTTAGCTATAAGGTATGGGACTAGGATTCATGAGATCTGTTTTCAGCTCACAGTTCTGCTACAAGTTTCCTGACCAGGTCATGAAATTTCATTAGAGCTTTCACCTACTCTAAGCACACACTAACCACTTAAAACTGTAAGTTACCCAAGAGCAGGACCACAAAACCCCAAGTACCTGCAACAGCTGGCAGAGAGTGGGGAATGAGTCACATCTGGCCTCCAGTGGAGTTCTGCATTATAAACATTATGACACCACGCAAGCTCCTCCCAGCCAGCGCACTCACTGTTTCACTGGCAGTCACAGCCCCAACACATAGTGAGATGCTCTGAACAAGAAGTCAGGCTCCAGCTTTAGAAATCTGCTTTTTGCAGAAGGACATGAAAGGAAAATGTCCAGGACCTGAGACAACCTCACTGGTTCAGCCTGCCTCCCCTGTTTCCACCACATACTCCTTTTATAATGAGCCTTCAGGATAAACAATGCCTCAACATTTTTGATTAAATGCTTTTCAAACTCTTGAAGTCCCCAGCAAGCGAGTTAGTTTGGTCTCTGATATTGCTTTATACAACAAAAATGACTGATCAAAACAAACCTTTTCCCCTTTCACTCCACAGCTATTTCCACAAGTATTTTGATTCTGGCAAGAAGTATGACATTATTGATTTGCTCTGCACTGCTTGGTCTGGAGCCTCATCTACAAAAGCATTATTCTTTATTGCTTCAATAATTTCACTGAATGCAGAGAACTCCATTGTATTTTTTTTACTTAGTGTTTAGCAATTCTTTAAATTTTTTATGTGCTCTGAAGCTGAATATCAGCCATTTGAAGAAATGCACTGGAAGGTAACCAGAAATTCAGATGTCTTCATAGACACGGGACTGCTACTTTTGCTGATCCAAAGTTCCCCGCAGATGTTTTGCCTGGTCTGGGACACTGACAGCATACTGCATTTATGGAAGATCAAAAGTGATAAGGAGGACTGGGCAGGGAAGGGAAGCTGATTCTGAACTCAGGACAGTACCAATTCCTGTGCTCAGGAGGGTCCTGGTCAGCAGAAGTAAAGTAGTGTTTGATGCCTGAGCCAGACCCACAGTAGACCCTAGCAATGAGTATCAAAGTACCTTCATTTTACCCTTTTTCCTTCCAAAGCCCTCTGTTCATGGTGTTGGATGCACAGCAAATTCCAGACCACTGGGAGATCCAAGATCGCCTTTACCACACATTTTGTCAGATTTCCAGCTGTGGATCTGCCCATGTAGCCTGTGAACATGTTGGGACTCTGAATACAGAATTTGCTCTCCTACATAATATGCAGTTTGGTTGTCTGCTGTCCCCTTTGGTCTCCACATCGAAATAAAAGTCTCATGAGAAGACATGATTGCAGCTGATGCACCGATAGCAAAAGGTGCCAAACAAGTGTCTCTTGTTTGCTCAGATAGAGGAGTTTAGGATAACACATTAAAATCCCTGCATGATTTGAGCATCTTCTGCTCTATGAGAGGTGAACTATAAACCAAATGGGATTGCAAAATGGGTGCTGGGAGAAGGAGCATCTACAAAGTCAGGCTAAGAGGACCAACATGGAGGAGATAACTATGCTGCTAGCTCTCTTCTTCCTCAGGCCAACACCAAACTCAGCAACATCCCCTCAGCATACCTTCATCGTCTGTTTGCTCTTCTCCATCTCACATAAGAAACATATCTTCATCTTTTAGTCTTCACCTGTTTACTCTTCACCATCTCAAATCAGCCAAGGGGGGAACAGACCACTGAGAGAGAGCTCAGCAAACCACCCCCAACAAGAACATCCTCCAACTGGCCCCAACAGGAACCCTCTTCTAACTGATCAGCTTTTTGTTTCTTCTCACAAACTGGTCGGTTCCTGGTTAATGTAGCTCTAGCCTCCTCCACCACCCCAACCATGATCACCTGGGGGAGGCAGGGCCTCCCACAGGTGGGCCAGGTTCTGTCTGTGGGGCCTGAAACCACTTGGGGAACAAGATGTACTGCTGGGTTGTGACTCAGTCATAGGTCAACTCCAACTCGGGGCCCACAGCTCAGGCCCCAACACTTCAATAACAGACTGACATTGGGCTCAGAAACATGCTGGAGGCCCCAAGAAAAGGCAGCACTGTAGCTGACAAACTCAGGGACACACAAATACAGCATGGTGTGACTTAAAGGAGCTTTGGTCCAGTGGCTTCTTTTTCAGGCCAAGATCTACCAGGAGAACCACTGATGACTCCAGTTTCACAGCCTGTTTCTTTGTGTTTCAGCTACATGTTGTAACCCAGCTTGCAGGCTGAGGACCAAAATGATTACAATAAGAGAGAAAACCTCCTACTCTCATTAGAGATGTGAATGAGCTGTGATCTTCACATTAAGTAGCATTTTAAAGTTTCCAGGATACTGCAACATACTGAGTTATTTAGCAGTCTGAAAAGGTCACATCTACTCTGCCTCCCACTACTGTTTACAGAGCACAGTAGGCATCAAAAACAACAGGTCAAGTATTTTCATGCTATAGATTTTGGGGGAATGGGGATTAGAAAAAAGAATGTGTTTGCAAAATGACAAAACTGTGAATGGGCAAGTGGGCAGCAAAGGCTTGCTCTGTCAGAGTTCCCTTTCACTGGTCTTGAAAGGAGCACTGGACACTTTCCACATCTGAGGAATCAGACTCAGGCTGTGAATAATGAGCTGAGAATGAAACCCTAAACTAAGATTTCATTATACACAACATCTGCCCAGAAGCCTTTCTGCACTTCAGTCTTTGCTTTATGACCAAAGAAATTAACAGCTTCATGTGAAGTGTCAGGCAGCAAGTTTGTAAAACCAAAACCCCAAAGCTTCTCTTTGTCAAGCTAAATTGTCTACTTTGGATAGCAAAGGGTGTTCCAAAGAAAAAGTCAATATTATACCCCAAGTTATTGCACTATGACACTTTAAAGATGTATAGTCTTATAACAGATTGTGTGGTAACTTTCTCATGTAGAAGATAAATATCTTTAGAGGATACGTTTAGAGGAAGAGAACGCTGTAAAATATGTAATGCTGCAAGCATATACCAAAACTCAATATATAAAATATTTTCACATGTTTTCTCTCTCCAAGCAGCTGGATGATCTGATTCAACACGGCTGACTCACTCCATCACCACTACCCTGGACATCCACGCAGGGTGGAGGCAGAACATTGTCCTAATAACCAACCTCACTTCTAGAAGCGTTTCACTAACCACCTCCTTCCCTACTTCAAAAGTAAGAAATCTCTTTCAAGAGCAGTGGAAGTTCCATCCCAGATCCTCAAATAGGCAGTTCTCCCATGAGGGCCCACAGACCTGATCCTTCTTGAACATGCAGAGCCTGGTCTGACAGTGAACTATGGTCCCCCAGCATGGTTCTGCTGCATCACTCGCTGCGAATGCACACATAGGTGTGCTACCGAAAGGTTCAGAGCAAAGCTACATTAAAACTCTACGTTCTGGTTTTGTATGAGTGAGAACTGGGTCAGATCTATTGAAACCAGTAGAACACTGCCTCTCTACACCAGTGAAGAATTAGGCTCAAAACTAATTCTGTCACGTTTTCAAAGATTGTCCCAATGGTTTTAAACCTATTTTTTCAGTTGTACATTTCTTGAGCTTATTTAAGAGACGTTTCAGTAGTTCTAATCTGCACATCTGTTCAATGCAACAACAGGGCAATTTCAAAAGCAACTTCAAAGATACTTCTAGTATTTAGGACTGACAGATTCTTGCAGGTGACAGCTGTTTTGCCACACTGCCAAATTCACAGCAAGCTTTGTATCACACCCAGAACTGCTCCAGGAAAACAATATACAAGCCACAAGTCACTGTAGTGAAGTGAAGACTTTGTCAATGGACAAAACATCACAGAGGAGGCTCACCTCACCTCACCTCACCTCCAGCACTGCATGGCAATGTCTTCCTCCCATGCCAGCACTACCATGGTTTCTGGGCACAGAAAACACACTCTCTCTTCCAGACAACTTGCCACATACAGCATCTTTTCAGACATCAACTGGAGAAATTGAAGGGGGAAGCGTTTAAGGAGAGAGGCCATTATTTTGTTGTCTTGTTTGTATCTTTATGGATTTAGCCTAAGTCTTTAGTTTAAGGGGTACACTTCTGCTGATTTCAGGGAAATTGAGACCAGTTTAAATACTGTTTGAGGTTTTTCTCTTCAAATTAATACCTACATTTCTTTTTCAGCATTGAATGCAAGCCTTGGTTATAACAGCTGGATACTAATTGCCATCCTGCAGGTCATCAGCCAACATCAAACTAAATGGAAGAGGAAGACACTGCCTGTACTAGTGCAGTATCTGATACTGATCAGACCACACCAACAAACTCGGATGTGCTCTGGATCACAGCTGCTCTTCAATGGTCCATTAAAATCTGCACTCTTCTGATTTTCATCCTTAGGGCAGTCAACATCTTTATGGTAAGTGACTTCCCTGTCCTCAACCCCACTTATACTGTATTGAATTATAAACTTTAAGAATATCTTTCCAACTGACCGACCCAACCTTTCTTTGCAGGGTGAGCTCAGGCTTTTTGTGGGGCAGCTTTTAACTTTTGTATCAGAACAGGTTAGGTCCTTAGCGTGTTGTGAATAAACTAAGTTTACTGAAATACTTTAAAGAGGCTCTTCTCAAAGAAGTCATTAGAGCAAATCACTTTCTCTGTAAGTAAACAGGTACACTTCCTATGAAATACTAAACATTTCCTGCTTTCATTACTTCAGCACAAAAAGTATGCTCTAAGTAAGCTTTCTAAGCTAACAGGTCAGTTTGAAGGTCTACATGAAGCTCAGATGTTGTAATGATCCCATATCTAATTTAATATTTACTTTATTTAATATCTACTGCAAATGTTGCTCACAGGTTATTTTGACTTTGAATTTGTGAGTCAAAGCAATTTATCTGCTCATTGTTTGAAAAGTCTAAACCCTCTGCAAGTGCAGGACTGGTACCTAATACATTTAGCAAGGACTCGAATACAGAGCAAAGTCAGGTGGGAATTTGCTCATTCTTTGTTGCCATTTTCCCATCCTAAACAATACCAGCTGTAGGTAGCTACCCATCAGACTCATTTCTAGAGGCCTCACTCCTGCCAGTCACAGAAAGCTGACTTCATTTTTTGACTGCTATGTCCTGTAAAAAAAGAACAGCTAATAGCAGCATCTCTTCAAAATATGCCGATACAGTGGCTTTAAAAGCTCTTCTCCAACTTATTTTTAAATGTCACATACAGTCCAAAATACACATTTTTCTTGCTATTTCAAGATGTTTTTAAAATGGAGAAAGAAGATAAATTAATTACTAGTGGGAGATTATATAGGGGGCCAGTTTTACAGGGACACAGAAAATCACTGCACAGCACTAGAGAATGATACAGCCACTCTCCTCTCTCACACCAGCGTCAGTTGACTGAAACCACCATTTATTATTCCACTTGCATCATCTGAAATGAAGCAATGTATTAATGTGCTTTGTCAAATAAGAAACGGTGGATATCTGTTTAGCATTTCAACAAAAAGATGAGGCATGTGTTGACTTTTGAATTCAGGATGTAGGTAGCACTCAGTACTTCCTCCCCTGCAGCAGGAGGGCAGGCTGGGGACTCTCCTATTTCCTGACAAAAATCTTCTCTGGCAGCTGTTCATTTCTCATAGAAGCTCATTAACTTTAATAAGACTGGAAAAATGTTATTAGACCAGAGTAAGCAGGTTCATCACCCTCTTTGCCTGCCAGTTTACCCCACAGTCTGTCCTTGTTTGGTTGGTCTTCCCCCAGTAATGGACAGCAAACCAAGTCCACGAAAAACAGCAGCCCTTGGATTATTTTTTTTTTTTGTCACTTAGGTGACTATTTTTAAGAGGGTCTGCTTTCACAAGTTCAGTTCATTCCTACCACACTTACGCTTTTATTCACAAGTATAACACAAGCTCCTTCCAACTCTGCATTTTATCTGACTTTATGTGTTACTTAGTTAGGAAGAGGTGCCAAGTGTTACTTTCTCCATGGCTAAATATTTTTTGAAATCTGTATTTCACCTATCCCGGACACACTGATCAATCCAAAACAGAACCTCATTCTTTTGAATGGTCTCTGTTAAGAAAATAGGAAAGGGAGCCCTTAAAACAACATGGATGTAGCACTGAGCACTTTGACTGCAGAGCTCTTTGGGGGCTCCAATAGCCTTTTTTGTTCTGTTTGGACTTCAAATGGAGTAAGGGTAACTGGGCCCATGATCGAAACTATTTACAGTCATTTATACTCTCTGATCTTGGAGGATTAACAGCTAGGACAAGGCTATGCAGGATGACAGAATTTGGCCCCAAGAATACATCGAGATATTCCAGGATGTTTCCTGGTACAGTTTTCTCCAATACCTTTACCTGATGGTTTGAAGCAATTAAGCCTTTTTTTTTAACCTGAGGTCAACCCAGAAGATTAACATGTTTTCTATCAACAATTTATGTGTGTTTACTGCATATCTAACTCCTTACTTGATTTGGGTAGTGTTGTACCAAATTTACAACATCTGATTTTCTGTCTGGATTTGTGGAGGAACATAAATCTGGTAAATCATTGCTGATCCATTCTTCTTGAAAAAAAAATCTAATTTTATGTTCACATAGTAACTGAGTTTTAAAAAGTACATTTCCAGATGTTTTGATCTTACAAGTGTTTTTAAATTCAAGAGCTTCATCCACATTGGAAAATTATTTAGAGAATACATACAAAAAAAAGAAATATTGATTAATTAAGGTTCAGTTCATGACAGAAGCTAAGCATCTGCTGAGCACATAGATCCAGTTTCCACTGGGAAATAAATAAAAATCAAACACTAAATTAAATCAATTTGTATTACAGGAACTCAGAACCATTCTGGACTGGGCGTTTGTGATCTAACTTTAAGACAGAGATAATACTGAAGATGTTCAGAGCTAACTGCTGTAAGCAGCTTCTTCACATGGGTCAACATCAGTATAGGATTAGCTCTAAGGAGTTTGGGGCCGCTTCAGAGAAAGCAGGAGCTGCCTGTTGGCAGCAACCTGTATCATGCCCACTTTTGATGAAGGACTCAGGACATTCTACAGTATCCCATAAATAGATCAAAGTAGTATGATTACAAGACACAAATTAAGTTCTTGGGATATGTTTTCAGTACAGTTCTCAGTGACTTAGCTCTGTGATTCATTAGAAATCACTTTCCTTAAAGCCTCTTATGTTGACTGTGAAATTTTCACTGTTGCTTGAGACTTTCTCTTCTTTTTTACCTCCACAGGAGAAGTATCCTGACATCCTTATAAAAGATGGTAGCACAAATCCATGTATGAATGGGAATCAGAAAATCATCTAAGGAAAGAGGTTGTTAGTACAGATGATTCACTGTTAAATAGACCTTTTATTAATATATTATCTTATACATATGGGATCTACAATAGTCAACTATAAGAACCATTCTTTGTAAAGCCCAGGCTCCCAAAGATGACACATCTTTCCAAAAGGTGTAAATATGAAAGCTTTAATTTTAGAAGATCATTAGTTCTTAAGACCAGGAAGGAATAGATATAATCTTTAAGGGTCATCAACTCTGCAATGCATAGGTGAGCCTGCAGACATGCTCCAGATCAAAGCACTGTGCTAACTGTGCTGTAAGCATGTTGCCAATACCAAACTTATTGATAATTTAAAGTGTCATTATTACTAACTAGATTCTTGTTGACCTAAAAATGCAAGTATCTACTTAAGACTGCTTGTAATATACTGGCAGGGAAGATTTCAGTTTGTATAGGGAGCTTGGAAAAGAATTATTTCTTCAAAGCCCTGGTCTTCAAAATTCTGTCCTGGATATGGCCTTTGCTTGTAACAAAGAACCCATGTCTCAGGAAAGAGAAACAGGAATAAATGACACAGTTCTCAACGCTTTAGGATGCTGCTGTTGCCCATTTATCCTTTCACCCTCTCCGTTTTTTTAAAAGACAAAATCTCTCGCTAACCAGCCTGTTGATAACCTTTTGTCATATTCCAGTATAGGATCAGAAAACAAAACCAACAGGGAAATACACATCATTACTAATTGATAGTTAAAAAGGATGACCAGATAAATTCTAAAACTAAATCTATTACATGACTGAAATAATACAGGAGGGTAATTAATAGCAAATGGCAGCATTATTACAGGACTAGTGCAGTGCAATCGTATGGGAATACTGAAATCCCTGGAATGTGAGAAGAATTTAACAGCCAGCTGATCTGACTGTAAATCAGCACTCAGTGAGTGGGGCTACAGGTATGAATTGTACTGAAAAACTGGAAAGTGGCAAAACTCCACCAGTCATCTTTCCTCTTCTGTATCTCTCTCTTCCCAGTTTCATTTTCCATCAGATTTCTGGTAAAATCCATGTCATTTTCTATATAAATGGACTATTCTCTTCTAGCTAGCACTAGCTCTTTGGTATGAGAATTACTTTCTTGCTTTTTCAGTGCCTTTAATAATATACAAGACTGATTATTCTGCAATAGATTAATTTGCAACTAGAATACAACAAAGGTACAGTGCATGCATCTTGCCAGAAAGAGAAGTTAACAGGAAAGATGATAATCGGTTGATACAGCCAGGGACAAGCCCACAATTTAGATTGATTTGTATTATTCTTCCTATCTTAATCAACCATGACTACCAATTAATATCTCAAATTGATCAAAGAGGTCTACAAAGGTACATCATTTTAATCTAGATTTGGTTAGAAGTAAGAAGTTGAATCAAGCCACTGTTTTGTGAAGGTTAGAAAAATCTCACCTGGGCCACAAAATGAAGATAAAGTACTGAAATGTCAGCTGGACTGGAAGATTTTGTTCTTTGCAAAATTAAATGATTGTAGGCTTCAATGAATTTTTAAGTGACTAAGTTGGGCCTTCTTCAGTACAGTTCTGCCTTTTGAATCTGCACTCCTGTACTTAGCTGTTCCTCCTCCTACTTTGGAAGTGTTTTATAGCCTTCTGGAAATAGCTATCTGGGAAGCTAGTGGTTGCAAAAAGTATCTAGAGTTCTGGAAGGTTTTCTCTGAAAAAGTGAATATATAAAAAAAATGTCTTATGCAACAAATCTATTCCTGCACTACACCAAGTTATTTCCACATCCTCTTCTATCCTGCTTAAAGGGTCATTAGCTCTCAAGTAGCTCTCAAGAGCAGGAAGGATGCTCTTGAACTTACATAGGAGTTGCAGACTAAGAAGCTGGTGATGGTATGTTAAACTGGGTGTCCATGATCATCTGTCTAGAAGGAATCTTCAGCTGGCAGCCAACAGCATAGCAATGCCTGAAGGCACTGTAGTCAGGTTTTGATTTCCATTGCTACCTGACAAATCCCCACTTGTCAAGACCAGCTTCTTAAAGGTAAAAATTCTCCATTCCACTAACTGACAAGCTGTGTGCCCATCTCTTGCTCTCTGTACAGGCTGTTCCTTGCCCACCACAGCTAAAAGTGTTTTTTCCTTCGTCTATTTCAGCAGCATAATTAACATGCGGCAGGGGTCAAATCATCATCTACACAATAAAAACGAGAGAAAGTATTTTCTCAACATGAGGCCATAGCTGTATCATTAACCAAGACATACCCAACACCTTGAGAGGCTACTAACTATAAGCCAAAGAAAAACATCACTTCAGAAGCCAGGAGAAGTGCCCTCTATAGCAAGGTTTTGCCCAGGTACTTGTAATCAGTGAAAAATGTTCTGCACACAGACACATCTTCGTGAAACCAGAACCTAAATAACCTCAGAAATACAGACTGAAATATTCACTGGACTACTGATGTACCACACAATGCTGAGTACATTTTAAGATGCTCTTATTTTCTACCAGCATTGTATGAAAATACATGCACTATTCCTAAAATGAGAACACAGCAGAACCATGGGTTTATTCAGAAGTTTAGTGTCACTGCAGTATATTACCAAATCCATCTTCCCACCAGATCAAACAAAACACACTTTAGATTGGCATTTAATACCAATATTTGTAGCCTGCAGGAATAATAAATGAAACTAAGTTTAATAATTCAAGAGAACCTGGCATTCTTGATTGCTGCATAAAGGCTAATTATCTTTCTCTTCTTCCAAATCTCCCCACCCCTACACCCTCCCAATAAAAATGGTCACGGAAACTTCATATAATAAAATTTTCATTTTAAGAAAAAAAAGAAAATCACAGCGATGACCCTCTTTCAACACACAGAAAACACCCTGGGACAGATTTACAGCTGCCACAAACTTGACTAAAATCCTACAGGCTTTAAAAGAGTAATGCCCATTTTCACGAGGAGTCAGCTTAGTCATAAAGGAGATTTATTTTCTTATATGTCCTCTCATTGCAGAAACAGGACCCAAAAAGCTACCTTAGACAGATCTTACTAAATCCAAGTCATCAGCCACACTGCAGCAGATTCCAAATATTGCACTACCTGTATCATTTGGTTCATATTTGTTGGCCCGCAGTAACTTTTAATTATGACCTACTTCATTCAGCAGTGGAATGTTTAAAAGCATGAATATTTCTAGAAAATTACTGCTCTCTTTTTTTCCCCACATTTCCCAGTCAGAGCTATTATCAAAACACAATTATAAATTAACTATTTAAAACCTGCAATAGTATCTTAGATCGAGAGAAAAACAATTCATCACTTGAAGAGAAGATAAAATTGAGAGGAAGTTTTATCAGAAGCACTGGACTCAAGAGGAGAAGTATACATGGGAAGAGTTTGCCCTGGGCACAAGTTACTGTAGGAAGCACTCCAGTCTAGCAAGTACCCATACAGAAAGCAATACGCAGGGTGTTTCTTCCTATCAAAGAATGTACCACCAAAAAAAAAAGAAACAATCTCAGCTGCACCTATTCAGTTTCTTCCAAAATCAACTCTTTTGCCAAGGTGACGAGTTAAAGAAAATAGTCTTTAACAGATGATTAATTTTCTTTGCAGTACAGTGAAAATCTTTAGAGCCAGAGGTTGACTTAGATTACCTTGCTAACTAATAAAGAGAGCAGGTTTTTAATTAGGTCGCCTAAAGCTCATTCTTCCTTCATTATTTATGATTCTTCTTTTGCACAGTGTAATTACTACCACTAACACATATATTATTAAAAAAAGCTACACACACATATATGTAGGTGTACAGAGAGAACATCACATCAGTGAGAAGCAGAGACATTTCCTCCTCCTGCACAGGCACCTCTAACTAACAGTAACTGTGCAAAAAGAGACTTGGCATATGCAAACATCAACGTTGTTCTTCTTCAGACCCTTCTTTTCCTGGGACATCTACAAGATACAAAGAGGCAGACTGCTGGGGCACCCAGCATAACTACTACCATGGCATTTCTTCTCACTGCCTATTTCTATTCGGCATCCATGGTTTGACTGGAAGCTCTTCCAGGCAAAGTTGTTTTCTCTTGTACAGTGCCTAGTACACTAGGTCCTGACAAGCAGTGATGGATTCTCAGCAGCATCATTAAAACCACCACCTTTTGCTTGTAAAATACATACAACATTTGCCTAATAGAATAACACTGAACAAGGTTGGCTCCCATATTCGTATTGGAAATTACTCAAGGTGGCAGGTTTCATGTGTATATAGCGTGGGATGTGCAGAGAGCCGCCTAAAGCCTGTGAATTATTTACACCTTTACCATTATTCATTTCAGATGAGTTGCCTTTACTCACTGAGTCCCGTGTCTGCTCATTAACTATGAGCACCATGAGACTCTGTTAAGCCAGCAAATATCAACCCAAAGCATGTGTTAGACCCACACCTCAGAGGACTGGAGGTACAGCAGCACTGGGGAGCAGGCTGGGGGAAATGGTGCTGTGACACGCAAGAGAGGTACCAACGCCATACAGCTCCTCTTGAATTTCAAGCTGCAATCATTTTCAGGCAGAGATGGTGACTGAATACAGGCAAGTAGACCATAAGCCTACACATCACTAAAATTTACTTCCCAGGCTAAAATGCTTGTTTGCCAAGTCTTCAATTGTTGCAACCACTGCTTAATGCAAAACCTGCAAAGGCTCCACATTTCACACAATATTTCATTTTGTGAGAGTCTTTGGGACGGGATTTCTTGTTTTAATGTATTTCATCTCATTACTTCTGTTGTGCAGGTTTCTTCCTTTTCTTCAGCTGTGCACAGAGAGAGCATTTAAGGCCAATAATTATACATGCACAGCACATCCTCCTTCTATTGTATACTATGCTTTTTCAAAGTTTAATAAGGCTCTGAAAAAAGAGCATTCCTGTTTAGTTGTATCTTAGTGTAATGAAGTTGGGGATTTTTTTTGTTTGTTTTGTTTTTTATTTTCAAGGGTTGAATTAATTCACTCTAGCACACTGCCTATGCAGATGTACTGCTATCTGGGCACAAGGAAAAAATAGTTTGTAGCATCGTTCATTTCCATCATACTAGTTCCAAAAATCCCCTTATTGACCAAGGAATGCCTTTGTTTCCAAACTGATCAAGAGGAGCATCTCCAGCCAGTGACCTCATAATACAGTATGTTTTGTTGTTTTGTTTTGGTAGGGGGGTTTGTTCATTTGGTTTGTTTTTTTGTTTGTTTTTTTTCTTTGGTTTGGGAAAAAAAGCTTACTAGGTTCAGAAATTACTTTCCTCACTGTATTTTGTATGCACAAATCAAAAACCCTGATGCCAGTCCATAGAAAAAGAAAGCATGGGACGGGGGAAAAAGAACAAAGAAAATCACATTTGCTTTTTGCTTTAAAGCATATAAAAGGGAGAGTAGAAGGCAGAAAGGCTATTTGAGTAGCTTATAAACATATGGTACAACAGCTTCCCAGTAGGAAGACATAGGTTCAACTTTCTGCTCAGACACACTGGCATGCAAGGTCCCTGCTGCAGCAGGAAGGACACTGCTAAGGGTCACTTTGCAGTATGGATGCAGAGAAGCAACTCATGATAATGAACCGCCACAAAACAGGCAGATTCATAGCTACAGTGAAAAAAATCCTTAGTGGCCTTTCAGCCACATACCCGCCAAAAATCCAAGCTTAGGGACCCACATAATGTTCTCATGGCTCTGGCTATCTGCAACTGACGTAAAGCCCTCTGGGGCCACACGTACAGAAGTAAATTAGTACAGATTTGCACCTATTTTGGAGCAGGGCTCTTTTTTGTTTGGATCAGAATATTCAGGGTAATTATGGTTAAAACTGGACAATAGAGAGACAGACTGATACAGCCAGTAAAGGAATTTGCTAGAGGTCCCCCTGGCTCACTTGAGAGCTTTCTCGCCATTTCGTTTATAAGATTTAAATTACCAAATTCCTAAATGATTCTTGTTAACAGTCTGGTTATTTGCTTTTTGTGAAACTCTGATATAAGGTTTCACTGCTTGAAATGAGTCAGATCTTTATGCAGAAAGTTTTGTGTTTCTACAGAGAATTACTCAGCAAAAGTTTAGATTCTCAACAGAATTATGGTACACTCAGATTTTCCCTCTCTGATTCTAATAACAGGAGCTCTTGCCCTTCTTTTGGCAGCTTGTCTCATCTGGCTAGTGGCTCCTCAAACATTTACATTTTGTATTACTAAAAACCTGGTATTCAAGTCTTCAGAATATGCCATCTCCCAAGAACATGGAATGTATTCATGAGACAGCAACAGGAGCCTTCTCTACTTAAGCCTGATATGCCAAAGCATAAATACTCCTTACAGGTACTTACAACCACGTGTTGCACACACACTTCAAAAGAACAGACACAAAAACAGTTAACACAGAAAGTATCCCAATGGGTCATACAATTCTATTTTATTTTGCTCGTGAGAGGCCCTGATACAGAGCTTCTTTCCTTCCTCACTGAGCAGAGATAACCAACACAGGAATTTGCACACGTACACACACGGCTTTAAAGTGGGAAAGATGTACTTGCACTAGTGAACTCCATGGACATTCAATGCACAGTATGTTCTTGCCTATAAGCATTCAGTCAAGTGCTCGCAGTGCTCCTGGCAATGCTTATAATTGCCCTTAGTTGATTTACATGCCACGTTTTAAGCACTAGAGATGAGCGCAGAAGTTGCCTGCAGGTTTGAATCCTTTTGAAAACATTGTATATCATGGCAAGGGAGGTAGATGAAACAGTTCTCTGACAATATAACAGCAGGAAGAAAGTTCCCTCCAGTAGTTCTGCAGCTTCTATTCCATACATCAATGACTAATTTGGACTACTATAACTCCACTTAGGCCAGAACAGTTGCATTAGGAAGAAGAATAATGCCATTGTGTCTATACAAAGCCTGATCCCTGCTTGTTGCAAAACCAAGTGCCTTTTTAACACATATATATATAGTCAAATTCAGATTAGGCATGAGAAATATTGATATTCTCAGCCAGACAACAATAATGGGAGAGATTACTGAGATGTTTTTGATAGTCTTACTTCAGTGGGGCTATTTTATGGAGAGTGTACTACTTGGTACAACTAAGGCTATCCAGAACCTAACCCTGTATTAGTTATTCACCCATTAAATTTTGTAAAGGGTCATCCTTTAAACATCCTTAAATCCAAAAGTAAATACATATGCAGAGTTATGGGTATGATCCTGCCAGATAGGTTTCACTCGCTATTCAGGATATATAATTTGTAGTATTTGCTTAATTTTAAACACATGCTTAAGTCTCAATGAAATAGGCAAAAACTAAATGCCACCCTTTGAATAGATGTTTCTATCCAGCAACTCCATTGGATCAGAGCTGCAATATTTACCAAAATGCATGTTATTACTTATCAACTCACCAGAAAAATGTAATTCCTTCAATACCTCTTCATGCAAATTTTAATCACTTTTTCAATGTCAAACCTTTAATTAGGCCGTTCCTAGGAAGCAGGGTGAACAGGCCATTAGCAATGCAGTCATAGAACAAAAGTCTATTAAGAAAGTGACACTTTCACTTCAGTAGACTCAGAAAAATACCAGTGTAGTTAATATGACTGTTATATTCTAAGTAAAAACAAGAAAATACTGCAACAGCACTAAGTTCTGAATGCCCTTATTTGTTTATCAGAGCTGTAATTTGCACACATATGCAACAGTGAAACTGTACAGAAATACCAAGGAGAAAGTTGAAGCTAACTGTAAAGAAGATGTGACACTATTTCATTTTTGCTACTGTTATGAAATTTTTGTCAGAAGAAACTGTTTCTTCATTTGCATCCACTGCAGGGATACAGACATTTCTTCATTTTATTTAGGAGAGCACTGGGGCAACTTGTGGAACAAGGAGCTTGCAGTACTGAAACACTGAACAAGCTGATGAACCATGATAACAATTGCTTACATTAATTACAAAGTTGACAGGCAAGGAACTGGACTCATTCAATGCATACACTAGTTTGTGGTACCTAGAAATAAGTTTAGCCAGTTTTATAAATAATGCTGTCCTCTTGGCTATTGGGAACTGCTATCCTCTTACATCTTTCTTCAAACACACTTGTGCAGTCTCCAGGGTTCAAGTTGGACTGCAGAGAATTCAAGAAATATACACCCGCATAAGGGTATGACAAAGCAAGAAAGATATCAAGCAAGGAGAACAATGATGGAAAGAGGAAAAATGCTATTACATTCAACTTATAAAAGGGTGAACAGAAAACAGATTTTAAACAGTAAGTGGAAAAAGCGAGGAGGTTATAGCTAGAGATTAAAAGAGTACAGTGATGACTTGAAGAGAGTTTACTTGAAGAGAGCTTGAATTGAAACAAAAGCTCCTCCATTTGTATTAGTAATGGAACAAGCCTCTGGGCAAAATATGAGAGCAAGGCACATCAGAGCTGAAGTGCAAGACATGAAAATTTTATGTTCAATCTTAGAAGTGAAATGTTTTCAGCTGAGGAGGTTATTGTATAAACAGTTTTATTTTAGGAGTTGTCCTTTGAGAAGCTACTACACAAAAACACACACAGAAGAACGCAAGATTCTTTTCTCTATTTGAACTTTGCCTTAACAGAAAAAATGCTGCGTGCTATTTACAAAAATAAGTCAGAGAGCCAACAGCTCTTAAAACAATCCCACACATTTCAACGCTTTTATACTTTCAAAACTCCAAAACAATCCACTGATGCTGCTATGAAACTTATGAAGGGTTGCTGAGTCTCTTACTGTAAAGCTGTACGTACAACTCATGAGAGGTCATCTTTGCTTTATAAATTCAGAAATATGGATGAGTTCAATTCCAATTTTAATACCCACGGTCAAAGAAGTCTGTGAATCTCTCATGCACAAGAGACATGAGAAGAAACAGTCTCCATGAATCTTCCATCTCTTCAATAAGCAATAAAATGCACCTTACTTGTTTTGGAGATTGATAATACTTACTATTTAAAATGGCAATGTAGAAATTGCCAAGTGGCAGAAGAGTGACCTTTATGGGCAATGGCAATTGTCATTTTTAGGATTTTTAAATTTTACAAGCATCAGTGCTCTGCTGTGACTTTGAGGCTAGCTGGAACAATGAACTAGCTCATGCTAAAGATGGTGATACAGAAGGTTAACTCAAGTTCATCTTAGCTGTTCATGTGACTTCAGTACAGAAGTTGCTCATACTCAGATATTTGGGGATCATTCTGAATCTAAAGCACTAGTAGAAAATAAACTGTCCTTATTTAATAACAATTTTAAATTCACAAGACAGACTTCTGGAGTCCCACTCCACCCTACTTCCCATCTCTGACAAGCAAGTCACCTAATATGGTATTGGGATCTGCAACATGAGCTAAGGCACAGACCCAGGGAAAAACTTTCTCTAAAGTATCACCTGGCATGTTTCTCCTCTTCAGCAGGTTACTTGACCAAGCTGAACTGAATCACAGCAGAAATATTGTTCATGGATTTTTTTTTCCCAAGGTATTTAATAATTAACTCCTTTTTTCAGCCATACAGACCTGCAAAAATGCTCCTCCACTAGCAACTCCCCCATCCCCACAAGCTGCTCTAGCCTCTTGGTTTAATCTATCTAAGTCCAGGAGCTAAACCACATCGCCTTCAAACATACTGAAAACGCACATTAGAACAAGGAAAAGTTTCAGACTCTTTCCTTGCCCTGGGCAATGGGAGCAGCACATGGCTGTGCAGCAGAGAACTGCGATGATGGGACTGTCCCCAGCAAATATCCCCTGGACACCATGATATGGATCTCTCACCACTGACAGAAATCCCCTAGGTGATTCCACATGCCAGTGGAAGCTTCTTAATTTGTGGCGCAAATTGCACTTGGTTTTTCCTCTCAGTGAGACAAACAACCAAAGGGGAAAACGACTTGCACAGAATGCCAGTGTGAGGGTGGCTGGTGCTCACATGGAGCACCTGCCCTTTGCATGGCAGTGCCTGGTACGTGACTCCAGCACCAACACCAGCACCAACGCCTGCAGACGCCAGCGAGGCCACCTTACCTCCACTGCCACGGAGCCCTGGGTCCAGCAGCCGGAGCAGGCTGACACTTCTGCTGCTGCTGTCACCACATCGGGCCTCACACCTGATCCTTGCCCAGCCTCAGCCACCAGGCCTGGAAACTCCACAACCCCTTCAGGGCCGCTGCCTGGGCAGTGCCTTTATGGCTGGGCCCTTGCTGGCATGCACTGCCCGCTTGCCGCTCAGTGCTGGTAGCGGTGGGCTGGCAGCTCAGCACCTCTACCTCCCAGCTGAGGCTTGGGGCCATGGTGTCCCACCAAGGAAGCGAAGCAGCAGGGAGAGGGCATGGTGGCCATTGACAGAGGTTGCAGAGCTTGTGTCCACCCAGGGCTTTCTTTATATCATCCTTCCAGCCCTGCATGGGCTCTGCTGTCCTCCTCTTAGCACATGTCCTTTAGTCTGCTGACAACTTTCTGGATTCAAGATACCCAGAAAAAGTAACAAGCTGAAGGGAGCTAAGAAAAACAGCAAGCAAACAAAGAGCCTGATCAGGCTGTCTTAAAAAAGAAAAAAGCAACCCACAAAATATACTGATACATAGTGTTTTCCTCCTGGCTCTCAGAGTTCTGGCTGCTTTCCTCCTTTCTCTGTTCCTGACTTTAAACTGTCCCCTAAGCACCACTGCTGATGGGTGCTACCCGGCTGCAGCAGACAGCCCTGACCCTTACCTGTCATGAATGAACAGCCCCAGCCCCCAGACCAGACCAAAAAGGTAGCAGAAATGGGTATATGCTGATTTAAACTACAGGCCCCAATGCACTTGTCATTTCCTCAGGAGGATGAGATCCCAGCAACTATAGCTGCACTCAGAGAGGTCTCCTCCGCCTACTCACCTGCTACTTACAGACCCGCACTCTGCAGAGGGTTTGCTGACCCTGAATATAAATGGGGATTTAATGACACCATCCAGCTAACCTTTCTGATGTACCTGGGGGGATGCTGGTGTTCTGCCCTTGACAGTTGCTCTATAGGAGACAGCAATAAATTCAGTGACGTTCTCAGTGTGTACAGATCCTGGACCAAGTGTAATTTTACTGACATGCATGAAGTTACATCAGAATTGATTCACCCTAGTAAGTTAGACTTTAGCTCACTGTCTGCATCCTTCTTGCCCTTCAAAAGCTTGTGTGCAGTCAGCCCACAAAAATTCATTGCTTGCTCAAACTCAAGCCTCAAAATGTGCTTCCACAGTCAGGCAGAGCAGGCCTACTTGGCCAAGTCCACCTGGTGCCTTGGAAGGTTGTAAATACTGTGTTGAGGGGCTCAATACACCACGGCATGTCCAGACAGGCTAGGCAAAGCCTCCAGCCTACCACAGAAAGGCAGAAAGTGCATTTCAGCTAGTCGTGAATACAAACTGTAAGGAAATAGCCTCTGGATTAGATCTGGAGCTCCTATATCACGTACAGTAGGAATAAGTGACCCAAAGGATCTAAATAATTTTGGTGGGAATGCTCCTGAGAACCACTGATTTTTTTTTTTTCTAAAGGAGGAGGAGGATTGACTTTCCAGAAGTCAATCATTTCTTGTTGGCAGTGAGGCAGTGTGCCCTTGGCTTCTTGTGATCGGTGGGACATTCAGCAGTAAGCACTCTTTGTGTTTCATCGATATTTTCAAGGGTAGGAGAGAACTTCACTCCTTTCGAGTACCACTCAAAGATGAAAAGCCTGTGAGGGTGCCAATTATATAACATGACTGAGCTGCCTTGTCAGTGAAGAGCTTTGCAGGATGCATTCTGGCTTCACAGGATGGAAATTCAGCTTTTATTCAAGTAGTTTGATTTTGTGACTTCACCGTTTAATCTGTGTAGCTGCTGTGATCAGTCAGAAGAAATAACTGAAAGGAAGGTTGCTCAAATTAATTCTACCAAGATTTTACTGTGTTGACTATTCTGTATCTCTCGGGTAGCATGCCAGCAAGACCATTTCAAGACAACAGTTGGTGCATGCTGCACTGGAGATGACATATGCTTACACTGCATGACAGAGCCCAACACTGAAATATTGGACAGGTCCCAAGTAGGTTCCCACAGTGCAGCGGGGATGCCAGATCTGGCCTGGAAGTTGCATAGCCACATTCATGCTGAATTACATCCAGATCAGTAAAACCTGTCTCCTGGCTTATTATTGTGGGCCCTGTACCAAGTCATATACAGCCATACTGTTTCCCAGCCTAAAATGGCTTGTGTGCAGCTGACTCTGTCACTCGGAGACAGCATTTCTCCTCTCCCTGATTTGTGGATATGCGGATACTGTATTAGAGTGCCTTAGATTGCCAGGCCTTTGGAACAGGGACAGTCCTTTGCTTACAGGTCTGGGTGATACCTTCCATCATGTAATCCCACTCTTGAATGCAAATGCAAAAGTGCTCCTGCAGTTTAAGTAATGACAGCTTTTCCTTCTGTAGCAGGACAGAGCAGTAAAACTGCTGCTCCTGCAGAAACAGAAAGAGAGAAAAACTATCAGCAAAATGTATGTGAAAGAAAACCGATACTGAGCTTATTAGGCAAGTTGCATGCGAACTTAAAAATGTATCAGTCTAGACCTGGAAATTTATGTTCAAAGCCACAAATTCAGTTAATTTATTATGCAGTAGATTTCCAGCTCCACCGAGCTTAATAAGATTTGTTATTCTTCTGTTAAATGGGCTTTTCTCTTACAGCACCTTGTTTCACTAGACCATTTAACAGAGGTTTGAGTGAATGAGGTGTGTAAGCACAACGCAGCCACACCAGCTGCCCCTTTGTTTTGCACACTGAAGTGCTAATTCCCCTTACAGACTATGAGTGCATGTGTACTGCACTCCATGCATGAGGGTATGCATGTACTGTGGTTCTGGAGGCAAGGGGAGGGTAGTGGGATTTCTCTTTACTGAAAGCCAAAGAGAAATTGCAGGGAAATTCACAGATCCCTTGAAAGAAGGTTTTGACTTGCTAATGGTCCGGAGTGTGTTTAGAGTTCAAAATTGGAGCTATCCTCCTTGTACTAACAGAGTTGACAACAGGTTCTCCAAGAGCCAACTAACACTTTGGAACATGACAGGTGTATACAGAACTGCCCATAATTAATAACACTGATTCACAGCAGGAATAAGTGGACCTGACAAAATCAAGGCCCCGAGACTCTCTCTGTTTCCTGTAAAGTGTCTAAAACCTAAGTGTCAACACAGAAAAAAAACACAAGGAAGGTGAAAGATCAAGCTCCATTTCATGGAAGTGAAACCAAGGCATGGAAGCAGCATGTGACCTTGGCAACAAACCCAGGAGTGAACTCGAGTCCTGCTTGTTCATCCAACACCTGAATGAAACTCCTTTTCTGACGGTCCTCACAGGATCCTACCCTGGGGTGCCCAAACTATATGCTGTTCTTTCCAATGGTCTTCTCTCTGATGAGAAAAGAGATCCTTCCACTCCAGGGCTAATCAGAACATTAATTTTCTATCAACTTTAATTTTTTAAAATGAGACTTCTTTGCCATTCTGACCAGCAAGTCGAGGGTAAATGCTATAACCTTTAGCCAAGCAGTGCAACCATTAAGGAGACATTTTGCACCTTTTCATTATACAATCTTATACTACACATCTGATCTCCCTATTCCCACTGTTTACAATCATTTAATATTCACATCTAATATTAGGATGTTTCCCAAGGAAAACTTAGATTCAGCAGCTATTAGGCATTGTCAGTGAAACTCGGTTTATACTGAAGAACAGAATAAATCCCACAAAACTGTCAGGGAAAACAAGAAAGGCAATGTCTAAATTCCTGACAGCATCAGTAACAACAAGTCTAGTGTGAAATGGAATGAGTTTTCCCCAGATATCCATTTTGTAACTCGTATAGAATAGAAAATAAAATTAATGTACAGAACAAGGACTGAACAAATTAATAAAAGCTGTGGGACCTGAAAACAAACGGTTTCTTTCTCTGTCACTTTCATTTGTATGTGTATTCACAACTGGGTGTAAATCTAGATACATTCCCAAGCCTGAGGGCAATGTTGATTCAGAAACTCAATACAAAAATTAAAGAATCAATGACCTGTTGAAATAAATGGCAAAGCTCACTTGACTTCAGTAGAGACAGAATTTTGCCCCACGTATTTGGACCAAACTTATTGACAGCCAAAAGGTAGTAAATTTGACCTTTGAAATCCAGTGAACAGGAAGAGGAAAATGGTCTTTGGATTGTCCATCTCTTCAGTGAAATTTTGTTGAAACTTTATCAGACAATGCTCAAAACTGGCTTCCCTAAATCCAGCTCATCATAACCTGGTGATGCCTTTCTCCACTACCTGAGGAGTAGTATAAGCTCCTTATCTGGATGTGTCAGCCTAGAGTTAGGTGAAGTGCTTACAAAGCTTCATTTGAGATAGGCCAGATCAGCATTTACTGATCAAGATGTGGTAAGATGTGACAGATGACCTCACACTTACTTTGTGTTAGGAGTATGTAATGGGGCTATCAGTGCAGACGAGCTCATGTGGTATATACATCCATGCCACCATGTACTGCTAACTCACTTCCATGTGGAGATGAGGCTATGCTGGTTGACATGACTCCGTTACTAAAATTTCTCATCTTCTCACAGTTACCCTTGTAGCTGCCATCCTGAGATATAGAGAAGAACCATGGTCTCTCATTTCCAGATGGAGGCACTGAGAAAAAGAGAGACCATGATTCAGTCTCTTCAATGTATTTAGAGTGGTTTCAGAGCCTGAGTTACAATGAACATAGATGTCATGAAGTGTGCAATGAAGCCTGCCAAGAAAGACATCTGTTGATTACCCTTGCTGACCCCACCAATGCCTGCATGACAATGGTATCCTTGCAATTTATGTCACTGGACCACATGCACCAAAAAATAATATGGATGTCATCAGCAACTTCCTTGGAGACCACGAAGCCTGGACAATTTCATGGGTGTTGCCTGTGCATACTGTTAAAGGACTGTGTTTGGAAGATGGCCTGAGGTCTCAGTCATTGTCTTGACTCTAAGGTCTTGACCACCCCTGGCAACCTAACCACAGACTGACTAGGTGGGAGGCTGTAAGGTTGCACAGGGCCAGCCATTCTCTTCAACCTGGGTATGGGGTCCTGAAGTGTCCTGTGAGAACAGTGATGGCATGGTATTAGCTCCCCACAGACCCTATATAGTGCCCTTGCATTTCTAGAAGTTTTGCACCCATTGCTGGTGGTCGTGGTCTCTGGCCAAGTTTTACTGCACCCAGCCCCTGTGGCTGACTGGGGCAGAGTGACTGTAGCCACACAGCATAGCAAAAGGCTACTCCATCTCTGCTGCATCAGGGAAAATGAAGTGCAGTAGGACATGCACTGGCTCATTCCAAGAAGCTTCCTGGTCCTACAAATGAACTTTCTTTCTATTGGCATGATCCCAGCTCTTCTCTCTCCTTGTTACTGTAATACAAAGCAGCACTAACACCCAACAGCCACCAGACAAGTAGGATTTAATGCTGTCATTATAATAACAACAGTCTTCAGGCAGAGTGGAAGTCAAGGCAGAATAAAGCCCCAGCTTAAGGTGGAATGACGCATGCCTGGGACAACCTCTCCTGCTCTAATTTTTCTGGTATTTATGTTTCATTAGCTAGTGGTTCAGAATGGCTCTGGGAGTAAATCACTCCTGGATGAGTCCCAAGGTCACTTTCATAGTTGCAGGATGGAGAAATGCTGTCCAGTCAGCTGATAATCTTTTGCCTTGCTCATGCCAATTGAATCCTTTCTGCTCTTGGACGAACTTATCCTGGAGCTAGCTAGGCTGTAGGACCCTGTTAAATAATGATGACTATGTTCTTTTTGCTCACTGCCAGACAAAGAATTATAGCCCCTCATTTAGAGCTCATTTCAAAACCATGAGATTCTGTAATTGAAAGTGGCTGAAGCTAATTTGATAACCCAGTTCTGAACACAGCCGACTAACTACTTTTCCTTTGTCCTTTCAGCAGTAATGGCCTTGTCAGAAAAGTCTTCTGTGCTACTTTTAAGAGGGCAATTATGACAGAGGTTGAAAACTATTGTTCTATGACAGTCTGCAATTTCAACATTGCCTTCAGGTTCCCAGCAAGGCCAAGGGCATGGCAGTAGGTTCAAATGTCCTCCAGCCACATCTGCCCTTTGAAACTCTAGCCCAGTGCTCACTCTCTTGGACAACCTACTCTATTGCTCTCCCAACATGCAGAGCTCCGTTCAGGAACTTGTCTGACACTACCCAAGCCAATGCAGATATTTGCCGGGTTCCCCCAGGATGGGAGGGAGAAGAGTGTCTCAGTGCCCATATTCTGGCTGGCAGCTCCCTCAGACACACCAGACCATCAACCCTTGCTGATTAAAATCTTGTATGGGGACACCCTGAAGGCTCCCCCTCAGTTGACTGTACAGGGAGGCTGCACTGGTGTAGTGGTTAGATAGAGTGAATCTTGTGCTTAAGAGGTAGTTAAAATGTCTATGGCAGAGATAGGAAGGAGAGGAACTCTGTTTCCCCCACATGTGGACAGACTACAGCAGAGATACATGCACATGTGTGGCTGACTGCACTGGCAAAATACCCTCAGTAAGGAATGCACTCACGCAATCAGGATACTCTGGCAGTGCTTCCAGCCCTTGGAAAGGTCAAAGCAGACTAAACTGGCAATACAACAGAAGATAGAAAATAATGCCTAAATGAGATGCCCGCCTAGTGCTCTATCTGCCAAACTGCTGTCTCTCAGACGGCTTTGCCTTTGCGATTAACAGCCCTGATCCCTGAACACATTTACTGGGGAACAAGCAGTAGCGCAAGAAGCCCCTTTTGCTTCTACTTCCTTGCTGTCTCCTGTTCACATCTGCACCAGGGAGTGCAAGGGGTTTGGGAGATGAGAGCAGCTTTCCTTACATCTCCTTTGCAGGGATCACGGAGTCACACTTGAGGATTGCAAGATGCATATCTTTGGTATCTAAGTACATTTTCCGTGGTGTGTTTTGGATTCTGGGCCTTCCCCATGGTAAATGGAGAAAATGTAAATAATATGGTAAACACTTCTCTAGCCACAGCCTAGAGCTGTTGTCAGAACTGCTCTGGCTGTTGTAGCAATTAGCATAAGCAAATTGTTAAATTGTGTGCTGTGATAAAATGATGGATTACAGCATGGAAGAAATCATTAACACATTGATTAGCAGCACATGCCTTCAGAAGCACTATCTAAGCAAATTCTGAGGATTGTGGGAGCTTTGTAAATGTTACAAGCTCTGCCTTCCATAACCAAGAATCAGGAAATATTAATATATAAATCATCAAAGTACCAAAATTAAATTTTAACTATTAAAGTTGTTTCTCAAATGGTTTCTAATATTTACTGTAGCAGTTCACTGTGGGGCTCCTGTTCTGTGTCTGCTTGTACTCACAGGGAGAGGGCTGTAATGGTGTCTGCTTCAGGCAGGGTCTGACACTCTGGGATCTGCCTCCAGGTTTCCTGGTGTATATTCTCCTCCTTTCTATATCTCTGTCTCTGCTGCAGTTTTTTTAAGCATTGCACAGCAGTGGATGGTGCAATGATGTGTTCATACCATGCAATGTATACCTCTTAGCACAGAAAAAGGATCACTTATATAGTTAGAGCATGGATGGCATCACTGGTTTTTTTGCAGAATAGTTTTGTTCGAATGTAGTAGGAATTTGGTTTTTTTCTATTTTATTAAAGGAAATGTTTCCCTGCACTTACATATCGAAAGGATCTCCTGCCCAAAGTCTATGTGGTTCAGTGGCAGCATCTGCTGCTAGGTATTCCCTCATGGTGACTTTAATAATCAAAGCAGCCTGTTATTGCCAAAGCTAATAGCAGTAGGCTTCACTTCTTATTCAGCATAAGTGCTCAGTAGTTTATAAAATTACTCATTTGAACGAGTTTCCTTTTATTAGGATTAGCAGACCAATCCCATCCCTCCTCCCTACATCCCCCTCCTCTTGTTTTAAATGAGACGAGACACATATTGAATTTTAATACATCATTGTAACAAAATGTGTGTGTCAATAGTGGCTAGATGTTGTGAAACAGAAATACAGGAGCCCTCCTCATCTGTGGCAGCAGATGTACCTAATCCCAGAGGATTCCCAAATTCATTATCAGCAGAACATAAAATCAATACAAGGCTGTGATCTCACTTGCTGGCTTGGGTACTGCCATGGTAGAGAAGGTTACAACTATAGGCCTTGCTGTGGTGCTTACTGCTAGAAAATACAAACACTCGCAACCAGCGATGGTGGGAAGGATAAGTCCATGTGCAGAGAGCAGAGGTTCAGGGGCACCAGAGGCTCTGTCTAGGTTACAGAAATGCTCAGCTCAGTTCCTCCCCACCCCTCACCATGCTCAGCACTCCTAACTGGTGCAGCTCAGAGAACAACCTCACCTGAAAGCGTCTGGTTATCACAGCTTGGACCTGGGGAGGTCTCCATTTGTTTCCGTGCATCCCTCTGCCTGTGTCTTCTCACATTTCTAACACCTCCCTCCCTATGCACGCAGCATGCTCACTGCCAGCTCCTGTGCCTGCCTGTGCTTTTTCTTTATTTCTGACACTATTCTGCCTTCTATAATGTGTTGGTCGCTCCTATCAGCTGTTAGCCTAGTAGGACCAAAGCCTTAGCTATTCTGATTATTTTTCAGATCCCACAGCACACAGGTCATTAAATCTGTTTCTGGGTCCTGCAGTGGACTGGATGGGAAGAAGAGAAAGAGATCTGAAAAATGTTTGCATTTTCAGGTGGCTATCAGGGATTGCCTCTGTTTCACTGTCAGATTAAATCATGGAAATGTAAACAATTGACCAGTGATTTCAGGGTCTGCATCTATAAGTAAAAGAGAGTTTCACTAAGAGTTTCAATAATTTATTTCACTTAATTAAACCCACTGATTTGTGGTATGAATCCATTCAGTAAAATGCCCCTTTAATAAGTAAAAGAATACCTTTCAAAATTGAAAGATTTGCAGATGTGACCTTCAGTTCCTGCTGCAAGGCAGTTCTCAGAAATCAGAGACAAAGTGCTCTTCTCCAAGGAGAGTCCATTTTATGAGTGCCTGTTGATGTACTTAACTGTTCAGTATTTCTCTCCCAAAATCTAGCATCTTATTGGAATTCTTTTAAACTAATTAGGCAATTTTATACATAGTTCCAAGAGTACCTCTCAGGACAGCATTAATTTTAATAGCATCTTAAAATGACAAATTCAAGATATGCTACTAACTGAATATATGAAGTTAATAGATTTTCTTCTTCTTGCTGCACTTGCTTGGCACTACATTTGTCATAGCAGTGGTCCTGTTTCGGCACCATTCTCATCCATTCCTCATCCCCTGATTTTTATATCATAACATATCTTTCACTAGCAGTATAATTTCTGCATTACCATACAGGCAATGTCACATACTTAACAAACTCTTCATAAACATTTATATCAGCAGCTGTCACTGTTAGACATCAAATGTTCTTTTCTGGAAGAGTCTGCAGTTTCACCAACTATTACGGTAAATCATCTCCCAGAAACAGTCTCAGAAATACTCCTCAGAAATTTAAGTGTCATAACCTCCATGAACAGCCTTCACCTAACCAGACATAGGAAATTGTCCCAGTCCTTTGTCAGGCAAGGAATGTGCAGGCTGGAGGTAATGCTGATGAATAACACAGCAGCCAGCCCCTCCACTAGATAGCTCCTCTCAGACCAGCCAGACTAACAGTCTAATACGACAAGTCCTATTTCACCTATTTTAGTAGGATCTTCCCATTTTTGTCTTTCTTTGGAGAGCCTGGGCCACCTGACATCGTTTGTGGCTGTTTGAAGGATACCTGCTGTTTCTCAATGACACAAAGCAGCACAGTACTTCTGAAATTTGTCTTCCACCCCTCTTGAATTAGGAAAGCTGGTTTGTTAAGACTAAAGTTTGGGTACTTATTCAAGTGGAGTTTGCACCTAAAAGCTATGAAACAGAGCAGAAACAAATTTTGCTGCCATTAGTCACAGAATAACGTAGACATTGAAAATCTGAAACCCAGGAAGAACAGTTATATTTTCCAGTTATGTTTGAATGATTCCATTTGAGTACTTACACACTTTTTTGGTACTTCATGCTATCAGTAACCAAGAAAAGCACAAGACTGCAGAGTTAAAACTACTTGCTGTGCTCTCCAGCACATTGTAACCATTTGGTCATCTGCTATACCATGATGCATGTGTCCCCTCCAGAGCCATCTAGATTTTGATCAGTTGAAGAAGAGGAAGCAAAACCATTCATAAGTCATTTACAGTACAAAGCAATTGATTAGAGTCATCTCTCACTGAGGCCTACTAATAAAGACTACAACTGAAGACCATACACTATACAGCTGGGGCAAGGAGTAGGTATGAACAAGGATAGAGGCTGCAAAAGAGCTCCATGTTTTCTGGCCTGTCCTTCTTGCTGGAAGGGGGGGGACAGTGACATGGGATGAAGAGGGGAAGAAAAGCTGATCTGACAGGCCTGAGAATTAGCCCTCAGGAAGGCCAGCTAAGAGAAACTATCCTAAGGATCCATGGAGAAACCAGAGTGGAGGACTTCATGTATGGAAAGAAAGCATCCCTGTAGCTTTCGTGAGAGGAGGAAGAAAACAGCTGTCCTGGATGCAGAAACTAGGAGGAATGCACAGCAGTAAGGCTCACACTGCTACACAGATTTCCCTTTGCTGGGCTGTTTGCATCACTTCCCAGCCAGCACCTGACAGCAGCCACCAGGAGCCAGCCTACAGCAAAGAAGGATTTTAGGACTGAAGTACTGGGGCCTGGGCTGTGAGCCCTGAGTTGGAGTTGACCTATGGATGAGTCACAACCCAGCAACATGTTTTGTTCCCCAGGTGGTTCCCCAAGGCCCCAGAGGCAGAACCTGGCCCACCTGTGTGAGCTCCTGCCTTCCCCCAGGTGATCATGGTTGGGGTGGTGGGTGAGGCTAGAGCTACATTAACCAGGAACCGACCAGTTTGAGGGGAGAAGCTGATCAGTTTGAAGAGAGTTCCAGGGGCAGAGAGTTCCTGTTGGAGGCAGTTTGCTGAGCTCTCTCTCAGTGGTGTGTTCTCCCTTGGCTGATTTGAGATGGAGAAGAGCAAACAGATGAAGAATAAAAGACAAAGGTATGCTGAGGGCATGTTGCTGAGTTTGATGCTGGCCTGAGGAAGAAGAGAGCTAGCAGCACAAGGACACAACATACTCCTTAGGCAAAATGCTATAAAATTCTGATGTATTAAATATTATAGTTGAGGAAATCCTCATTCTATTGAAGACAATGCCAAAACTACCTCTGACTTCAATGGAGCAGGTATTTTTCCCATCCCTCTGCCTCTCTGATCAGATCTGTTTCCTGTCGTCACTCATTCTATTTTTTCTGAAGCTCCTCCAAACATTTTCAGAGGAAATTAACTGATTTCATCTCTTCTACCTGTAATACTTCTGTAATATAATTGTATTCTTTGTCCTAAAAGGAAACTCTTACTGTATATTTTTCAGGTTTTCCATCTTGCACAGTTCATTTTTGTAAGAATCAATAAAGGTCATGTTATTTAAAAATGCACAGCCTGAGCAGAGTGCAGAAAAGACCACAGAACTGCTCAGTGTTTCCACAGTGATGTATGCTTTTTTTTTTTTTTCAGCAGCAGATGGTACGGCTGACATCTGCAAAAGCAAAGGGCACAGCTGGGTTACAGCTCAGGTTATGGAAAGCAACAACATCTACTATGTGTCACCTGTTTGGACTACATAATTCATCTTTCTCTGAGAACAAAGTGCTTCCCCTATGCATAGAAAATGACTGCATGTTTCCTATTTATGACAAAAGGGATGCCTTGTACCCCAGTGGGGACAGAAGAGCAAGGGCCTATAGTATTAATAACTAGGTATGACATTCATAATAAAAAACAAAGCTACCAACTTTCAAAGTGTTTTCTGCATTCTGGAATTAAAACCCTTTTCATGAATCAAATTAACCTGACAGCAAGAATGAGTATTTTGACAAAAAAGGCAAAACCTTTTTCCATAGGAATGCATATGTTTTGGTACTGCACCATTTTTTAAATCAATGGTGATGTTTACATTGAGGATGTTGGCTGATGTGGTCTTGGTGTGGCTGGAGCACTGTAAGGGCAGTGAGGGCTGGGGGAAAGGGGTGCCCACATGCCACACACTTCTAGGTGGCACCAGCAAACTGTCACCACTGCTCTCCCTCCCCAGCTGGCTGCAGGTATTGTCAGTCATTTGATCCAAATGGAGAAGAAAGCAGCTTTTGGTCCTGAGGACAGAGTTAGTAAGAAAACTCAGACAGAGCATACAGCAAGTTTCCAACCAATGAGCAGAAACTCGTGCATTTTAAATCACACTACTTGTATACTTTCTGGCTTTACTCTCCAGCATTGCTGAAAAGGGCTTTTTATAGCTCTGTTGTGATTCAGTCTATGCCAAGTGCTTCCCAATCTGGATTCCACTCCAGGTATTCTACTCCTGTGCGTTACTTGAATGTACTGACCCAATATACAATATTATAGATAAGGGACATCTGTGGAGAAGGATACTCTTGAATGCAGAACAAACAGTTGATGCTGTCAGATGCTCTAATCTCTGCACCACTTCTGTGCGTTCAGAGCAGTTGATAATGCAATTTGATGTTTCCCTGGAAGCAGGCAGAGGACATGCACTTTCAGAGGAATAGATGGCATGACTGCAAGAGCACCCCAAAGTTCAGTCCCACCCCCTTGTTTGTACTGTATTAAAGATACTCTGAATGTGTGCTTTCTGTCAGGGACTTTTCTGCATGCTGGTGATAATGTTGCCTTGTTCAGAGGGGTCAGCAAGAACAGTACAGAGTATTTTCCAATTAAGTGGTCAGAATTACTTAGCTGAATCCTTTTATTTAAAAAAATAAAAAGTTGCTTAACATCTCAGCAAAACAAGATCGCTTTGGCTTGATTCAGGCTTGCATCTAAAACTAAAAAGGGCAAGAGTGCAAATGGCATCCTGTCCTTGGAGCGGGAAATAAACCTAACAGTGCAGCTATGCCTTTCTTGACTATCTCCAGATTTTAACTCCTGGTGTCATAGTTCAGCACCGAGGTACTCATGCTCTGAGCATTTTTGCATTTGGAAGGGCTCCAGGACTGTGTCCTTTGCAGTTACAGTGTAAGACTGAATTCCCAGGGACAGATCAGTGGAGTGACAGACACTGCAAGGCACTTGAGGAACTGCAGAGTAGCCTGTAGCTGTTCTTCCTGTTTTCTCTGTTGGACAGAGAAACTTTTCCAAAGCAACTGAGACTGTGCAGTAGATGGATGATAGCTTACAGGGCGGGGTAAGAGAGCAGGAAGCAATAAACTGGCTGGCTGGATTAATGCTACCATTAAATAATAGCAATATGTATTTCAGAGCCTCATTTTGCAGGGCTCCAGATCTCTTATTTTGCACTCTTGATTCACTCTCTCCTTATAATAAGCCTGTACCTTACCTTGTGCAACCCTGTCTGACGTTCTTGAACACTCCTCTTCCTACTGGTTAGAGATGAAGAATAATGGACAACTAAGCGTAACTATCTAGTGTGATGCTATCAGACACAGCATGGATCTAGCAATAAGCATTATGTGCCATCAGCATTCATTCTGTTTGAAAGGCAGTTTCTGCCATTGCGCACTCCCCGTGTGCACTTCTGCAAGAAGCCTGCCAGCTGGGCTATGGGAGGCTTCACCTGACACTAACACTTCCTTAGGAGAACAGTTTCTTGCTAAATGTTGGAAGGCTGCTTCATTGAGGGGTGTTCCTTGCTTTGGAGACTAGAAGGCACTCCTGCTTGGTTGGAATGTAGTGGGTCCTGGGCTGCAGTTGTGTATTGCAGTACAGAGGGGAACAGGATCACTTGGGGACTGTAGCAGGAGCTCTCCTCAACCTCGTCCTCACCCAGGCAGGATGCAAGAGTGGGGTCCCGTGTCTAAGGAACACTGTGAACTAAAGGCCATTTTTAAGCTGAAATCAGTGAGAGCTGCAATAGCAGCTCCTGGTCTCTACCTCTCCCTGAAATCACCAGTGAACTGATTCTGAGGAGAAATGTGCACAGAACTATTGGATATTTGCCTTCTGGGCAGATTTAACTAGACTTGAGGTGCCCATCATCCTTCCTCTCTAGCTCCCTGTAAAAGGCAGGGAGGTGCTCCTGACACTGAGAGCCACATAATCATAATAAATGCATTTGCTGGAGGACATTAAACAACAACAGGTGTCCTTCAGAGCCCTCAATGATTGTTAAAGGAATTTACATTTGTGAATAAACAGCAGTAGAAATTATTTGTCTGACAGCTTCTCATTATTAAAATTAAGACCCTGTTTAATCCTGCCAATGTCAGCGGGACCCAAGATGACCTGCTAAATGCTGGTCATAGAAGTTAATGTTGCTTAAGGGAAATTTTAATGGAAGCAGCCCATTTAAAAAAAAAAAAAGTATAAAAATATTCTGGAGCTGTTTTTGCAGCTGTTGAAGTCAATGGCAAAATCCCATGGCTTTCAGTGAAGCAACTAAGCAGAATATGTAGATTGTCTACCACAAGTGCCCTGTGCAACACTGCAATTTTGGGGACCTACCCTGAGAGGAAGTTTGGTCCTATACAATCAGATGTGCTCCACCAAACAGTGTCCAAAGCAGAAGCTGCACATCGACTTGGAGAAAATTCCTCATCTGCTACACAGCTCTCACCTTGACAGACCTTTTTCCCTCTGCCTGCAAAATGAAGATGCTAGTGGTCATCTGTACTTCTAATGTGCTTTTAGAGTTTTATACACTTGGAAAGTTCCTTCCTAGCATTGTTAAATTACCCAATTTGAGGTATAAGATATCCCACAATACCATAATTTTGAGTAAGACCTAAATAGTAAACCCAACCACTTAGCAGAGAGCATATACCACATGTGCTGAGTGAGGCTTACTGTGAGCAACAATAAGTAAGATAGGGAAGGTTTTATACTGACTATCTTCCCTATTTTTTTTTCCCCCTGTATTTTATTGCTACTCAGAAGTCAAGGATTGATAGGTAGAACAATGCATTTGCAGCAGATTTGTCAAAATGTAAAAATATTGATTTTTGAAGAAGCTTGCCCACAGCACAAAAGAAAGTCAAAGTTAAAATCAATAACGATAAATTAGGACTTCAGCAGCTATATAAATGTTACAATAACAGAGTCTTTAATGCACAAAAATCCTGTACATCAGATGACAGAAATAGTTTGAATTTACTTTTTATTTAAATTGTAAAAGGCAAGGTAAAACAGCAATTATCTGCTGCTTTAAATTTTGAACAGGAGAGTATATTATTTTTCCAGATATATTATTTTCTAGAGATATTCTTTTTCCAAAGTATCAAGAGTCTTACCGATGCTTGTTATCCTCACACAGTCTCTCAGCCTCTGCTGTACCAACATAGGACTGCACAGCTCCTCCTTTGGGGAGACGCTCTTATCCCAGAAGCACAGAGAAACACCAGTCTCACTAAATTTATAACCTATTTTGTGGCCACCTCCAAATACTTTCCACCTGCTTATAAGCCATTAGTCCAAACTCCAGAGCCACATCTTGCACATACAGGAACCTCTGAAGAGGGTGGAAGGTGTTGGTGTGCAGGACTCAGCCCTCCTGATGGAGTTTCTCACCTAGTGTTGTTCACCACTGTGGTTTAGTGACAGGGTAACTCTGTTCCAGGCCTTTTTGATTAATTAGATGCCACTGTTAAGATGATGAGTCCTTATTTATTTTTTCCCTCCGGGTTGCATGAGACATCGTCCTTCAATGATGTCTTTGCTGCTCCTGGACCCATATTATACCTGTTCTTAGCTTGTTTTCCCCTTCTTGGTTTTCAGAATTCCAGCAGGTCTCTAGCATAGCTCTTTGCTTGGTCAAGTTGTTCTGCTGCATTTCTTTCCAATTATTTTATCTTTGCGATGTCTGGCTGAGTTAGGCTAGAGGTAATACAAGAGTATGACTTCCTAGGGAGCAGCAGACATGGCTGCTACTCTCACCTTACCCCATGTTTCCTGGAGATTTTGGCCCGGTAGCTTTAAATGTCTCCTTGTCTCAGATCACTAAATGAGGATAGAGCTACCTCTCAGGCACTTTTTTATACCAGTGTGAATTATATGAGTATTCTGTTATTTATGAAATTCTGCTAGTGACCTAGAGAAACAGTCTGGATTGTTGGGAATATTGAAAGGGAATGGGCAGGTGATCAGCCTCGTAGTTGGTCTGAGAGCTCTGGTGTGGCAGGTGTTTGTGGGAAGAGAAAGGACAAAAGTTGATCTTCCAAGTGGCTGCCTGTCTTACCAGCAACCTTACATTTGGCCAGAACTTGCTTGTCAGAGAAGGTTGTCAGCTATTCCCTTTGTGTCTGAGAAAAGATTGGTTTAAATACTTATGATGGGCTTTTGGACCATACATTTTTTGCAACAGTTATGCTATTCATGAGAAGTTGCTCAAATGAGATTTTTCAATCGCTTTTGTGGGAGGAAGCATTTGGCAACCGGACAGAGAAAACCAGATTTTTTTAGGAGATGCTTTATCCCTGAAGTGCAATTGTTTTGTCACACATTTCTTTCACTCTCTCAAGGTTGAAAAGTTTTTGGCAGCAATAACTGTAGAGCTTGCAAAAGACATGGTTTCCAGCACAATGTGTCAGATGAACCTAATGAGACAGATCCGTGGCGGCTGTAACTGGGTAAAGCCTCATTGACAACGGTACAGCAAGACTGATTTACACCTGCAGAAGGTAAGAACCAATATGTTTTAAACTTGGAGGTTGCAATTGTAGCTCTGAATACAGCTTAATGGCTCATGTCTTTACTCTGTTTCAGTACTGTGTATGATGCCATTTTCATGAACCGTGGTAACAGGATATTATACCATTACAATAGTTTCGGTTGGCTGCTTCTTTCTCCTCAACATTTTATTGGAAGTATTCATGCAATTGCATGTAAATAGATTTCTTTTACAGCTCTTGATGTAAAATGACTTTTTAATGGTATTTTTGTTGCTTCTGCTCCAGTTGATGATTAGGCCTGAGAACAGGAACCTTTCTCTAGTACACTTCCTTGGCTTGAGGCTGGTAATGGTCCTGGTGCTGAAAGGACTGGACATATGCAAAAGTGAAGACCATCAGCCTGATCCATATAAATGCAAGTGTACAATTGTGAACACAAAAAATACGCTCTCAGTTGCATGCAAACTGCACTCTCTTCAGCTGCACAGAAGAGTGTTTCCCCGTCGTAGTAAATGACATTTTACAGCCTGTGTTGTACTGGAGGCGATATCATGTGACTGTTGGTACATCTTGACCTCATAGATGGAGAGTCTAAATATTTTGCTTAATATACACAACAGTCCCACCCAGGAGCATTCACATTCATATATGCAAACCTGGGAATGTCCCATGCAGGCAAATTTCTGTGTGCAGGCAAATGCAGAATTTGACAATGCAGCTCTGTGCTCACTTCTACTTTTAAAGATGTGCATAACAGTTGGAAACAATCCTAAACTGACAGGCACAAAGAGGTCTGGGGACATACTGTACAGGTTCAGTCATCCCGTGTCACTCCCGTGTAACGCATGCCTAGGAAAGGTGGACTCTCTGGCCTATTCTTTTTACCTGAAAAGGTAATTCTCCCATTTTCATAGCTTTTCCTTAGTAGCAAGGTATTTACCAGGTCCTGAGTGTTAAGTCAAAATCAAAAAGTCTGGTCTTCATATTTATTAAAATTCCACACTGTGTAGGTTCTCTAAAGAGTCATTAAGTGATGTGTTCTTTAACAAAAAAATAACTAATTTCCTTATAAAATGCTCCATACAGAGCTTCCCAAAATATTTACCCATGCAATAAACCATTACAGGGATTGTTTTAAGTCATTTGCCTCCAGACAAAATAGACATTCTGGAACATTTTTATTTCTGCTGTCTAATAAATGAAGTGCTACAATTCTAAATATCTGGCATCACCATTATTTTTCCTTGCTTTACATCCTTCCTAGAGGTTCAACATGACATAAAAAGATAAATTGTTGTAATATTTTCTGCACATAGGGAAACATTTTTTTTTCCTTCCAAGTTTGTCTTTCAAGATGACTTACTGTAGGTTGCCTCTTTTTTTTATTTTCCCAAGTATGTTTAGTTTATAAAAGGTTGACCTCTAATTAGAGGCTAATTCACTGGAGCTGAGAAATGTTCTGTAATAAATGAGAAGTTGGGATTTTTGGACAGAACCCCACTGACTATGAATGGACCGTGTCCTTGTGGAGCCTAACAGACTTGGTATTTCGTAGTTTATCTAAGGCATAGATGCTTTTAAATTTGAGCTAATCTATAATTTGTCTCATATTCATGATTATTCTAAATGGAAACTTGCAATGACTTATACTATAGTATAAACACTCCCCATCATCACCAAGGATATTTTAATTGATGCAACTGAGAATCATTTCAGACTGGACACTTTGGCAGCTCATCATTACTTTTATAATAAAGAAGTACTCAAGTTTACCACCTCCAACTGCCAAGTCTGCAGTTTGTAACAGAAGTCCCTGTAGTCTCTGACACTATGCCCATCTTGTGGGACACAGATGCTGATGCCTGGGATACATCGTCATGCCTCCTTTGGAAAGGACCCCAGTGTTCATCATTCATCCCCATTTCACTCCACCCCTTAGCTGCTATTCCCGGCACCAACTCGGTCAGTGTTAAAAGACATTTTGTCTGGGATTACCAGCCACTGTCAATGCCAAGACTTGTAAGGTCTTTTTGACCTTAAAGTAGGATCAGGGAAACAGACCGTAAAAAAGTCAATTTCATGATCTTATCTCTTCTCAGTCTTGCCATCTAAATGGATGCAAAAATGAATGCTTTATCTCAGCCATGGTTCTTATGTCCCTCTATGAAGACTTATTCCTATGGAGCTGTTTAACCATTCTAGCTGCATTCACTCATTTATCATGTATTATGTCACTTATCTCTTAGCTTCTTGAAGCATTACAATTTTAAGACTCGCATTGTACGAGCTGTAAATACATTTGATGCAGTTTCCCTGCTATTGAACATAAAACTAAGAGAGAAATGGAAAACACTACACCTAGTGCACTTTGTATAAATTATATCATACTATATCAGTGATACTCTCAGCAAAAAAAAAGTGCAAAAGTTAACTGAGCTTCAATGCATGCTCACCGGGTACATACAATTTAAGAGTCTTCCTTTACAAGGAATGCCATATTTCAAAACATCCATTAAATAAAGTTAGAATATTTTATGTTCTTAAAACCTAATTTATATCTAGTGTAGTCTATTTACGTCATCCCTCAGTGAAAGTTCCCACGTGAAGATTTAAGACTGCTACACTCAGAGCAGCAAAACATCCTGGTTGCCCAGGATCCCAGCCTGATGGGAGGTTATGCCAGGTTTCTACAGTCACACCTATGCCTTGCAAAATAGTTTGCAAAATACCTCACAAGAATATGCAAATCCTGCTTCCTGATCCATTGCCTCCTCCGGTACCGTTTTCTGTTTTAAGCATGTTTTTATACTTCAATAAGGGCTGTATTTAAGTTATCTGAAAATAACTTTAAAATCACTTTTTCTGAAAATCCCTCCATGCAAGGCAGCAAACACCACTTCAGCCACTGTTCCCAAGACAGACCCAAAGTGCCCAGAAAATAAGTAATTTGCCTGAAATTCCCCAGTGAGTAAAGAGCAGATCTGGCAGCTGAAACCAGAGCTGCCAAGTCCTCCTGCACTGTCACAGCACCCCACTAATGCTGCTTGTTCTCATTGCTCTTAGTACAATACAAGCATTCTCAAATCTGGTTTGCTTTCAGAAATTAAATACCAGTGCAACTCTGACACCCTGGAAGTACCAAACAGCCTGCTAGGCTCAGGCTGATAACCTGTTTCCAGGACTGTAGGACTTCAGCAGAAGTATCAGAAAGATCAAGGGTTTCTCTTGTCCTGTTCTCCTTTCCAGAATTACAAGGATATTCTAGTTTCCTGATTAGCAGAGGCCATGTACCTCAACCCGAACACCCATCAGGCAATAAAGACAGCTCAAACAAGACAGAACCTATTTATCTATAAGGAAGATAAAGTGTCTGGAAGAATCATGAATGATATATATTGCAACCCTGAGGACTTGCTCATCTACATCAATGGTTCCTGAAGGAACTTAAGTCTTCATTTTGCACAGGATAAATATGATAACCCTAGCTATAACAGGCTCTGAGCAGAAGTTACTCCCTACCCACAAAGCCAGTCAAGCTCCTGAGTAACACAGCCAAGGAGCACCAGAAGCACTGGGGATCTCCCAGCTCTTCTCTTGATGTCCATACATTCACCAGGCCCAGCAAACACTACAGCAAGGGGGAGCAGAGATGAAAGGCAAGGCCTCCAGAAGGCATTCACTCTAGTACAAGAAGGACATGGACATCCAGTCAGTGAGGCAAGACCTAAATTAAACTCTTACTGCCGTGAAAGGGCTGGGTGTGCCCCTTGTGCCTGGAGATGTGATAAAGATGGAGAATATCTAATGGGAAGTGATCTTGCTGAGTCACATGGACGCTGCACTGCTGCTTCTCCTGAGCTGTGGTGTGGCAGCAGAGCCATTGGAGCAGAAATGTACCATGACCAACAATAAACTTTAAGAAACCTTTAAGCACAGCAATTAGTTACAAAATTAGAGCCATTCTTGATCTTTCTCTTTAGCCACTTGCCTTTCCAGGAAGTCTCAACTCTTAAATGCTGACAGAGTGCAAGCCCAAAAAGTTTCTCCCTAACATGCCATAGTCCTGAAACTGATACTAGAAATCATTTGTTACTAGCAGTTTCAGAGCCCCTGCACCAGCATTTTATAACTTCAACAAAATCTAACCCTTCTTAATGAAGCATAGGTCCCTATGCTTACCCGTAACAACATCAGCTCTCTCAGCAATCTTTTAATTCAGAATGGATTCTCTGTCTCTACATTTTGGGATTAGCTTGACTATACACATCAACATTATCAATGCATAATCACAGTTTATGAAGCCAATCTGCCAAAAAGTGACTTTATACAAACAAAGTCAATGTTTGCATGTCTCAGTATCTGGTATGTGCTCAGCTGTACTGAAAGCGTGTTCTGAATAAACGCAGGAAGGAGATAGCAAGAGCACCAGCAACTGAGTCATGCAAGCCCTAATTGTGTTTGCATTAATTCTACCTGATTGGCTCCCTAATGACATACATCTCACGTTTCCACTGATTGTATCTGCTTCTGCATTTGAATCAGAATATGCAACCTCAACACCCATATTTAGAAATATTTTGATAAGACCTCTAGGATAGGGCATACACAACCTGTTAAAAATGTGAGTTTCTGTATATGGTTGTTCCTGTTCCTCCATCCTCAAAGCAATCCACCTCCACGCTGCCCCGTTCCCTTCTAAAAATTCAGTCACAGAATCATCACTTAAGATGTTTTTTGTAGGTTTTTCTTAACCAAAGGCCCCTGTGAATACTGCAGGCACAGATCTCCCTCCATAGACCAAAGACATGTCCTGAAGAGTTTTGCATGTTCACTGCACTGGCTATGCCCACACTTCACAGTATCTGAAAGAGCTGCTCTCCCCTTTGCCTCCATGTCAGTATCTTTAAGGAGACTAAAGAAAAAACAGGAGAGAGAAAAAATTCTTCAAAGCTCCATTTGGAGGGTCTCAACTGTGTCAAGGTGTTTGGCTCTCAGTGGTTAAGCTAAAGCAGAAGAAGAATTATATCAGAGTCAAGGTCTGTCTGAAGGGAAGAACACCAGCCTTTGCATTGCAGCACTACGATGAATAGAAAATATCTATGGCAAAAATTAACTTGAGCCTGTGGAGTTTTCCTTATTTTATTCAAGACTTGATTTAACTCACCACTTTCTAAATAGATTATGGTACTGTTCTTGTAAATAGTTTTGGTTTGGTGTTTTAAAAAGCCCTTCCACTGTCAGTAACTATAAAGTAGTCCCGGGTTACAAAGGAAATGTGTCTTAGCAGAATGCTAATAAAATGATGCAGTGAAGCCTTTGGAGACAAGAGTGTACCTTTATATGAATAGGTGGGATTAGCTTTATGTTTTGTGATATGAAAACACATGCAAATAACAAACTCACTGTCATTTTGCTTTTTCTCTCTTTAGTCACATTGCTAAAAATTCATTAGTACAAGGATCTCTGAGAAAGTCAACACTCTCCCCAAGAAAGGAACAGTGAAGGTGTCAGAATTAGCCAGTTGCTATTATTTCTGCTTGATTAAGTAGATTAAGGGCTGAAGATCATACAGTGCATCACAGCAGCGCTCCATTCTTTTTATTTCTGCAAGTAAGATCTGACATTTAAAGTCTGATGAAGCACAGGACCTATCTCTCACCAACTGTAAACTAGTAAAACTCCACTGACTAAAGTGAGAAGATGTGCCACTAGAGCACTGGCTACAGAAGTCAGGATAGGTGCTCATTGGAATCCCCACCTTTTATTTCCAAACACTGCGCTAATAATGACTGATCTTGTCATCTTCTCACTAGTACTGGATAGCTTTATGTAAAGTACATGCTTCCTCTTTGTTTGCTTCTCAGGTTTTTCTAGCTTGGAAAGTCTCCCTTACAGATAGCAATATATCACCACGGCTATAAAACCTCTTTGAAGAGTAGCAGTACTCTTAGGATTCAGGATTCCACCAGATCAGTCAGACTTTAGTTTAGGAAACTTAATAGAAAAAATATTTGTCATTAATTAATTTCACCCTTGAGAACCCCACTGCAAATCTGATACAAGTGCCTGGATGGATCATTTATCAGGCATCTTCATTTTAACACTGTTTGAAAACTCTGATAGAGTGAAAAAACAGAAAAAAAGATATGTGGAGCACCATTCCTGACTTCCAATAATGTTATTTACCAGCCCATTATGCCACCAAAACACCAACCAGATGTTATTGCAGCCCTTTCAGATCTTTATACATATGTCTCAATACAGAGAAACTCAAGCTGAGTATGTAATAGCAAATTACAAGAGACATCTGCAGCACTCCTCATCCATTTGAAAATTCTTCAGCTATTCTGTCTCGGGTTTATTCAGATTCTTTAAACATGATTCGGCAAAATAACTACAATCAGAGATCAGATCAACACTATTTGTTGAAATGCACTGTCTTTTATTTATTTGAAGGTATATATTGCTCCCTGCTTCATTGGATTTCATTTCCGTGTTAGTGAGTGTTTGTCGTATTCATTCAAATCTTGTACTTCACATCTTAGTATTAATCTTTATTTCTTCTGTCCTTGATCAGAAATCCCAGAGTTAAAAGACTCTCTAATCTCAGCACCAGAGTCTCCTCATGGTTGTCGTGTATTAGACTGATATCTGAGGAGTACAAAATGCTCCTCCCCAGGAGAAGGCTGATGGTGAAGTTACTTCTCCCTTCTGCTCACCTATAGGGATTTTCTCAGGAGAGAGGGACTCCTTCAGTACTGATTCAAACTTACTTTGTAGATTTGAATCTCATTCATACTCCCAGAATACCCATCAAAGCAATCCTTTGAGTCAAAGATACAGAGCAGCACACAGTAGTCCCCTCCTGTGGAGCCAGGAGAGAGCTGTGATATCCCCCAGCCTGCCAGGGGACAGCTTGTGGCACTAAGTGATGCTCCCCGGGTGCTGGTGTTTCACAGCCACCCGAAACCCGGCGAGAGCAACGGTGTAAACACAGCCCACTCACCCATCCTACACCCACCGAGCACAGCCAGCTACCCGTGTGCACTGTTTGCTGGGGTAAAAGCAAGTGATATAGGCTGAGAGAGTTGGGGTTGTTCAGCCTGGAGAAGAGAAGGCTCCTAGAGGGACCTTATAGCAAACTTCCAACACCTGAAAGGGGCCTATAAGTAGGCAGGGGAAGATCTGTCCTCAAGGGTTTATAGCGATAATGGTTTTAAGCTAGAAAAGGGTAGATTTAGGTTGGACATTAGGAAAAAGTCCTTTAATATGAGGGTGATTGATCACTGGAACAGGTTGCTCAGAGAGGTGGTGGAGGCCCCATCCCTGGAGACATTCCAGGTCAGGCTTGATGGGGCTCTGAGTAATCTGACCTAGTTAGAGACGTCCCTGCTTATTGTAGGGGAGTTGGATTAGATGACCTTTAGAGGTCCCTTCCAACCCAATACACTCTATGATTCTATGATACAGGAATAGGCCAGACAGAAGGCAGCTGAGTTCAGGAGGTGGAGAACTACACTGGATATGGCTTCAGACATCAACTAGCAGAGGTAACACTCTGGTGGTGAAGTTAATGAAAGACACAAATTCTTCTTCCTTCAATAGACTACTGCACAGTCTAGCCACTGCACTACAAAAAAGCACACAAACTTTTCACGACATCAAGGGCTTAACTGAGAAAGAACATAAAGTATTCCTGAACAGGTAAAGTGAGACCTGTCTGCCCCAGATGAATGCTGGGCTGGATCTAATTGCAGAGAAACATAACTCAAGCACTGAGAAGATGTAGACTTCTGCATCTACATTTAATCTGACAAAGGAGTTCAGATTTCAGAGACATCAGGTAGCATTGAGAAGAGGCCTTATCAGAATCTAACTTTGAATGATCCATCAAGAGAAGTTAGGTTGCCTTCACTGGTTAGGTTCCCTTTCACTGGGATCACAAATCTACTGTAGGGCATGCCTTGATGTTGACAAAGGGATCATTGAGCATACAGGTCTATGAAGAGACGGCAACATATACAGATCTCAAAGAAAAGAGCATTCAACTAGAACAAGTCCTAAAATATTCTCAAAAAAAGACACTCCTAGTCTACATTTCAAGGTTAGCAATACCCTTACCCTCTCTTCATTAGCCTTTACCTGTGACTCTTGCTACCCCAGTCTCAGTTATGCAGACATGTCAGGTTGGGTTTGTCCTCTCTGGCATTTTCCCATTTGGAACCATTACATTTGACATTTTAGAGGACTCAAAACAGAATTAAAAAGAACAGCAATCTGATTTAAACGCAATAGTGGAAAAAACATAGAACAATCATGACTGCTGTGGCCAGCCTAAGCGAATGCCTGTCTTTGCAGCAGCCATCCAACCACCTACACATGGGCAACTAGGCTTCGGTCTGCTTAGTAGTAGGTCCTGGATGAGTTTTTGTCTCATCCTCTGCTGTAGCAGTTTCTTAGATACTCACTGTTCCTTTTTTTCCCTCACCTAAACTCTCCTGTTTGTATGTATGAGCTCAACAACAAGCCAGGGCTTAGTCAGAGGTAACCCCTGCAGATGAACAAACCCCTTTGACTGCTGAGCAGGGGATTTGCCTATTCCATCTTCAGCATAACATGCAAAGAGTGTGGCTGTCATTATAAAAACAGCCTGGTAACAAATCTACAGGCAGAGCATGCAGCATGACAGGCAGCTCCACAAACTTCATTAGAACTCTAAAAGCTTATAGTCTAACACAGATATATATCTGACCCTTCATTCCTGATGTCCAGTGTTCCAAGTGTCATCTTTGGGAAGGTCCATGGAGGATAATAAGAGGTGAAAGGAAATCACTACCCATCAAAACATTTCCAAAAGCAGTTTGTTGGTGTTGAAAGAGGCTGTAGGTACTTTCAGGTGCTTTTTGGCATGTCAGTGGTGCTAGGGCCTGCATGCTGTAAAACATAGAATGAGATTAACTAAAGAGCTGATTAGAATGAGATTAGCTAACATATATTTTCTTTACAAGCAGAGGACCATGGAAGTACACAGTGCCTCTATGGTTCAAAGTCCTGCAAAAAATCATAGCCTGCGGGAGTTACTCTTCTATAAGCACGTAGAATAATTGCTTTCTAGCCAGAATCTCTGATTTGGAAATGAGTTTTTCTTCTCATTTCATCATTCCTTTTATTAGGGCACACACTACTCCTTGTCCCAGGGGCAAAGTTATGCATTCACCAGAGGTGACCTTCTGGGAGTGACCGCATTTACTTATCTATCTGTCATAAGAACTGGGGAGCCTGCCTGCTGTTTTACAGAAAATAGTGTTCATCATTCAAAAGAGAGTCTTGCTATAGTTATATTAAACTATGTTAATAGCACCTAATGTGGGGAATAGAGATAGCAGATAATGTCCTCAGCTGAAAGCTGGGGAGCTGAACCTGACTGCAACCCAACCACTTGTAGGGTGAAACTTTATCATTGAAACACAAAACTTGAGTGACTTGACTCTCAGGACAAGCAGCAACATATCTTTATGCTATCTAGTCGTTTTGACCATAATGACAAGTGAATGACATTATCTGGTGATGATCACACTTTCTCTAGACAAATCTGAGCACTCGGATGAACATTAAGCTAATTTGATCCCCATTGATTGAGGATGAGGCTAGAGACAGTCATCCAGCTTCTCCGCGCTTCAGCTTCCCATTTGTAAAATGGATATAATATTACTTCAGGGGTGACGCAAGGACAAGTGAGTTCAAATTTGCAAAGGTCTTCATAACTGTTACTGGTGGGAATAGGAACAACTCATACAGCTGTGATCCTGACCAGAACAGCACAGAGCGCAGCCTTCCCTGTAGCACCACATTCTGTATGCTTCAAAGTGCTCTGTGCCCAGAGGGTACGCTACAGCTCCATAAGCCCCACCAGAGAATATATATCTAAGAGTTCTTTATACACAATTCTCATTTTTTCTTAAATGCTGTATATACAACTATACCTGAGAGCTGCAGATATAGGTAACTCCAAAAAACATAGCCACCTTTATTGTATAGCACAAGATGATCTTGAATTTAATCTCTGATGCCACTTTAATCCAGCAAGTCGTCACAGTTTACATCAATACACATTAGGGTTCTCCATCTAGATAGGTTTTCCATTAAAATTAGACTCCTTTCGTAGCTAGTGGTAGAAGAACAGACCCATATTTACAGGTTAGTTTACTCTTTCTAATGAAGATTTGGTAACACAATTTACCTCTTGATCTCCTGAAATAATATTTAGCATCCAGCTAACACCACCCATCCAACTACAAAGGTAAATATATCAACACATAGACACATAAACATATCAATAAGAATCTCTGTTATTAGGTCAGTGCTGACCTACCAAGTACAGAGTATTTTCATGGTACGTGAAGATTCTTAACTTATATTTAAACCTGCATAGAATGAATCAAGAATTCATTCCTACAAATAACTGGGCAACTCTAATACAGGAATTATTCAGTGATTTTGGTGGAGCTGTCCTGAGCTGCACCAGCTGATGCATCAACTCATTGCAGTTACTTATGGTTGTAAAACTGCTGAATAAAAGAGAAAAATGTCCCAGAACATCACTCGATTATTTCAAAAGTAGCACTGTAAATCAGCACAGCTATCTATGCTGGTTTTCTGACTGGGCAGATTCTTTCCTTGGTGTTAGTTCATTGATGCCAGGGAACAGCTGGGGTGTGACTACTCTGTGTATTTACTACACTGTTTCAAAAAGCATCTTACATGCTGCAGATAACGTTGCTCTGTAACTAGGTTTTCTAATAACCAGTTTTGCAAAGCAAAGATATATGAGAGCTATAAACAATGATAATACCTGCAGGTTCGTCTTTTATTATTTTTCCTTCATAGCAAAGCAAACTCAAGCATATGAGTATAACAAAAGACAATAAAAATGGGGAACAGAATACAGGAAGTTCTTATGAATCAAATTAATAAATTCATGCAAAACCCTGCCTACATTGTCATGTTGATGTATGCAGATTTCTTTTGTTCATTTATGATGCCATTAGGTTACTTATTGGTATCCAGACTTGGGTGTCTTCTCCCACCAGGCATTAGTGATTTGCTTGTGTGAGTGATGCAATCTAAACACAGGCAGCTGCAGTGGCGCTCACACCTGGTTACTCCAGAGCACAGACATCACTTTGAACTCCTGTCTCAACAACCTCTTGTCACCACAGCACATATCTGTTGGGCATCATGATCGATGCCACCTCCAAACATCACAGCAGTGGAGGCCAAACTCAGCTTTGCGTTGGTGGCAGGAAAAGAACGGCAGGGGGTGGGTGGGGTGAGATGTCTTGCTGAGAGATCCATGATTCTCTAAGAGTCTCACTGGAGAGAAGTCAGGATGTGACAGTGGGGATAAGCAAGGGAAGCAAGTATTGGTGGTGAGAGCAGGAGGGGAGATGTCAGGTGGTTTAGGGAGCTGTTGGGAGAGGAGGGCTGGGAGGGGGTTTCCAGATCCTCTCTTCCTTCCCCACTGGGACATTTTGTGCTGTTGTAGTCCTACCCCTGGCCAGGCACTGCCTGACAGCACCCTCTGCAGTGAGGCTGGGGGAAAGGACACAGCCTGGAGGGGACAAAACCCCAGAGATTTCTGTTCCTGCGGCCAGAGGGGATGGGAAAAACAACAAAGCCACCAATGCTAGCAGCACCAATGAGAGCCTCCCACTCCTCCCTTCTTCCCTGTCAGAGGGTGACTGGATCTGAGAGCAGGGCTGAGCTCTTCCCATACCTCCCTACAGCCTATTCCCCACAGCCCTGGACAAGGCCAGGAGGTGTCCCCTGCAGCCTGCCAGGCCCGGCTCCTGCTTCCTTTGCCCGAGCTTCAGACCAGCTCTGTTCTCAGTTCAATCTCAAAATATTATATTCAGAATTGCATAACTGAATTCATGCCTAATTTAGCCTAACCTCATCAATGATTAAACAATTAAACTAATTATTGCTCTTCTATCTAATCCAGGAGGCATCATAATGAAATAGCATGTCTGGAAGAAATGGAAACAATTGAGTAGTTGCAGATGGGGTCCAGAGAAAGGATGAAAACCCAACAAGGGTGTTTAATGAGCGTCTGGGTTACCACTTCAAAGAGCTTTGCTCTTTCAGGCTTCTCAGCTCCCTTGGAATCTTGAAGACAAGATCATTATTATCGGTTACCAAATGCTGGTTGTAAGCATGGAGTACAAATTCATGCAAATGTTATATCAGAGAAGCTGAGGTGCTGGATCCTTTCCTTCTGCAGGCAACAGCCACCCCAAAACTCTGAACTGACAATGGTTTCGGACCTGGGTAGTGGAGAGTTGGCCATTCCTCCAGGACAGCTCAGCTGTGATCCAACAAAGTCAGTAGAAGGCTTCAGCTTTTGGTAGCTACCAGAGCACACCTACATTGCTTCCAGTCGAGATCCCTATGTGAGTTGCTTTGATAACTGAGAATATTCAGTGATAAGGAATTACCAGTGAAAACACTTTACCTATAGAAAATGCTTCCTTCCTTTTTCTGCCAGATTTTCTTGGCATGCTCTAACTCCTATCTTTTCTCTCAGGCATTTTAGAGTTGGTCATTTAAGGACAAGGAGGAAAAATCAGTAATGTGCTACTTTGGCAGGACTCTGAAGCTCACCTTCATTTAAAATAAGCCAACAGTCCAACCAAATACAAGATAGTTCTCATTAAAATATTGTCAAAACACAATTCATTCTTTTAAAAGATCATATCTATGTAAAAAAAAAAAAAAAAGAAAAAGGTGCAGAATTGTTAGTGAAATCTCTACATCTCAAATGTAAAAACAACATTCCTTTTTCAAATTTTCTAGAAATCTGGAGGAGGTTGAATTAAAATTCCTGGACCAAACTCCCTCTTTAAATTTGTTAGTCTGCATGGCATTCAAAACACAGGCTCTCATCACCAGCTATGATTAGATGCAGCCCAAGCAACAAATATTATGTGCATATTTGGCATCAACAAAACCTGAACCTTTCCCGTTAGCTCACAGTTAATGCCATGCAGAATGTAAGGCTACTTCCTCTATACATCTGGTTTGTTTTGGTTAAGTTTCACCCTATTATTTCTCACAGTCACATGTTATAATTATCTGAACTATAATTTACGCTGTTATTCAGAGCAGTATAAATAGTTTATCTTATTGCTTCAGGAGCACAGCATTTCCAGATAACATTGATATTTTACTTATTTCTGCTTATGTATGTATTTTGTTATCTAGGTGCTTATTAAGTATGGAATTATAGTAATAGTTGAGAATAAATAGCAACTGAAAAGATGCAAAAGTAAAACTGGAAACAAAATGTATCTGAAATGGCATCTGCTCTTTCTCTCTCACTCCTGCCTGCCCAGTATCTTAAAAAGAGTGTTTTCAGGGCATTTCCAGAGAGCTCAACCCACCTTCATGATATCAGAGAGCGGATGCATTATTCTCATTAGTGGTGTCTCTCACATTTCCAGAAACTGTAAAGACTTTGTCTTAACTGGCAGGTCTGAACTGAACCACTTGTATTTTCAGAGTTCTTAGAACCAAATGAGATCCTTAAGGGTGTTGCTTTTAATCACCAATTTAAATTCCATCATCTTGACAGTGATAAAAAGTGACACCCAAAATTCAAGCAAGAAAGATGGTTTGATGGGTTTCCTTGAGTTAAAAAGAGCTTCAAGCAAATATACATGTTTACAAGAAGTGAAACAACTTCCTAATTTATTATAAAGTGACTCGGGTAATTAAACAAAAATTGGAAAATTCTGGGCTTGCTCAATTTTATCTTAATGCAGCAAAAGCATTAACAACCCCAGTCTTCCAACACATTACATAGTGATGGCAGCTTCTGAAGCATTTAGCCTTTAATGTGAATTCCAAGTTAAGTGGGATAAATATATACAGAAAGTAGCAGAAAATTTCAGAAAGTTTGTGAGCCTGATCCTGCATTGCTTGTGCAGCATAAGCTTGAACAGATTTAGTTCTATTTGCAAACATATTAATTGTTCAATCATATTTACTTTGGACTACAGAGAAGGAAAAAGAAAGATTATTCTCTGATAGACAGGAGAAGGGAGACATAATCAGCAGTCATAACTTGCTGTTCAGTTGTCTAATCAACACAAAAAGTTAAAATATGTGAATTATAATGCATATACAGAACATAAGCGTAATCATAAACATATGATTATGTTTCAGTCATATACACTCACTCAAAAATCATGTAACTTTTTCCTTTTACATATAGAAATAGTTTCTGAAACCTAATGATACTCATACAGAAATAGTAATGGGAGATTTCAACAAATCTCTTTCCCTGCAGCTGCTCAAATTTTGTCAAGTTTTAAGAGACAATCTACAGGGCTTTTTCACTTTTACAGCTAATGAAGAGGTAAGGGGGGAAAAGGTGCAGATCCGACACTGTATTGACAAATTGTACTGAACATTTTGGAGCTGCTTGCTTAGCCATGGAGTTGGTTGAAATTTTGAGCAATTAACTTTTTTTTTTTTAAAATCTAAATAGCCAGTAAAGAAATGCCAAAGTGCACTTCTTTTAAAATAGTTTTTTGCTGGGTCTTTTCCCTTCCACATCATTCTCACAAGCTTCCCAAAAGCCAATTAACTTCCCTAGCTCTCCAGGTACTATGATACATTGTCACAGCTCTCCTGTAGCAGTACATCATATTTCATGCCACTATACAACCACCATAAAGACAGCATCCCTTACTGGGACTGCTGTCATGATGTGATATAAATAATTACGAGGATTGTTTGGAAAGGAAATTTCAACCCTCACAGCCCTTCAACTGTTCTTCAAGAAATAAAGGTGGTTCTGAAAAATGGAGCAATGTGATTTATGTGCAATTTTATGCATTTTCTTTCTTTTTTTTTGCATTTCACCCTAATTTTTCTAATATTAAATTGTGGTGTTACTATAGCCTATGTAATATAAGGTGCTTAAAGAACAAATGAGTACCAAAGGGAACATTTTTCTGGGACATATATACGGCTTGTGCAGGTAGTCCATCATTGCTACAGTTAGCATTACACAGTTCTCATCCCACTAGAATATTCAAGTGCAAAGTACTGTAGGCAGCAAAAGAGCTGTCCTGCCAGCAGGCCATTAGTTAGCTCATGCCAGACACTACATATATTATTTGTGGCAGGCTTCTACTTCAAGAATAATGATAAAAAAGCTTATGATGAGAATAAGCCCCAAATGGTCCATCACTAGGAACTGCATGGCTTTTACAAATACTTTGGTCAACCAGTCTGATGTGCTGGATTAAACCTGACACCAACTGGACAAAATATTGAAGTCTTGGGCAAAATAATGTGATTTGTTTACAGAAACATAACGTACAATTTCTCTAATGTCAAGATGCTTCAGAGCAGAGGACTACTTTGAACCCAAGGCTGAGAGATGTCACCACTATGAGCTATACCTTAGTCTGTGAGTGGATTAATTCAAATTGTTCTTGCCTGCAGCCTGGGCATACTCAGGAACCCCAGCCATGAACAAATCCTTCGTGCAGTAGGTCCTGCAGAAATACATAGAGAGCAGAGAGACCTGAGTTCATTATGCCTGGATTTACCCCAAAACAGAAATGCTGGTGCAAAACCATACCAGTAGAAATGAATCATTTAGGTTGGGAAGTTGTCTGATTGCATCCACATAGTCCTACACACACACATGCATTGTGCACATAGATGCATAGGCACGTGTTGAAAACCAAAATCTAAAATTTTCAATACTGAAGATGGGGCAAGCAGGTGAATTATAGGCTCTTAAAATGATTACAGGGCCATGTTCTATTATAGAAAACTGAGAATGTGTGGAAAAGCGAAGCCTGAGCTTCACACTTAAAGGATTTTTTCAGTTGCCCAAGCAGAGCTCAGCCTCTGCACAAAACAATGGTGTTCAGTCTGCAGCAACAACTGCCACACAATTGATGGGCTCAAGAACAACAAGCTGACGACTGGATTTGGCATCTCCACAGCCAGAGCCCAAAGATTTATTGCACTGGAGTGGTGCACGTCAGTTTTCTTTATCACTGGAGTCCCACAGCAGATTTATACATGATGACGTTAATTGAAAAGGAATAAAGCCACACATTCTCCTAACAACTGGGGCTCGCTCAGCATCTCGCTTTCCAGCCTGACTGGCAGCCCGGCAGTCACTGCTCTCTCGTCAGGGGCAGGCACCTGGCAATGAGAATAGCCCTACAGAGAAACGGGGTCACAGCTGGGCTCTTTGTTGAAGGATGCTCTAACCCAAATGCCAGCTATTTCCAAGGAATCTATTAATCTTCTACAGCTCTAAAGCAAAATCATTAAATGTATCCTTTTAACTTGCTTCTCACGACCCAAATGGTTAATGATGTCTTCTCTATATGCCTAAGAGAAGATGGGCTTCCTCCTTGTAATTGAGACTAATGTTTACTCTGCAGAGAAATAAGAGAGCACTTTCCCTGCTTTACAGCAGTCCTTGTTTCTGTAACACAACCTGTCTCTGCTCCGGTTGTTTGAGCTTTCCCACTGCCATTTCCATTACTACCAGAGAGCCACTCCATGTGTCTTGTTTTCTGGGTCATTTGCCAAGTTTGTGGTAGGCACCGACTGCTACAAAGAAAACCCCAAACCCAAGCAAAGTAGAGTAAATAATCAGCAAACTGTTCTTTCTCCTGTGTGTTCAAAAATAAGGGGCAGTTGTACTTCATAATCTTTCCCAAAGGCCAGTGCTTCAACAGGATCATAGAGTCTGCTTGCATAAAATACAACTTCAGTCTTGGAAACAGGCTAAAACTTTGGTCTGTGCTTTGTCATTGAGTTAATCCTGTCCTTAGCTAGGGACTCCAGCAAAGGCAACATTAGGAAGCATCTTTGCAGAGGTGGCTCCAAAGGAGGGGTCTGGGTTCCTGCTCCCTTCCCCCCTGCTGCTTAGCCAGGGAAGCGTGTCCCCAGGGTGGGACACGCCAGCCTCACTCTGTTCCCTTTGGAGCTGCAGAGATTTGTCTGGGAGCAGAGTCAAGGCAGCTCCGTTACCGCTGAAAATCTCACTGGAAAGCCCAGATTCAGGACCTGTCTGGCTAAAGGCTGGGCTCATGGGCTCTCCTGGAGAAGGCTGCTTTCTCAAACTGCCCTACAAATTCCTGACTTCGGGGGTGAGCAGCTGCTCACAGCTTCTGAGAGATTTTTCAGGATTATTCTGCCCTGATGGATACCTTTGAGTCCTGCCACTGACTCAGCCGTCCTCCCCCGGTGGGGGGACTGGCTGGCTCCCTGTAGGGAGGAACACAAAATGCCATCCCAGGTAAAGGTAGTTTTATTAAGGAGAGAAACCTTGTTATTTCTTCCTCAGATCTCACTGGCTTTTTGTTGTTTCCATTAACTTTTATGAGTTTAATAAACATGGCCGATTTTAAAAAATAAAGTATTTTCCTGGCCTTGGAAATTGGATTTTCCATCTAGTACAAATGCAACAGCAGTTTTAAACTGCTCACCAAGAGAAATCACTGAAACAATGCTTTTGCCTATTTTGTATTATTTCTCTCTGAGTAACACATACATGATTTGGAATATAGCCACTAAATTAATTGTGTTCAGTGTTGTATAAACCCAGTGAAAGAGCAAAAATAGCAGAGTAAAAACATCTTTACCTATGTGGTGACTTGACTCCCAGTCTTTTCTGCCCAGCTGCTCACTGGCCAAATCTTAAACATCGTGATTCCTCTTGTTAGTGCATTAAATTACTTTTGTGATGGTAAAAGTCGGACTTAAAAATAGCAATAGACTAATGCAGTGACTTGATGAGTCCTCACATAAAATCAGCTGGAAGTGTTAATGGTGCCCTTGTCTCAGAAACATGCAAATGATGGCAGAGAAAAGATATAATGCCCAGATAATCTAGTTTCACTTCTAGTTTTCCTTCAGAACTCACCAATCTCACAATTCCTGGAGCACAGTGGTAGTTCAAAGTCACCTTTGTTAAACCAGCCAAGCTTCAATATACACATGTCCCTGCAGCCCTGGTTCCGCACCAATGTCTGGCTGAATTAAAATAGGTGTGAACCCTTCTGAAAACTTGAAAGGTCCTTGCAAGGACTAAAAGTGTTTCTTGATTACAAGTAAGATGGCAGTTGGGAAAAACATCGAGCTAATGTAAGGATCGCAAGACCTGAAAGGCAGTCCAGTTGTCCAGAGGGCTCTAGAAAAGGAGGTCAGGTACAGCACACTGCATAATTACTCACACTGGGCTAAATGCATTGTTAAAAAGCAACTCTGCTGACTTTTAATAGATTCAGAAGTGAAATGGGACCTTACTAAAAACCTGCATTCCTTTCTGAAAATGCAGCACGTATTTAAATGCCTTTCCAGTAATCCCAGAATGATCATTTAGGAATACCTGGATTTTTATTTAGTCTCTGTGGAATCCTACTTTATCCAGCCTATTCCAAGACAAATCTGATCAGTTTACAGCTACTGCAAGCCCTGAGGAAAATAACACTGAGTCTTTGATAGAAATTCAGCTGCCTTTCCCAGTGATTCCCATATTACTGCACTGGGGTAAGTTGCAATGAGATATGGGCAGTGAGATGAAGGCCTTTCCTCCTTCTCAGCTCATGTTCAAATTATTGTTATAAAACCATTTTCCAGCAAAACTGTATTTATGTGGCCCAGGCCCCAGGGCAAAAATTCTCTATCTGATGTTTAAATAATGACAACCAATTTGCAGGATACTGGTAATCTTGGATCAATTGCCCACAAGCTCTTTAAAAAGGTATTAAAAACCCTTTTCTGTACACTACTCAGCAGAATGTGAGCGGGCTGCAAAGCAGCGGGAAAACTGCAGAGCAGGGAGAAAGTGGAGAATCAGACCAACAGGCTTTACAGCATTGTGTAATCAGCAGCTGCAATCCAGAAGAAAAAGCTAATTAAAAGACCACTTCCAATGAAAACATACATCTTTACACCTGTAAGCTACGCACAGTCACTAGCTTTCTTTCAATATCTTCTTCCTTTGTTTTTTTTTCTTCTCTTTTGGCTGAAAAATTTGGGTTTCAGCTTATCAAGAACACATCTCCCTTCAATCCACTTCTTCCTAAGTAAAACAGGACATGGTGTGGGAAAAGTGACCCCTGAATGGCACAGCTCAGCCTCCCTTTGAGGCAACAGGATTGGCCATAACCACACCTGCAGTCATTAAGCCAAGACAGCACCTGTAAGGTCTGTAAGGTTGGACATTAACGATTGCATCGGAGACAATCCTTACACAAGACAAAAAACCCTACAAGGTCAAGAGACGCTCTTCCAAGTCTTAGCTCCACCCACCCAATGTGGCCAGCCTCCACCTACCCCTCGGGGTGCTGCCGTCCCCAGGCAGGGCTCTCAGCTCTGCCCTGTGCACATTCAACAGCAGCCACTACCAGCAGGACCTAGGCGCTTATATGAAGCTCATGAAGAAATAACAATAAGCTTTCCCCAGAACTGTAAAGTTGACCAACAGTATTCCACCGCAGAGACAAAATTCTCCATAAAATTCTATATGGCATCCAAGTCATCTCTACAGAGCACTCTTCTCTTCAAGCTCATTCCACTTTACAGGCTGGGTACTTACAGATATAAAAAAAGAGCACAGTAATTTGGTTTTGCCTCATAAGCAAGAGTTAGTTACAAAAATACTTGGTATTTTTAGTACAATCTGGGATATTGTAACTGGGCTACACAAAAAATCTCATTTTCTAACTTCCACTTCTCAGTGTTAAGATTAACTCTGTCCTTCACACTTGCTGTGTGTTTCTGCAGCCAGTGGGCCGTTGATGAATCAATTGGAAAGTGGACACTTTGGGGTTTTTTCTGATCATGCCTGATCAATTTAAAGATTCTGAATTTCAAAATACTCCAGTAATAAACATATCAATCCATATTCTCAATAAGTGAGGATACAATGGCATTATACAACTACTACCTCTGTCATCTACCTACTGACATGGCTAATAAGAGCCTTCTATCATAAAACCACATTTTAAAAGGCCCTGATCAGACCTCAGCTGCAAGGAACAAAATTCAAAACAAACCTGCTGTTTTCAGTGACCAAGTGTAAACAAGATGCAAGCGTGGAGCTGTCTCCTTTTGATGGCCCACAGCTTTCTTCCATCACTAGCAATACACGGAGCTACATCAGGCAAGGTGGCCTCTGCAAAGGCCTTTTTTTTTCTTGTTGCACATCCCAGCTGAAGTTGGACCTTTTACTTGGGGAATACAAAAGTCCCAAGCACAGAGCTGCAGGGTCCCCTCCAGCAATAATTCAGCCTCACTGGAGACAGCCAACTTAATGCAATCTTAATGTGATAAACTGCTAACTTGATTGGATTCAATGAGATGTGAATTATTAGATTCAATAAGTACACAGAGACCATTTCACCTTACATTCTGCTCATGAAGATTCTGCCTCCAGTCTCTTCATCACTCCTGTTAATTACATGCAATGCATCACAGAGATGGGAGCAGCTCAGGACTTAAGTTGTCCTCTGACTCCTCACAAGCCACCACAGTGTTCCCTTCTATTGAAATGTGTCTTCTATTGATAAAGAACTTTTATTTTCAGAATAACTACAATCACTAATGGTCACAGGCTGATCTTCAGCATGGTCAAATTTGAGCTAAAAAAACTCTGTTCATCCAGATTTCTGCAAAATTCCCATATGCTTAAGCCAGAGAATGTCTTCTCATATGGATTCATTTTTACTAACTAAATTGTGGCAAGAATTAGACATTTATAACTTCTCATTCACTGAAAGACTCTTTAAAATCTCTTCTGCTGAACACAGAAATCAGTGCTACCATTCCAAAAAAGGGGAAAAAACCATGGAGCACTATGAAAATATGTACAAAGATATTCACAAAAATATGGCTCCAAACCAGTGTTTCTGAGCTTGTAAAACTCAAGTGGGATTTACATTCCCATGTGGTTTGTAAATATTTTGAAATATTTCTTCTTATAAACTTTTTCAGATTCTGACTCAGACCAGTGATGTTTCTTAATTTTATTTAGCTGGCTTAATTCTAATCGGAAAAAAGTGTTGGTTTACACTTTGGGCACTCTGTGATGATCACCTTCTCTTTATCTTAAATTTTCCCTGTCTGCCATTTGGTGGATTTTTTACCACCCAATCTCCTCACACAGTATTTTCAGATGTTTCCAATTTATCCTGATGTAATTCATAACTACCACCCTTTTTTACTGTTAATCTTTGCTGTGAAGAAGGTACACTTCCACTTTACGGATGTTGGTTTTTTTGTTGAAAGAAAAGTTCCAGACTTTTCTTCTTTAATATATAGTCCTTCATTTTAAAAGCCTTTGAGAAAATAACTTGAAATACATAACACATAGTCTCTTAGTCCTACCAAGAACATCATACTATATCGCTGAGCAGAGGTCACAGGTACTCCTCTGCTTTAGGCATCTCTGAAAGGAATTATTTAAACAAAACACTCCTACTTGAATTGTTTCAACAGTTTTATACTGAATAACACTCTGTCAAAATCAAAACTCTAATTGATGTTTTCAGAGGATTTGTTTAAGAGTTCAAAAATCAAATCAGAATAGTTAATTTCACACTCCACATCTCATGTTGACTTTTTCATTTTGCCTTAGAGGAGTGTTTCAGAGATCCCAAGCGATGTTAAGAATGTTCCCCTATAATTCCCCAAACACAGCCACTCAGCATGAACATTCTTCATGTCCTCTATGATAGTATTATGTGTTTCTGTGACAAATTGTAACCAAAGAATTACCTACAAGAACACATCTCTTGGGAGATCTGAACAGAGCAAGAGATTTCCCGTTAACTTATAACTCAATAGCTCTCAGAGGAGCAGCACAAAGCCCAAAGCAACCCCTCCTGCAAGTCTGCAGCATCCAGCCCCCTTGCACCACCATTATAGCTCCTCATTTTCCTGGGTTAATTTTTGCCTGCCTTGCGAGGATCAGGGTCTGCCATCACTGAAGCCAGTTTTTCAGAGTCCCAGCTGACACCACACCAGGAACAACAACAGCACTGCAGCTGCCACGGACCAGCCCTGCAAATATTTTACAGCCTGATGAGAAGGTGGATTTGTCTCTTCCATTTGCTAAGAATTCAGCTTAGGTGTGAGAGATAGCTGCTGGGGCGATCATCTGGCCCTAGATGACTGGGGTATCACATATGGTCCTTCTCATGGGGTTATCAAATTGATGCCAAAGGTACTGATGCCTCCCACTTTGAAGTTATCACCTCTGTTTCTCCTCTTTCAACTTAACACAGAGTTTTTTGACATTTTGATGCGCAGTTGCTAAGCAGTGGCATGGCTAAGAAGCCAGTAATATCAGCGGTACCAGTAAATGACACTTCTGGGCACATAAGAGCTGTTTATGCTGCTCCTTCTGCTCAGACTAGAACTGAGTTTCACACTCCCTGCAATTCTCAAAAATGCAACCCGCTGGCTGGCTTCACTGGCATTCTTCATCTCATTTATTTCCCTACAGTTGCAGAGAGGTGAGTTATTTCTAGTTTATTACCAGTAAATAAAGAGCAATTGCATTCCAGATTAGAAAGTCCCTTTGGGATCCCAAGCCACAAATGCTGCAGTATAGACATACGGGTAATCAGAGACTGGTTCAACACAAAATCCACTGAAATCAAGAGACAAGAGAGGAGGAGGTATAGTGAGCAATTGCTGCTCAAGAATACAGGTGCAACTTCTGCAGGGAACTTCCTGAAGTACCTCTAAAATACTTGTGGCATTGAATTTGGGAAAAGAAGGCAGAAAACAAGGAATACATGGGGAAATCTCTTCAGCTTTCAATCAGGATCTCTACAGCCATTATCTCATCTAATGGTGAAGGAAAATGTGAACCTTTTGAGGACAACCTGATTTGAAGAAGCAGCATGTAACATTTTGGGGTGTGAGGTAGCTTCAGAAAGAGTTAAACCCCGAGTGTGCCTTGAGCAGGGAGTATGTTTACAGGCTTTTCTTCCAGAAAATTAAATTCTTGTCTAGAACTGTGTATTTCCTTCCTGACTCCATGCTGCCATGTGCTACTCTGAAAGGTCAAGTAGAAGCACTACAGCATCGTTTTCCCACAAATTGTTAATAGTCAATCTTAGAAACCAAACAGAAGGCACATAGCTCATTCTGCTATATTAATATGAATAGGGACTTTTATTTCCCATTGACTTATGTGTACTTAGACATATTATCACCAGGTGTCAATGCGTAGCCCAAAGGATAAGATTTGAGTCCAGCTTTAATTCATTTACTGTAATGAGGTAAATCACGTTTCATCCTTCCAAGGAAGTCATTATTTGCACTCTACCTGCTTTTCAGTACTTGCAGCAGCTTCTTCATTTGCAATGGGGGTGAAGCTGCTGCCTGGTTTATTCAGAAACACAGCAGAACCAGTATACACAGAAATGATGAGAAAGTGCTCCTGAAAACAATACAATTGACCAGAGATAAGCAAAGGGTCAAATCCAGTCACAAGACAAACTGCTTTTAAGACATGTCACCTCATTAGTGTCCAGCTTTGGCAGTGAAGAGGCCAGTCAGCTGCCCTCTGATCCTTCAGCTGTAGCCTCCTGTGTCCCTGATGCACTTTGCATACTCAACCTGACACAGCCATTTCCAGCACACGTGGCGCAAGCCGGGCTGTAGCAGAGAGGCTGGTGGGGGATGTTCCTGGGGCAGAGCTCTTCTGGCACCGCAGTGTAAGGCTGCAGTACTCCAGCAACAACTTGGGAGGACAGGACCTGCTAAATGTCACAGCTCTACTGGCCTGTCAGGACCGCAGCTGGGCTGGAAGGAAGAGTGAAATGTGTCTACAGTAGAGCTGGTGAAAACAAACGAAAACGTGGACTTTGAAGTTGCTTCCATTTCACAGGTGAAGGAAGCGGGGCAGTTTCCCGTACTTGGGAATTCTTTGTCAAGCTCTTTTTATCCTACAATTCAGAGTACAGGAATACGTTCCCTCTTCTGAATGCAGTAACATGAAGGATCCCCAGGCTGGGGCTTCTCTCCATCGCTTTCCCTTAACTCAGAAAGCTTACAAGAATTTTAAAACAAAATAAAATAAGAAACCTAGGCCTTCAAAAAGTATTTGGGTATCAGTTAGTATAGGACATTCAAGAGAGTTAGGGACAAAGTCTGCTGAAGGGCATGTTTTCAGTTTTTACAAAAGAATAGGCAAATAAATTATTTCTTTTTTAAAAGGGGGCATTTTTCTTTTAAAATGTTTTAGATACTCCTTTCATGCAATGCTAGTCCCTGCAGGTGCTAAGATGGAGCAGCTCCTGCCCTCAGGGGAGCAAAGAGACCGTGGCTGCTTTCTTAATAGGGATTTTTGTTACCATATGAAATAAGAGCCCGTTTTCAAAAAATATTCATGGGGGGCTGTTGCCTAAGTGATTCTGAAAATCCCAGTTGTTAGTCTCCTCCATAGACACCTAAATATCTCTTCAAATTTTGCTCTATATCAAAATTGAGTAAGACCCCCCTCTGGCTCCGTACACTCTAGGTAAGCTGTTCCTGGAGATTTGCATTTTTTTAAAAGAAAATATATTGCTGCTGCAAAAATTTATCTCAGATTTTGAAACCGCCTCAGTTATAAAAAAGGATAATATTAAGCAAGAGAGAGTTATGAAATAAGAATGATCAAATACTTCCAAGCCTTATCATCAATAAAACTGTAAAGTTAGCCACACCAGTTGACTTCAGGGCATCTGCTCAAATTTAATTGAAGGATTGTTTTAATTTTTCATTGTTTAAAACCACTCAACCACTTATCAGTGCTTCTCTTTGAGCTGAGCATAAAAACTTCTCACTCAGCTCCACTGAAAAGTCCGTATTTTTTTAGGAATCCTGGACCCTGTGAGAGCTGCAGAAATATAATGGTCAGTTCCAGACCCTCAGGTTTCCCAGTCAGAATTCCCTGAGTGGGATTAGTTCCTCAGATGTCTCCCTGGGACTATTGCTTGCTTTTATCAGAGGAAAGCAAGGTGCTATTTTCTCCCCCAAAATTTCAAGAGGCTATTTTCCTCTCTGTCATTTTGTTCCTTTAAGGAATCCCAGAGGCTGAACTTTGTATGAAATAATGCAGATAAAGGATAGGTGTCCTTCTTCAAACAGGTTTAGTATATGGATCATTTTCTCTAGAGTCAGAGAAAATGGAAAGCCTGGGGTAACAGTTAAAGCAACATGCACCAGTATTGGCACTAGAAACATACCCATTATCTCATTAATACAAATGATGCCACCATTTGACACTTACAAGGTCTGAAGTCCTCAGCTTATACTGGGCAGTATACAAAAAGAAACCTGGCCATCCTTGCCCCAAAGACCTTCCACTATAGAACTGTGGCAAAAAAAGGAGAAAAGCTTTTCAACTAATACCATAGATATCCTCTCTTCTACCAGCTGGCTGGATTAGGCCAGGTGGATGCCATCCCAGTGGTGCTGGTAGAGCTGCACAGTGCTGGGGTCTCTTCCCTGCCACATACGAGGAGCAGCGGCTGCGCTGCAGGAAGGGGGGCACAGTCCTGCTCCCTGCTCTGCTCCCTCCACTCTAAAACAACCCTGGCCAAAGCCTGCAGGGGCTGACTCCTCAGGGGAAAGCACATGAGAGGCAGCAAGAAAGAGCAGCCAGAAGAAGAGCCAAGTCAGCTGTGCTGGGCTTGACAAAGTGATTCAATATAACCTCAAAACTTATTTTGAGCCAAGGCCTAGATGTGCATTTTCTTGCCCTGCAGGTTACACCCAGGAAGGTGAGACATTCAGGTGAACTCAGACTGTGGCAAGGTGAGAAAGCCAAAGGAATGGAAGTCCCTAATACTGGTACGCATGCTAAAAAAGCTTCTGCTGTCTTTAGGAAAGAGGAGGCCAGACTCTGAGGAGCATTGGATTTTTCTCCATTGGTACTAAGGGCACAAACCAGTGTAGCCTGTTTAAGGTCCAGTTCCAATGTATTTTTCCAGGGCACCTCTCCCTGCAGCATTCATCCCCAACAGACAAAAAAACTTGCCAGCCAGATCTCCAAATTAAGAGTTGTGCATATGATAGGTGTATAATTTGTCAAATCAAAATGTCTGATCTTCCAAACTTTTAAAATAATCTCCTATTGTTTCATTTATCTTGTTTAATTTACTTTTTTAATAACAGCTCAATTTTTGAATATAAAGACCGTGTCAAAGCAAAACACAGTATGCTTGAGAAAAATAATTTAGCTTCTCCAAAGTAAGTATCTTCAGTTTCCCTCCCAAAATATTTGCTGCATATCATTTGAATTCACAGAAAGCTTCATATCTGCTAAAACTGCCGTTGTCAGGTTTGGGGCTTTTTTTAAATAACAAAACTTAGCATTCACTGAAAGCAACTTCCCATTATGAGATTGGCTCTATTGTGAGATGGAATCTAAAATCATCAGATGTTGAACAACAAATGCCAGACTCTTTAGTCTGCTGGACTGTGAGCCTTTCCTAGTCTCTCAGCTCATCTGTGTTCTGCAGTACAGAAATTTATTTTTTCTTTTAAATGAAACCGAGAATCTTATGTAATTGAATGACTCCAGCATCAAATACTGTGATACAATCTCAATTTGGAAGACTGCAATTGCAAATGTCTTAGGGCTAAAACTCATCATTTCCGAGTTCGGATTGAATGTGTAGAATTACTGTGGGCTTTCCTCAGTGCAGCAGATGGTAGAGGCTCTAGGGAATCAATTCCAGGTCCCTGATTCTCCTTCCTACCCATGCCCTGTACTACATTTAACAGTCCAGTATTTTGCCACTGGCAAGGAAACTACCAAGGATATAGAGAGAGGAAACGGATTCTCTCATGCCATGTTCTTGTGCATGAAGTTCACCTTGTACTCAGCAAAGACATGAGCAGGAGTGCAAGCGCCATGTTCTCATGCAGAGGCTTACCACAGCCTTCCTTACGTTGTGGGAACTTGATGGGGTCAACCCGTAAATGAAAATTAGACACTCGCCCTTCCCCATCCCTGTGTGGCACAAGGATGTTGGAATCACAGGCAACAGCACACCTCAGATGACATCGGGGGCTGAGAGGCCCCCAAATTACACTAGACGGATGGCAAAATTGAGGCAAGCTGCAAATTCATAAAATTATGAACTCCCCAGGGCCCAGTGCAAGGCCCATTGTCTACATTAAGTCTTTGAGTGCAATTACCAGCGCTAATGGTTGCAGGGACAGATTCCAAAAGAATGCTATTTAAACCTTTCAGAACTGGAGGATTTGGGATAATGCTGAAGCCAAGCACATACTCTAGAAAAGAAGAAAACAAAATTTTGATTCCAATTGGGCTATGCTCACTTGTTTTTTTTAATTAAGTGAATGTTATACCAGGACACACAACCTTGAGAGGGAACAATCTGGATTTTTTTTTGCAAATGCTGTTGGTGGTTGATATCCAGACATTGGTCATCAGATCTAGTTTTATTACAGCCATAAAAGAAGTGAGTCAACAGCTTAGTCACATCAGGCAGGATATGCTTCAAGCACAGCCTGAATGAAAGAATGAAGTTAAACACAGAGAAATACAAGGTAATTAAAAAAAAGAACCCTAATAGTTTCTTCCCTAAACCAGCAAGAAGTAACACACAGGATAGCCTTTGAGTAAGACTGCACAGCATACTGGGAGGGAGCAGGTATGGACTTAAAGGAAATAAACTGGACATATCAGCACATATATCAAGACTGCAGTTTTTAAGCCCTCACTACCAGCAGCCCTTCTGCCTTTCAAGAGTATCAGGTATCTTCTCTTGTAAAGTAAATGCAAAGAAAGAAACGGAATCTGGTTCTTGTCCTACATCAGCATAAAATCTGGTGCCTATTGACTTCATTTGTGCAGATTATCTAATTACTAAAGGCAGACATTGCCTAAGACTGTAGGATAAATAAGAGAAATAGGTCAGCAGGCTCTGGTAACTTCAACATGCAAGTGAATATGAAGTGACCTTTCAAGGGTGATCCAGAAGAGAGTCTGATGGATACCTTGGAGCATTATTTACTTATTTTAAATTAAACCAGTAGCTAAGCACTGTGCCCACGAGAAGAGAAAAGGAAGATACGGTGAGCAGGATGGGAAGAGAGCAAGGAAGGAAATCTTTGTAGATAAGTCAAAAAGATTGTATCACTGTAGGACTAGAAATAAGTCTCTCACAGACAGCACAGCAGATTTATGCCACTCTAGGCTTGACTCCAGGAGGCTGGAAGGTTGGAGTGAGCTTTTTAGAATGTAATTTTATTTCAATGTGGGTACATGGCTAAGGCTCAGCACTGAAAGAGTTTAATGACACTACATTCTCCAGGGAAACAATAAATATATAGACAGAGTCACATACGCTCTCCTATCTGATGGCAAGAACAAGCATTTTCTACTGCAATAGAAAATGTGAATGGGATTAGTGTTTTGTGAGTAATACACTGAAGAGCACCTTTCATGATAGGCTGGGTGGGAGCTGGGGGACTGTGGATCCACTCCTGAACCCATGAAAGGTCTGGACATTGACAACATTACTGTAGGCAACTAACAAGATCTTTGCACTTTAGGTTTGTCCCATGTACAAATAACAAAACTAACATCTCCTTTCGGATCCACAGATGAAATGGATGATATACTTGTACAAGAGAAGGATTAATATGAGGAAAAGTGAATATGCCACCAGAGGGCAGTGAATGAAACGGGTTGGGTTTTGTTTGTAAAGGACAAGTTACAAGGATAAAACAACTAAACCGGCTAAATTCTACACATGTGTGCTTACAGACCTATCCCATGATCTGATTCACTGATAGTTTACATCAGTTTGGTGCTGGAGTGGCTTGGTGAAAGTCAGCAGAGCTGCACTCTTGTGTTGGGAACCGAACACGTATGAGGCAGTGAAACAATGACCTAGGGGAGAAACCTTCCTGTAAATATGCATAAAGCCAAAAGCTTCCAGCAGAGGGAAAGCCTCCTCAGATGCCCACCACACGTTATCTCAGTGAAACAGTCTTAATTCTCATAAATCCTAGGCCAACCTCAGAGGACAACAGCCTCCCCCCAAGGGCCAGAGGCATTCTCTTGCTCTGTCCTGCTGGGACAGACCGTCACCAAGCTTGCCCTTGCATAGGAGGAGTGGGAAGGGCTGCAGAACACACCATCATCAACCCCAAGGGCTGTTCTGCACTTGGGTTGTTTGTGTCCGTGAGATACAATGACTACAATCACTGCTCCACTTCTCCAGTTCTCCCTTGCTGTCAAAGCTCCCTCCATCCAAGGGAATATCCTTCCTATGGACTGGGAGAAGGTGGGGGCTGCTGCTGTAGCTCTGCTGCATTACTCTGCTTTGTCCTCAGAGTGCAATTACACAAAACACAGAGTCATAAGACACAATTTACAATCCCTGCAGCTTTTTGGCATCCCAATATATTGGCTTACAGATAGAATTTGTAGTAGGATGCAGCAGAGAGACAGAGCACTCTAATTACAGATTTACATTAAGAGGTAAGTTTAAAAGCTAATAGGACATTATTAGAATAATGATCCCTAGATGTTCTGCCAGCTGAACATCTGCCATTACTAATTAAAAACAAGTTAAAGTCAACCTGTTTAAAGAGAAATCAATATTTACAGAAACTAGATACCAGCCTAATGTTAGACATGGTGCCGACCTACAAGAACCTTCCCACATGCCACACCAAATCAAGGATTTCAACAAGCACATTGGTTATAAATCAGTGCCTGCACAAAAACCGCCTCTGTAAAAACAAATCAGAAACTTGACTCATGTACAGCTTGTTTGTCTCCTTCATTAGTCAGCTGCCCAGCATTTTTAAATGATTGCCACATAAAATGTTATGTTACCCAGTTTCTGAGATTGGGGTGTCATTTTTTTCCCAAAGCAGGTTAGAAATAACATTTTGAGTGACAAATAAAAATAATCCTCTTGCAGCCTCTCTCCTGTCTGCATCCTTGATTGCTATTGAACAGGGTTTCATTTTATGGCAGTGCACAGAAACTGCATCAATCTAACTACATGGGAATGTAAGAGTAGGTCCTGGAAGTCAAGGCATCAGTTACAGAGAGAAAACAATTAGGCAAAAAATTACAATAGCAAACAGCTTTGAAATCCATTAGCTACCTCAAACTGAAAAACGAATGGTTATTTCATCAGTCATTGCGCAACCATCACAAAACAGAACAAACCTCTGAAAATGAGGGAACACTTGGCTGGCTGATCCAAGACGCACCACCAGTATCGTGTAAGAGAAGAAATGTTCAGAAGTATGCAGGTTCACTCAAAGACTAAAAGGAGAGTATACAACTCACAGCTGCAGGCAACTTGTTGCTAGCATAGGACTCCATCAAAGTTTGCACGTATTCACGGGAGCCTAACAAAACTAACAGGGGAGTCACCTGCCCCATCTGGCCAGGAGCACTGGCCAGTACAAAGAGAGGAAGAGGAAAGGGATTAAGTCCTCCTGATGGCTTGCCCTTCCCCTCTCATATAAACTGAAATCTACTGAAAAACATTAAAGCAGAGTCTGACTCTGGAATTTAATTCTGCCATTGATCCAACAAAGCCCTTGCATATCAACCATCAGGAGCACGTGCACTACTATTAATGTTAGGCCTCATACTGGAAACGTTGACCACCGACAGCTTCCACTGACTCCAGGTGAAGATCAGTGGCCCCTTTGGAAAAGACCATTCTGTTCATGACGTATCTGGAAGAAAAGCTCTGTAGACTAGTAAGGGCTCTAGTGTTCCCAAGCCAACAACAGTGGAAGAGAAGAGTCAATGGCAGAAGAGTCTCTGCTTTTATAGCAGTGCCCAAGTTGGACTTCAGGGGCCAATAGCAAGCACTGTGTGACCTTGCGTTTGTGATTTCCATAGACTGTATTATTAGAGACTTCAGTTTGGTGTATGTTTTTGCAGTGTGGGAGCAATAAAGAGCAAAGGCAAGAAATAAAGAGCCTCCGGGTGCTGACATAAAATTAAATCCTGACTTCTCTTTCAAGTTCAAGGTAGGAAAATCACAGCCGTATATCTCTGTCAAAAGTGTGCCCGAGCACTAATATCATCAAGGACAGAAACTTTTGCCATGTGATCTTACCACAGTCTGTATATCATCCAGAGCCTTTGTAGGCTTAGGTGTAAAATAGACTACTAACCCTCTTTAAAACACGCCAGTAAGCAGGACTTGGCCCCATGTAAGTAACTTTAGATTACCGCTGCCTGATCCACAGGGACACCAAAGCTCCCTTCAGGGCAATATCTGATTAGAGGAGAAACAGTTGTCGGCCTCTAGGAAACTGCAAATCATTTTTTGTTCAAACCCACAGGGATTTTTGCAAGGCTCGCTGAGCCAATTTAAACAAGGAAAAAAGTCTGAGAACCCTGCAATAATATTCTCTGCAGTTTTCTAAAAGCCAAATCCTGCTCATCCTGCTCAGTGAAGCAATCTTACTGAAGTTAATGAAAGTGGTCCCCACCTAGAAGACAGGTTCGCTGCAGCTCTGCCACTGCACAGAGAATTGCTCAATTGTCTCTGCTGAGTTGAACTACATCAGTTAGTTTGCAGTTACATCCCTCTCCTTGATAATACTGACACGTTCAATTTTTGGTTTAGTTTGTTGGGGGTTTTTCTCCCTTTTTCAGTGATGTGTTCTAACATCTTTTCCTCCTGCCATAGACAGAACTAGGTGAGCTGCAGAATAAACATAAGGATATCAGAGCGCTGCACCTGCCTGTAAAATGACATGAATTTAATCAAAACCATTTCTAGACTCAGGGCTCAGACACATGACTCTGTTGCTCTTCCCCTTGGCAACTGCTTGTTGTGCCTGTAGTGTAGGCTTGGACATATGTTTGATATCACCAGCAAGCAACTAAGCAGAGATGTAGAGAGACTGCATTATTTGATTTCTGATTATGTAGAGCTTCCTTCTTTTTGTGCTCTCATTGGCCTTATAGATTACAGTAAAGCTGTGGCTAACCTGAGCCAGATCCTGCTTATGCTCACTTATGCCAAGGTAAATCAAGAGAAATTGTAGCACAGTCAGTAGAACTACATCAGAATAAGTCTGGGTACAAAGATCATCAACATTTTAAATATCACTACTTTTCGAATAAGCACTAACTCTTTTTATCTAGAACAATAACAACAAGACAAACCTAAAGCAGGGAAATACATGTCCACTGACAGACAAATTACTCTTGCTGAAAAATAAAAGTAAGATTTTTATACATCAATGAAATAAAGCCAAATGAACAGTGGCTTTTATAGTCACTTAAAACATCCATCTGCAGGAAGGTATTTTTGCTGTATCTGCTAAGTGTGGTACCTAAAAATGCCCACAATACCTAGAAAGTGAGAAAAAATTAGCCTTTTGCTTCTGATACATTTTATAACGGTTACATCTAATTCAAAGTGTACCAGACAAGAAAAGAAGTGTTCAAGGAAGCCAGAACCTTTAATCTACTTAATTAACAGGGGGGGATAGCATGTGAAAGCCTTATATAAAATGAGCAAGTAATCTTATTCTGCTTAGGCTGGCTGCTCTCGGTAGACAGGCAGAAGTTAACAAGAGGCCTTGCAATCTATTTAATTGGCCACAAGATCAGAATTTGCATCAGCCTTTTGTCCATAGAGCCGCACTCTTTTATGCCTCCTGTCCCTCCCCACGGAAAAGGAAGGCGATGCTGCAAGATCTTCCTTCAGTTCTACCAGGCTGTCAGAAATAAGCCACATATACATTGGTGGAGAAGCTGCCTTCAGCATTGAGGCTCCTGCAGCTGCAGGGATGGCCGCCGTGCATGCCCGTGACAAGCACGCCAAAGGCAGAGCCACGACTCCTGACAAGACACTCTCTGTAGGCACCTCATTACAGCCAGTGACGACTGCTCCAGACAGAAACCTCTCCCAGCTCTCATGAAGAGGAGCATTGATTTTGTTGGTGCTCCTTAGGTTCCAGTAATGCAAAGACATCAAGTAAACGTGGAGAAGGATTATGTATTTTCTTAAAGTTAAGAAAAGTTCCAAATCTAAATGAGAATCATGTAGCTTTATCTTGAGTTACACAGGGAGGATTTAAGCAAACCAACTAAACATGGCATTTCCATGGGAAACCCTGAAGTACAGAACAAAGCACATAACTTCATGACTTGATCCTGAGATGAGGTCTAATGAGGTTCACCACCACAAATATGAATGTTTTGTTATGCTGCAGTAATAATTTTTGCAATAATTAGTACAAATAATTGGTACAATGATTTTAAAATAAGAGATAACCTAATCTCTTTTCACCTTTTTCCCCCTTTCCTTGGCAATCACAGACTAGACTTGATTTCTGCTCAGTAATGGAGTAAGGAAGTTTCACCTTCATTTGTCAGTATTCCACTGCAAGGGCTGTGCACACCCTACCTGTTCTACAGTTAAACCATGTGGAATTTACAGCCCAAGCAAAAAGATAAATATTCAAGTACTTTATTATTCAACTTTTTAAAATCCCAGTAGAGGAAATGCAGAGAATGTCTGTGACATGAATCTCATGTGCTTTCTTTTCACCCTGGGGAGAGAATAAAATAGCCTCCATCTTTAGAAGTACTTTTCAAGTAGGTACACTTTAATCCTAATTTATTTCTGCCTGAACCCAGCAAAGCACTTAAGCATATGCTTATGCTAAACATAGGAATTATCCCATTAGCTCTACAGTTAAGCATCATACAAGTACATGATACAAGCTCTGATAGTTTCTCTTCATTTCCTTATCTTGCAGAAAGAGTTTAATTTTTATTGTGAGTGGTGGATTTATTTTATTTGAAACAACTCTGATATGCTGACTTGTGAAAATAATACAAATTTGTCATAACCACTCCAAACTGGGCAGGTCAAATGAGTTTATCTCATTTCTGCCACATGTTTTCAATGTAACCTGAAAAGAGTACTATGGAAAATCAGGTGTATCACCTACTAATTAAATGCAAACAAAACACAGTTACCCTCCTTTGTTTTATAATGCTTCTTTAAAACAACAGATGCTAGATCAAATCTCATGTTCAGGCATTTATCACATCTGTTTTCTGTTCCCTTGGAAAGTATACTCACAATAGTGCTCAAATGAATTACAATGAGATTTGTCAGTCGAAACCTAAAAGGGAGTTCAGGGAATAAACATTTAATTTTAGGAGGAAAAAAAAATAGATGTTTAAAAGCTTTAAACAAGTTTTCAGATGGTTCAAATAGGCAAGCTCCATTACAGCCACTGTTTGAGACCTATTGTAACCTTTACGAGGTCTCCAAGGAGAGGCCAAAGGAAGAAGAGATGAAGAGAAATCTTCAGGGGTGTGGAGCTTGAGGTTGCAGGCTATGAAGCTGCAGTGCAAGCTGGAGGAGCTATTGGCATCCTGGCCCCGCAGCCTTCCCAGGCAATCACCACCAGCACAGGAAAAACTTCTCACCTTAAAAATGAACAAATCTTCACTGTTCTCTTGTAAAACTGGAGCCTGCCTATTCACAGGCACTAAGGAGGTTCCAGTAAAGAACTTTCACAATCACATTTTTTTCCTAACAGCTTTTGTAAGAGTGCAGAAAGGTCTCCCTCCCCTTGAAAGCCTGGAGAGACCTGCAGCACGGTATTGACAAAGACAGTCCTTTAACTCAGAAGGAGTAGAATTTGACTCAATTACTCTGCAGGCTAGCAGTAAGGAAAGATAAAAATATTGCTTTGAAGAGAAGGGTTTCATTGCAGCAAAATTATACACAAGCATCTAATAAAGTATAATCTAAGACTTGTCATTCTTACAGGTATCATTTTCTCTGCAGCAGCTCTGAGATGAATGCCTCCAGCTCTCCTACAGAGGGAAGACAACCTTGATAGGGCCACAAACCAATTCTCCTGCCAATGTCCCTTGCCTCTTGCAACCATTAACCCCTTTTTTTTTTGTCAAACAGCTCCTCTTTGAGAGAAGAGATACCTCCACCTTTCACACTGCCTCTCCCAATCCCTCATACACACTCCACACATTAGTTTTCTAGTTTCATCTTTGCTATCTTCCAGGCATGTTACTCATGACAGTATATTTCAACAACACGACATTTAGTTCTTCCAGACTCCTTGAGTCAATGACTCTTTTCTCTTAAAGTCACCATTGCTTTGCTCCACGGTCCAAGTGGATGGGGGTGTGCATGACTAACATGTCACTCAACCTTCCTGCACCCAGAATCACTGCCTAGCAGTGTATAGGAGGACTTGATTCCTCTGAAAAACAGAAAGTTAACCAAGTTCAAGTAGCTCTGGAATTTTAAAAGCAAAGTACATCCACCTCTTATGTAGCATGTCATACAAAGAATAAACTGCTCTTTGGAAAAGAATAAATGTCATTCATCATCTGAGCATGTGCTTATTTATGAGACGAGATTCAGAAACCATCCTCAAAGCTTCAGAGGCATTCTGCCTTCACTGTTAATTCAGGAGCAGACCAGTGCTCTTCTCATTGTAGGCCTGATACTACATGTAAACGTCATTCCTTTAGAAAGTGTCTAGAAAATAGCAAGAAGTTTAAAAATAAACAGCTTTAAGTAGAAACAAGCATTGTCATTAGTTTTGAATTGGCTTCATTGAAATTTCTTTATGACTAAGTCTGTTACTGCACAATTCAGAAAGCAGAATGACCAAATTCATTTCACTTGGGCCAAAAACTCATTTGAAGGACAAAACCTCCTCAAGACATCTTTTGCACACTGAACACAAGAGCAATGGTTACATTTACTTTGGGCCTTTAATTCTGATATATTCCCAAGCATTTAATTAATTTGACTTCAGTGAAGCAAAAGCAAATCAGACCTGGAAGCTTGGTCCATCCTGCATTAGAAGCTCTTGGCACAGTGAGGCAGAGAAGTTTCTCAATAAGCTTTAATCAAACTGACTGGGGTACCAGGAGCAGATTAATTTTCTCTGGCCTGTTCATTTGCAGGACAGGCCAAAGGAAGTATTAGCAAGTGTGATCAAATTTTCCAGGCTTTCCCCTCATACAACAGGAACATTTTGGATGCATCAGAGCTGCTTGCAGCTGTAAGGCTCTAGTAAGAGTCCCAGGTGGAAAGATGGGAAAAGATTCTTATGACCAAAAGCTCTTCTCAGCACACGAGCAGCTACCTGAAATGCACCCTGGGGACAACTCTAACTCCGAGGAAATGAATGCTACTATTATAGAAACCTCTCCAGGGAAGTCCTATTGCTCAGGATGTTTAAAACTAGGCCAGGCAGAACAGTGGCAGCAGTGCAATAGAAAATGGATGGCAGAGGTGCTTTCTTAGCCTCCAGCTTCTGCAGGATTTCACTGCTGTTAATTGTGAAGTTGAGAGACTCACAGTGCTGCAAACTGGATGTGAGGCTTTTTAACCACTGCTGGCCAAGCTACTTTCCTTTGCCATCTCCTTCTTTTGTGTGTTCTTTTGCTGATAAACTTCACTTAGCTTTGAAACAGCAAGTCATGCTTTCAGCCCAGGTTCCAGGAATCATTACTTCTTTTTTGGGAGGCAATAAGAGATCTCTTTCTTCATTAGGTCTGTTGCAGGAACATGAGAAGAAATCACACTTTTTAAAATAAGAAGAAAACCCTGCAGCTTAAATATCTGGGAAAAAACAGAGTAGAATTCACAGTGCTTTGTGCTGTATAATCACACACCCCCCTGCTTTTTACAATTCTGTTGTTTATTTGAATGAACAGTTTCAAAAGGTTTCTATTCAAAAGGAACAAATCCACTTCAAGCCTGTATTAGCAGACTAGCCATCTTTAAGGCTATACTCACAAAGACATCAACTGAAAAAGCAGAAGAAAAAACATATGTTTTTTGCAGCATATTTAACCTGCAAAGCTTGATAGCAGTTTCAGTACAGTTCAAAAAGACCTCTTCTATTAAACTTTTAAGGGTGTGTATAATCTCACTGAGTCTCCCAGAAAAGTAACTTACTCAAGTCCTTGCAGAACCAGAGCCTTGCTTGCTTCTCGTGTTTCTAAACAGAAGCTAAACTACTTTTCAAACAAGATCATGGAAACCCAAAGATACACATGTCCTTGCTTAGTCACCTGATGGTCTGTTACAGCACTTGCCCTAATGGTGCCTTTCCACCTGTAACACACTTTTTATGCTATATTACTATCCACACTAAAGGGTCGGGTGTTTCCAGAGAGCAAGGACCACATCTTTGATTACTTTTGTAACCCACTCACCGTAGCTTGTGCACATCCCAATGGACATGCTTCACTGATCAACCTCACGTGTTTTGCACACATATATCCCCCTTGGCCTGCTCCAGCAGCCACAGAACTCCATGAGATTCTTCCCATACACAGTGCTGGGCTGGGGGGCTAATCCCTATGTGCTTCAACTGAAAAAAAGACTTGCTTTCTGCTCAGTAGAAGTGCATTGTAATCAAACATCTATTTTAGCACTAAACTGTGACCTCCTGAACATGTAAATGCGCTGTCACCTGCCCAGCCCATTGATCAGGAGCACAAAGCACAGGGTTCCATCACCTTAAGGTAATAAAGCATAATTCTAAACCCTTTATTAGTTACTCCTGAGACTGTGTACTGAAATACAGAGAGGTGAAGGAATGGGTGGCGAAAGCGTGAGAAATGCTGATTTCCCTTCTGTCGAACCTCATGTGCATTACACACACACAGCCGGAGGATTTCGCTGCTGCCCACCCCGCTCTCACCCGCAGCGCTGGGGGGACAAGAGGGACCGCGCTCCAGTTGTGCGGAGAGAAGTGCTCATTTCTGGATCGAGTCCTTCCTTCCCAGTCTGTTTTGAAGCATAATCCAGGGCTGCAGGGCAGGTACACCGCTAGTAAAGCCGGCCTGTGCTCCTTTGTTATCCTACTGACTTGTGTACTAGCCTGGCGGAAAATTCCCTTTTCCTACTCTCGGCTGTGGAGCGAGCCCGCTGCCCACCGGGGAGGCGGCGGCTCCCCCGGGGAGGTTCAACCAGGAAAGGTTCACCGGGGGACGTTCGCCCTCACCGCCACTCAGCCAGGGTGACGGCGGTGGGAAGAGCCGGGCACCTCCGCGCCGCCCCGGGTTGAGGGCCGGGAAGAGGGTCCCGAAGGGCGTCGAGAAGCAGCCCCGAGTCCTTCCCCACCGGGTTCCCCCTCCTGCTCCTTGGGCCCCCGGACCTGTCTCTGCCGACCGGGGGGTCCCAGGGCGGGCGGCACCAGGCAAGCGACGGCGGAGG